>JASKMD010000004.1:6219241-6286044 GCA_030144725.1 Haematococcus lacustris
AGAAGAAGAAGAAGACTACTCCGGCGGAGCCGGCGTGCATTGAGGGAGGAGCTTCCGCCTGGGGCGCGGCCTGCTCCCACCACCTAACCAGGATGTGAAGAACCCCTTCAACCCCCATCCTTGACACCTGCCCTGAGTCTGTAGCTGGTTCTGGCTATGCTATGTGAGCTTATGACCGCATGTCTAGTCAGTTTATTTAGCAGTTTAGTGGTGTTGGTTTGCGTGATGCCTATGGCTTCCATGTGTAGCTTGTTATGCGTGTTGTAAGCGATGCCGCCTATTCCCAGAAGAATGGGTCTAATTGTGACTGTGTGTCCTGCTGCTATGATGGCTTCTGCCATGGCAGCGTGTTGTGTGGTAGCGTTGTCTAGCTGTTCGGCCCATCTCGAGTCAGCACAGTACTTGATTTCCAGCAGGGTGACGTGTTTGGTTGACTCGTTCGATCCCTGCTTCCTTTTCTTCGTGTTGTTGATCATGATGATGTCCGGGCGGGTGGTCGTGTTGGTGTCCCTGGCTGAGAGGCTCAGGTCTTCAAGAGCCTTGCGGAGCGTGGTGCTGGGTAGGTCGATGCCTTTTGTCTCGCCTCGTTCATGGCTGCCAATGTCCGCGAACTTCATGCACCCTCCTTGGGCTCCCTTGCTGATAGCTTTCATGATTAGGCGCCCCGCCCCGTTGTGTCGTTCCTGTACAAGAGCTGCGGTGCGGCTGCAGCCCGAGAGTAGGTGTGTCGCGCTGTCGGCCTCCCCGCATAGCGGGCACCGGTCATCCGCCGCCTTTCCCCAGCGCATTGCCAATTTCTGGTTGTAGAGCCCGCCCGTCCGATAGAGTAGGGCGGTCCTCTGCGCCTCTGTTGGAATGCCTGCGTCGGTCATCACTCTTTCGCGGGAGCCTTTCGCCGCTACCTTGGTGATTTCCCGTGACATCTGGTAGTAAATGCTCTCTTGGTTGGCGAGGCCGAGTTTGTGTTTGTTGCTCATGTGCGCGCGTACACTGTGGCGGCAGTCCGGCAGCGGGGTGGTGACGTTGAGTTCGCTTGTTGTGCTCAGCCACGCGTGTTGCTCGGTGTGCCTGGGCGAGCAGGGGCCCCGCGTTGTGGCTTGCTCTGGGTGCCTCGCTGCGTGCTTGGCCAGTGCATCAGCTCCCTCGTTTCCGATGATGCCGGAGTGGGCGCGGACTTTGAAGAAGTGTACCGTGTCCTGGCTGTTAGTCAGGATAGTGGCTATCTCTGCCAGTATGTCTTTGTGGCGGTGCGTGCGGAGCGACATCGGGTTGGCGAGCGCCCTGCGTATCTGGTAGAGTGAGCAGAGGCTGTCGGTGGCGATGCGCTTGGCTCCCGCCAGCAGCGCTGAGAGAATAGCTATGAGCTCTGCTCTATTAATGGTGGTGTCGCCGGTTAGGGCAATGGTGATCCGGTCGTCGCTGGCCGGTGTGTATACGCCTGCTCCCACTGATGCCCCCTCGGTGCCTTTGATGCAGCTTCCGTCCGTGTATGTCACCTTCTTCCACTCTGATATGGCTCTGTGTGTGTAGCGTTCAGGAAGAGCGCGCCTTAAATCTTTTCAACGTGTGAGCGCCATGCAACGCTAGAAGCTGTTACAGGTGTCAGACTGTCTCAGCGTAACCAGGCCAGGACATAGAACGGCCCCCGGGGATCGAACCCGAATGGTGGGCAGGCAATACAGCCCACCATTTAACCTGCCTGTATCACACTTCGTCAGTGACACTAGCGGCCGACTGCTTAGTGCAGAATCGGAACGCTACATTCCTCCCTCTCCTAAGGGATGGCCGTTCCGCCCATAGGCCATCATGGCATGGACTCGCAGTACTATGACCACTATTTTGAGAACTCCTGCCCATGCGGACGCAGGTCGCTCTCAGGAGAACATGGTCACCATGGACCCTTCCAGCCCAAGCTCAGGGAGCTAATGGACGCTGGGAACCAGACTAGCCAGGCTCACATGAGCAACTGAGCTCATAGTACACCAAGGCACATAGCATGCAGCAAAGTAACCAGCAAGGCTACATGGAGCCCATGTCCCACATTTGAATCACAGCAAGCCATGCTGAGCCTTATACAAGTTCACGCAGTCTGGGGCATTTGCTAGATTGCTGGCAGGCTCCCAAGTGTTGTCAGAGTCTTCGTAGCCCTTCCACTTGACAAGGAACTCCTTTGCTTTACCTGCACGCACATGCCGGTGGCTCACAATGCGTTCTACTTCATACTGTGGGGAATCATCTAGCCAGCCCAACTCAGTGGGGGGTAGACGACCAAAGTTGCCCTCATAGGGTCTTAGCAATGACACATGGAACACAGGATGAATCCTGGACATGGCTGGTGGCAGTGTCAGTTTTACAGCGTCATCGCCCACATGAGCTTCAATCCTGAAAGGCCCCACATACCGTGGCAGCAGCTTCCTGGCTTTGCCCACCATGTTACGCAGGTTCATGGTGCTGAGCAGCACACGGTCACCCACTTGGAACACACTGTCCGAGGATTTCCTGTGTGGATTAGCACCATTGGCCTGACGGCTCTGTGCCAGTTTCATACAACGTCTGGCCTCTTGAACACCCTTTTCCCAGCCCTCAGAGAAGAACTGAGCCATAGGAGGTGGCAACCGAGGTAACTCATGGGTCACCGGTGTCACTGGGGACTGTCCATAGTTAACCAGGAAAGGTGTAGATTTAATACTTTCTTGCCATGAGTTATTAATTGCAAATTCGGCAAACGAGAGGTGTTTAGGCCAGTCTCGTTGAGTGGGAGAGATATAATGCCTAAGCATTTCCTCCAACACTTTGTTGTACCGCTCAACCTGCCCATTTGACTGGGGGTGATAGCTGGATGTGAGTGAGTGCTTCATGCCCATTAGCTTGCATACAGCTTGCCAGAACTTGCTCACGAAAAGGGAGCCCCGGTCACTCACAACTTCAGAGGGTAGCCCATGATGGACAAATACCTTATCAATGAAGAGTTGTGCAAACTCAGGAGCATCCATGCTCTCTTTGCAGGGCACTAGATGTACCATCTTAGAGAGCCTGTCAACGAATACACAAATGGAATCATATCCATGTGATCCGGACGGTAGCTTAGTTATAAAGTCCATGTGCATGACTTCCCAGCGGTATCCAGGTATAGACAAAGGGTGAAGGAACCCCCATGGCTTAGCTGTAACCGACTTGTTTCTCTGGCATGCATCACATGTGGTTACATAGTGACGCACATCAGTGCGTAAGTGTTTCCACCAGAACACACGCATGACACGCTCCAATGTCTTAGTGATCCCAACGTGGCCAGCATACTTAGCATCGTGCATCTCGTGCAGGATATGCTCTCGTAGTTGTTTGTCACGGGGCACAATGACGGTGCGTCGTTTGTTATGTCTCCATAGGCCATTATCATCCAGGTAGTAGTTCTTAGTCTTCCTACGCTTGGTGAAGTTGGAATCAGCGGCGTATGCCCTGACCAACCACTCATGCAGGTTTGACAAAGGACCTGGAGGTTTGGGTGCACTGGGTTCTCCATCTGCTGGTACATCAGCAGCCCATGTGACACGTTTGGTGGGTGGCCTGGCGGCAGCACCATCACCTTGGCCTGGTGGTGGTTGTGTGGGTGGCTCAGCGGCATCACCAGCACTCGTTTTACGTGCCTCAGCACCAGTTTCCTCCCCCTCCTGAGAACGCCGCTTACTCCTAGTCATGACAAGGATACTCTTCACATTATCAGCACCAGGGCCTTTACACGTCTGTACTGTGGCAGCTGGAATGCGTGACAATGGATCAGCGGGATTAGATATACCAGGTAGATACTCAATGGTATATGAGAAGCGGGCCAGGAATTCCATCCATCTAGTCTGCCTGCGCGATAGTATATTTTGAGTGGGCAGAGAGATGAGTGGCCGGTGATCTGTGTACAGAGTGAATGGTACCCCTTCAAGGTAACACCTCCACTGTTGACACGCAGATACCAATGCCAGCAGTTCCTGTTCGCCCGTGGTGTAATTAATCTCAGCAGGAATTAATTTCCTGGAGTAATACGCCAACGGGTAGCCATCCTGCATCAGGACTGCACCGATGCCCTCAAGGGACGCATCGCAGTGCACCTGGAAGGGTTTGCTGTGATCAGGAAGCTTGAGCATAGGCACATTAGCAATGGCCTGCTTCAAGGCATTGAATGCATCCAGCTCAGCCTGAGGCCATGCCTTCCAAGGGAAGGACTCCTTCTTGGGGCCAGTCAGGTTTGTGAGGGGAGCAGCAATGGTGCTAAAATTATGTACGAATTTACGGACATAATTAGCAGCGCCCAGGAAAGACTGCAGGGTTTTGAGGCTTGTAGGGACAGGCCAGTTAGAGATGGCAGTAACTTTACAAGGGTCAACAGAGATGCCCTGAGCACTTATGATATGGCCCAGGAACATCAGTGTGCGTTTCATAAACTCACACTTAGATAACTTAGCATAAAATTTATTTTTACGCAGTAAGTCAAATACACGTCTGAGATGGACTAGGTGCTCCTCACTGTCCTTGGACATCACTAGGATGTCATCAAGATACACGAGGGCACAGTCATTGATCACCTCAGCAAATGCTTCATTCATTACACGCTGGAACGTGGCAGGAGCATTTGTGTAGCGTTCAGGAAGAGCGCGCCTTAAATCTTTTCAACGTGTGAGCGCCATGCAACGCTAGAAGCTGTTACAGGTGTCAGACTGTCTCAGCGTAACCAGGCCAGGACATAGAACGGCCCCCGGGGATCGAACCCGAATGGTGGGCAGGCAATACAGCCCACCATTTAACCTGCCTGTATCACACTTCGTCAGTGACACTAGCGGCCGACTGCTTAGTGCAGAATCGGAACGCTACATTCCTCCCTCTCCTAAGGGATGGCCGTTCCGCCCATAGGCCACCATGGCATGGACTCGCAGTACTATGACCACTATTTGAGAACTCCTGCCCATCCGGATGCAGGTCGCTCTCAGGAGAACATGGTCACCATGGACCCTTCCAGCCCAGACTCACAGAGCCAATGGACGCTGGGAACCAGACTAGCCAGGCTCACATGAGCAACTGAACTCAGAGTACACCAAGGCACATAGCATGCAGCAAAGCAACCAGCAAGACTACATGGAGCCCATGTCCCACATTTATATCACAGCAAGCCATGCTGAGCCTTATACAAGTTCACGCAGTCAGGGGCATTTGCTAGATTGCTGGCAGGCTCCCAAGTGTTGTCAGAGTCTTCGTAGCCCTTCCACTTGACAAGGAACTCCTTTGCTTTACCTGCACGCACATGCCGGTGGCTCACAATGCGTTCTACTTCATACTGTGGGGAATCATCTAGCCAGCCCAACTCAGTGGGGGGTAGACGACCAAAGTTGCCCTCATAGGGTCTTAGCAATGACACATGGAACACAGGATGAATCCTGGACATGGCTGGTGGCAGTGTCAGTTTTACAGCGTCATCGCCCACATGAGCTTCAATCCTGAAAGGCCCCACATACCGTGGCAGCAGCTTCCTGGCTTTGCCCACCATGTTACGCAGGTTCATGGTGCTGAGCAGCACACGGTCACCCACTTGGAAACCACTGTCCGAGGATTTCCTGTGTGGATTAGCACCATTGGCCTGACGGCTCTGTGCCAGTTTCATACAACGTCTGGCCTCTTGAACACCCTTTTCCCAGCCCTCAGAGAAGAACTGAGCCATAGGAGGTGGCAACCGAGGTAACTCATGGGTCACCGGTGTCACTGGGGACTGTCCATAGTTAACCAGGAAAGGTGTAGATTTAATACTTTCTTGCCATGAGTTATTAATTGCAAATTCGGCAAACGAGAGGTGTTTAGGCCAGTCTCGTTGAGTGGGAGAGATATAATGCCTAAGCATTTCCTCCAACACTTTGTTGTACCGCTCAACCTGCCCATTTGACTGGGGGTGATAGCTGGATGTGAGTGAGTGCTTCATGCCCATTAGCTTGCATACAGCTTGCCAGAACTTGCTCACGAAAAGGGAGCCCCGGTCACTCACAACTTCAGAGGGTAGCCCATGATGGACAAATACCTTATCAATGAAGAGTTGTGCAAACTCAGGAGCATCCATGCTCTCTTTGCAGGGCACTAGATGTACCATCTTAGAGAGCCTGTCAACGAATACACAAATGGAATCATATCCATGTGATCCGGACGGTAGCTTAGTTATAAAGTCCATGTGCATGACTTCCCAGCGGTATCCAGGTATAGACAAAGGGTGAAGGAACCCCCATGGCTTAGCTGTAACCGACTTGTTTCTCTGGCATGCATCACATGTGGTTACATAGTGACGCACATCAGTGCGTAAGTGTTTCCACCAGAACACACGCATGACACGCTCCAATGTCTTAGTGATCCCAACGTGGCCAGCATACTTAGCATCGTGCATCTCGTGCAGGATATGCTCTCGTAGCTGTTTGTCACGGGGCACAATGACGGTGCGTCGTTTGTTATGTCTCCATAGGCCATTATCATCCAGGTAGTAGTTCTTAGTCTTCCTACGCTTGGTGAAGTTGGAATCAGCGGCGTATGCCCTGACCAACCACTCATGCAGGTTTGACAAAGGACCTGGAGGTTTGGGTGCACTGGGTTCTCCATCTGCTGGTACATCAGCAGCCCATGTGACACGTTTGGTGGGTGGCCTGGCGGCAGCACCATCACCTTGGCCTGGTGGTGGTTGTGTGGGTGGCTCAGCGGCATCACCAGCACTCGTTTTACGTGCCTCAGCACCAGTTTCCTCCCCCTCCTGAGAACGCCGCTTACTCCTAGTCATGACAAGGATACTCTTCACATTATCAGCACCAGGGCCTTTACACGTCTGTACTGTGGCAGCTGGAATGCGTGACAATGGATCAGCGGGATTAGATATACCAGGTAGATACTCAATGGTATATGAGAAGCGGGCCAGGAATTCCATCCATCTAGTCTGCCTGCGTGATAGTATATTTTGAGTGGGCAGAGAGATGAGTGGCCGGTGATCTGTGTACAGAGTGAATGGTACCCCTTCAAGGTAACACCTCCACTGTTGACACGCAGATACCAATGCCAGCAGTTCCTGTTCGCCCGTGGTGTAATTAACCTCAGCAGGGATTAGTTTCCTGGAGTAATACGCCAACGGGTAGCCATCCTGCATCAGGACTGCACCGATGCCCTCAAGGGACGCATCGCAGTGCACCTGGAAGGGTTTGCTGTGATCAGGAAGCTTGAGCATAGGCACATTAGCAATGGCCTGCTTCAAGGCATTGAATGCATCCAGCTCAGCCTGAGGCCATGACTTCCAAGGGAACGAGTCCTTCTTGGGGCCAGTCAGGTTTGTGAGGGGTGCAGCAATGGTGCTAAAATTATGTACGAATTTACGGACATAATTAGCAGCGCCCAAGAAAGACTGCAGGGTTTTGAGGCTTGTAGGGACAGGCCAGTTAGAGATGGCAGTAACTTTACAAGGGTCAACAGAGATGCCCTGAGCACTTATGATATGGCCCAGGAACATCAGTGTGCGTTTCATAAACTCACACTTAGATAACTTAGCATAAAATTTATTTTTACGCAGTAAGTCAAATACACGTCTGAGATGGACTAGGTGCTCCTCACTGTCCTTGGACATCACTAGGATGTCATCAAGATACACGAGGGCACAGTCATTGATCACCTCAGCAAATGCTTCATTCATTACACGCTGGAACGTGGCAGGAGCATTTGTCAGGCCAAAACACAGTACCTTGAATTGGTAGTGTCCCTCAGGTGTCCTGAACGCAGTTTTAGGGACATCCTCAGCCGGGATGCGGATCTGGTGGTAACCAGCCTGCAAGTCAAGGGAGGAGAACACAGTTTTTCCTGCGAGCTGATCAAACAGATCATCAATGCGTGGCAAAGGATACTGGTCCCTGATTGTAATTTTATTGAGCTGGCGGTAGTCAATGCACATGCGCAGCTCACCTGATTTCTTCTGGACAAACAGCACTGGTGCAGCAAAGGGAGAGGAGCTGGGCTCTATCAGGCCTTTGGCAAGGAGATCAGTGATCTGTCTACGCAGTTCATCATGCTCAGGTTTGGACATCCTATAGCTGGGCCTAGCTGGAGGCTTAGCATCAGGCTGCAAGGGAATGGAGTGCCCTACTGCACGCTCTGGTGGGAGTCCAGTAATAGGTTCGAATACATCAGAGTATTCATCAAGCAGAGCTTGCAGGTGCTGTCTATGGACAGGTGAAACATCTGCTGGCAAGGTAAGGTCTTCTAAAGACACCATAGCAACCATAGCAGAGCCCCCTTTACGCAACCATCTGGCTGCTTGCTTAGCTGTCACAAAGGCCTTTGGGTTGGCTTTGGACACAGCAGCAAGTACAGCAGCAGGTGGGCGGGGCAGTGAGTGGGTGGATCCAGGTGGCCTGTTGGCAACACACTGGCCAGCAGCACTCATGTCACCTGTGTGTGGATGCAAGGTTGTGTTACCTTGGGCAGTGCGCAGGGTCAGGGTCTGGTCGACGTAGTCGATCAAGGCCCCCTGCACAAACAGCCAGTCAGCACCCAGGAGCACGTCATAGGCATGAACAAGGTCAGGCATGACAGTCAACAGACACATGCAGCTAAAGCTGTCAATGTGCAACTGTACCTTGACATAGTGCTCACAGATCACAGGTTGATTGTTTGCAACATCAAACCTAAGTGACACAGGATAGGTATAGAGAGGAATACCATGCAGCTGAACATAGCTAGCACTAATGAACGATGCGTCAGCACCACCATCAGCTAACATATGGCAGACATGGCTGTCAATGGTGCCAATAAACTGGAACCTTACCTTGTTGTCTTGTCCAGCAACCCCCAGGATAACTTGGGACGGCAGCATGGGGCAACAAAGGGCTGTCTTACATGACACCACATGACTCAAGCATGGGTCAGCAGCCTCACAACAAAAACCAGCACAGCCAGCTGCCAGCATGGCAGTCTGCTCAGGCTTTGACTCAGACACAGGCACAGCACACTTGCAGTTGTTCACAGCACTCATGGCCGGACCCTGTGGCCTCGGTTTGTTGTTGGCAGGCAATGAAACACAGAGTGCATCAGTCTGCTTCTCAGGCTGTGTGCAGGCAACAGAAACACAGTTGCATGCAGCAGACAGTTGATCAGGCTCAGCAGTTGTTGCTACCGCAGCACAGGAACAGCACCTGCCTGGCTGGGCAACACCCTATTTGGCATTAGCAGACGCCAGCTTGCCCTTGCCCTGCCCCTTATCATCATCATCTGGGCGGCTGCGCTTCTGAGGCACATTGGCCCCAGGAGGTGGCCTAGAGTAGCCTGACTGTTCACGGGCCTGCTTGGCAGGCAGGTGCTTCCAAGGGCACTGAGGCTTCAGGTGATCAGGAGAGTAACAGTGGTGGCAGTACTGGCCAGGCTTGACAGCCGTGGCAGCAGCAGCAGCAGCACCAGCCTTCTTGCCAGCAGCAGCAGGGGGTGGCCCTGGCCGCATGCCACCACGCCTGGGCGCAGTGCGGCCAGCAGGACGAGGGGCAATAGGTTGGCGACCAGAAAGTGGCAGAGGTCTGTTGGCGTCAGTGATCTCATGTTCAGCTTGTTCGGTGATGGCACGACCCTGCACAGCAGCCACATGGCGCTTGGAGCTGACTGCACCGGCCAGGAACACAGCATTACGCTGTGCCTGCCTGGCAGAATCCATTGCTTGGGTCAATGTTGGGTTCTGCAAGGGGACAATGTCTTTCAAGACAGTCTCACGCAGACTGGGAGACAGCCCAGTGACAAACAGATTGACCAGGAGGGACTCGTCCATGCACTGCGCACCAGCAGTCAACAGGTTGTTCCTAAACGCAATGAGGTACTCAGAGAGTTCAGGATAACTGGGACCCATACGGATTGACCTGTCAAGCAGTCTGTCGCGAGCCTCAAGCATATCATCCCGCAAGTCATCGCCTGTGTACTCAAGGAAAGACGCACGTAAAAACTGCCAGGGAGGAGCAACACCTGTCTGCGCAAAATGAGCTTGCTGGACCGAAGGGTACCAAGCATTGCGAGCAGCACCAGATAGGAAAGCAGGGAAGACAGAGACAATGTCTAAAGAATAACGAGCACAGTGGGCCTCCAAGTCATCGCAGAAGGCTGAAGCCCTGCGGACTGATTTCAAGCACCCATCGGTCCACTTGTCCGGGCCAGGCACAGCCTTGGCAGCCGGGACAGAAGTTGGAGCAGGGGACAGGAGGTGGTGCAAAGCACCGCCTCGTCCACCAGGTGACAGATAAGTGCCAGGAATACAAGCTGCGCGTGTACCTGACCTGCTTGGGGAGGGTGTGCGTATTCCAAACAGTCTGTCCTGATAGGAAGATGGTCTACCAGGAACTAGGCTCACCTGAGCAGCCAAGGAATTCAGAGCACGGTCCATGTTCCTCTGGCGTATGCGCAGCGAGGTCAGCTCACTTCTGGTAGCCGCCAGTTCTTCGCGAAGCTGTTCAGTTTCGTCCTCTTCTTCCTCATCCTCATCTGGCTGAGCGTCTTCGTCCTCAGCCTCCTCCTCATCATTGAGAAGGTCGTCGTCCAGTGGACCAGTGCCAGGACGGGTTGGGTTAGCAGAAGATCCAGCAGGGTTCAGAACTGCCTGGAGATCTCTGCGAAATTCAGGGTCAGTGCGAGCCAGAGCGAGCAGACCTCTGAAATTGTCTGGGTCGGTGGATGTGCCGGCGCCAGGTGTTTCTCCAGTGGGAGTACCGTCTGTCATTATGCGGTGTTGAGAGTTATCGATTGCGGAAACCAATGTAGCGTTCAGGAAGAGCGCGGCTTAAATCTTTTCAACGTGTGAGCGCCATGCAACGCTAGAAGCTGTTACAGGTGTCAGACTGTCTCAGCGTAACCAGGCCAGGACATAGAACGGCCCCCGGGGATCGAACCCGAATGGTGGGCAGGCAATACAGCCCACCATTTAACCTGCCTGTATCACACTTCGTCAGTGACACTAGCGGCCGACTGCTTAGTGCAGAATCGGAACGCTACAATTTGTCAGGCCAAAACACAGTACCTTGAATTGGTAGTGTCCCTCAGGTGTCCTGAACGCAGTTTTAGGGACATCCTCAGCCGGGATGCGGATCTGGTGGTAACCAGCCTGCAAGTCAAGGGAGGAGAACACAGTTTTTCCTGCGAGCTGATCAAACAGATCATCAATGCGTGGCAAAGGATACTGGTCCCTGATTGTAATTTTATTGAGCTGGCGGTAGTCAATGCACATGCGCAGCTCACCTGATTTCTTCTGGACAAACAGCACTGGTGCAGCAAAGGGAGAGGAGCTGGGCTCTATCAGGCCTTTGGCAAGGAGATCAGTGATCTGTCTACGCAGTTCATCATGCTCAGGTTTGGACATCCTATAGCTGGGCCTAGCTGGAGGCTTAGCATCAGGCTGCAAGGGAATGGAGTGCCCTACTGCACGCTCTGGTGGGAGTCCAGTAATAGGTTCGAATACATCAGAGTATTCATCAAGCAGAGCTTGCAGGTGCTGTCTATGGACAGGTGAAACATCTGCTGGCAAGGTAAGGTCTTCTAAAGACACCATAGCAACCATAGCAGAGCCCCCTTTACGCAACCATCTGGCTGCTTGCTTAGCTGTCACAAAGGCCTTTGGGTTGGCTTTGGACACAGCAGCAAGTACAGCAGCAGGTGGGCGGGGCAGTGAGTGGGTGGATCCAGGTGGCCTGTTGGCAACACACTGGCCAGCAGCACTCATGTCACCTGTGTGTGGATGCAAGGTTGTGTTACCTTGGGCAGTGCGCAGGGTCAGGGTCTGGTCGACGTAGTCGATCAAGGCCCCCTGCACAAACAGCCAGTCAGCACCCAGGAGCACGTCATAGGCATGAACAAGGTCAGGCATGACAGTCAACAGACACATGCAGCTAAAGCTGTCAATGTGCAACTGTACCTTGACATAGTGCTCACAGATCACAGGTTGATTGTTTGCAACATCAAACCTAAGTGACACAGGATAGGTATAGAGAGGAATACCATGCAGCTGAACATAGCTAGCACTAATGAACGATGCGTCAGCACCACCATCAGCTAACATATGGCAGACATGGCTGTCAATGGTGCCAGTAAACTGGAACCTTACCTTGTTGTCTTGTCCAGCAACCCCCAGGATAACTTGGGACGGCAGCATGGGGCAACAAAGGGCTGTCTTACATGACACCACATGACTCAAGCATGGGTCAGCAGCCTTACAACAAAAACCAGCACAGCCAGCTGCCAGCATGGCAGTCTGCTCAGGCTTTGACTCAGACACAGGCACAGCACACTTGCAGTTGTTCACAGCACTCATGGCCGGACCCTGTGGCCTCGGTTTGTTGTTGGCAGGCAATGAAACACAGAGTGCATCAGTCTGCTTCTCAGGCTGTGTGCAGGCAACAGAAACACAGTTGCATGCAGCAGACAGTTGATCAGGCTCAGCAGTTGTTGCTACCGCAGCACAGGAACAGCACCTGCCTGGCTGGGCAACACCCTATTTGGCATTAGCAGACGCCAGCTTGCCCTTGCCCTGCCCCTTATCATCATCATCTGGGCGGCTGCGCTTCTGAGGCACATTGGCCCCAGGAGGTGGCCTAGAGTAGCCTGACTGTTCACGGGCCTGCTTGGCAGGCAGGTGCTTCCAAGGGCACTGAGGCTTCAGGTGATCAGGAGAGTAACAGTGGTGGCAGTACTGGCCAGGCTTGACAGCCGTGGCAGCAGCAGCAGCAGCACCAGCCTTCTTGCCAGCAGCAGCAGGGGGTGGCCCTGGCCGCATGCCACCACGCCTGGGCGCAGTGCGGCCAGCAGGACGAGGGGCAATAGGTTGGCGACCAGAAAGTGGCAGAGGTCTGTTGGCGTCAGTGATCTCATGTTCAGCTTGTTCGGTGATGGCACGACCCTGCACAGCAGCCACATGGCGCTTGGAGCTGACTGCACCGGCCAGGAACACAGCATTACGCTGTGCCTGCCTGGCAGAATCCATTGCTTGGGTCAATGTTGGGTTCTGCAAGGGGACAATGTCTTTCAAGACAGTCTCACGCAGACTGGGAGACAGCCCAGTGACAAACAGATTGACCAGGAGGGACTCGTCCATGCACTGCGCACCAGCAGTCAACAGGTTGTTCCTAAACGCAATGAGGTACTCAGAGAGTTCAGGATAACTGGGACCCATACGGATTGACCTGTCAAGCAGTCTGTCGCGAGCCTCAAGCATATCATCCCGCAAGTCATCGCCTGTGTACTCAAGGAAAGACGCACGTAAAAACTGCCAGGGAGGAGCAACACCTGTCTGCGCAAAATGAGCTTGCTGGACCGAAGGGTACCAAGCATTGCGAGCAGCACCAGATAGGAAAGCAGGGAAGACAGAGACAATGTCTAAAGAATAACGAGCACAGTGGGCCTCCAAGTCATCGCAGAAGGCTGAAGCCCTGCGGACTGATTTCAAGCACCCATCGGTCCACTTGTCCGGGCCAGGCACAGCCTTGGCAGCCGGGACAGAAGTTGGAGCAGGGGACAGGAGGTGGTGCAAAGCACCGCCTCGTCCACCAGGTGACAGATAAGTGCCAGGAATACAAGCTGCGCGTGTACCTGACCTGCTTGGGGAGGGTGTGCGTATTCCAAACAGTCTGTCCTGATAGGAAGATGGTCTACCAGGAACTAGGCTCACCTGAGCAGCCAAGGAATTCAGAGCACGGTCCATGTTCCTCTGGCGTATGCGCAGCGAGGTCAGCTCACTTCTGGTAGCCGCCAGTTCTTCGCGAAGCTGTTCAGTTTCGTCCTCTTCTTCCTCATCCTCATCTGGCTGAGCGTCTTCGTCCTCAGCCTCCTCCTCATCATTGAGAAGGTCGTCGTCCAGTGGACCAGTGCCAGGACGGGTTGGGTTAGCAGAAGATCCAGCAGGGTTCAGAACTGCCTGGAGATCTCTGCGAAATTCAGGGTCAGTGCGAGCCAGAGCGAGCAGACCTCTGAAATTGTCTGGGTCGGTGGATGTGCCGGCGCCAGGTGTTTCTCCAGTGGGAGTACCGTCTGTCATTATGCGGTGTTGAGAGTTATCGAGGTCGGAAACCAATGTAGCGTTCAGGAAGAGCGCGCCTTAAATCTTTTCAACGTGTGAGCGCCATGCAACGCTAGAAGCTGTTACAGGTGTCAGACTGTCTCAGCGTAACCAGGCCAGGACATAGAACGGCCCCCGGGGATCGAACCCGAATGGTGGGCAGGCAATACAGCCCACCATTTAACCTGCCTGTATCACACTTCGTCAGTGACACTAGCGGCCGACTGCTTAGTGCAGAATCGGAACGCTACAGTGTGTGTGGGTGGTGGGCTGGAAGGCAGGCTGGTTAGTTTGGCGTGTATGCCCCGTGGAGGGGAGCTCATGGTCTGCTGGTAGGCCTCGGTGTTTGTGGTGGCCGCTTGGCAGCGGGGTGGGCTGATTATGTTGTGAGGGCTTTGCCAGGGCCGGATGTGTCCTTAGTCGTGGGTGGAGTGCAGTGGCTGTGTTGGCCAGCCAGCCCTGTGGGTTCCCATGTGTGACGAGCTGTTGCCCAGCCCGGTTCCAAACGATGTAAGTGATGAGCTTGGCATGCTTGTCAGACTTGGCGGGTGCGTTGGGTCTGTTGAGAGGAATGGTGGCTATATGTTGGCAGTACTCTGGGTAGCTTCTCAGCATGTCTATGTGTTTGGGGTACGAGATGCCGTTCTTGCCAGGAATGAGCAGGATGGTGGCCATAGCCTCCTCTTGTGTGGCAGAGTGTATGGCATGTCTGATGCAGTTCAAGGCTATGGCATCCTCTGCTGGTACGTTCCATGTGGAGAGCCCTGTGTGTCTGACAAGGAGACAGTTGTGGTGTGCCCCATAGGTTGTGTCGTTGATGTCTGGGCTCCAGTATGTTGTGGTTTCAGCCCTGACTGTGAGTGGGTTAGCCCATCTCTGGACCGTGCTGGGGAAGTGGTGATTGGTATAGAGGGTAGAGATGGCTTGGTCTTGTGCTGCTTGAATGGGTTGTGGGGTGTTTTGTGTGTCGTGCCTTCGTAAGAGGGCTACCAACTCGGTGGCATGATCCCGTGGGTGTGGGGTGTGTTGCAGCCAAGTGGTGAGGTCTTGCTGTTTGGTCTTGGTGATCAGGCCCACTGTGCGCCCTGCCTCGTCGTGGGCTATCACATGTGTGGGGAGGCTGTATTGGGGCAGGGTGGGTCCCTGGCTCCCTTCACTCGTGGCTGGTGTGATGATGTGGGCGTGTTGCTGGATGGTGGTTTCGCATCTCCCCGTTCCTACGATGTCAGTCTGCGGGTTGATGGGCGAGACTTGGAAGATGGCCTTTGAGTGCAGGTCGATACAGCGGGGCAGCCATGTGTGGGGGTCGGGACGACATGACGTGAAGGACATGCCACTAAGGCAAATTAGTAACAGCATTTTTCAGAATCGCGGCTTGAGATTTTGCACATAGCCATATGACGTGGTTGTAAGATTGGGGTTCGAACGAAAATTCATCAATATGCATGGTTGGTGAGATATCGCTAAGGTGATGTGTTGTACCACTCGGTGTGGTGCAGTGTAGCACAATTGGGTGCATTGTAGTAGTGCACTAGTGACAGGTGCAGTACTACATTATGAGAACCAATGGGAGTTTAAGGAACAACAATCTCCAAACCATTTAAATACCAATGAATTACCCACATAACTACTTTATTACATCACAAACTACTAGACTGTATATGGTGCAGTTTTCCACGATGGGGTTTGGTGCATTGTTGCGGCATTAGATATGGTGCAGTACTGCACTATAAGGAGTAGCTTTAAAAGAGGGTAACTAAATATTACTTAATTAATTCACGAATTTCGCTGATTACTACGAGGTTTTTCACGATGTTGGTGGGCATGGGCCAATAGTCTCATTCCGAGGCGAACCGTGTACAAAAAACACCCCCTTAAAATCGATAGTTGTGCACTAATTTGCGTGTGTGGCAAGCTGTGTCATGCCTGGCTGATTTCTTGGCTCTTGTGGCTACACAGTAGATTGCCTATTTCCGTTCACTCATTATCGGGTCGCATCATGTTTGCGCGCTGTGTGTAGTGAGGTCTTCTTGCAAAGAAATAGCCGGGTTTGAGTAGCTTACTGTGTATTGCGGTGAACATCGGCGATTACTTTGCTTTCGTGCCTGTGGGGCATGGGCATTGCACTCCGACCCCATACTCCACCATGATAGCATCTCCACCTGATAGTATTGCAAACCATGCCAAACACATGGCTGAAAACTGAAGTCTGTTTGCATTGTTTTTGGCCGTTTGTGTGGGTGGCCCGCCCTCCGACAGCTCAAGTGTAGGCAAGGCAACAATGGTGGGGGCTGAGCGACGCGGTCCCGTGCCCACCCCCAGTTGCATGGCTTGGCATCGTGACAGTCCCAAGCATCGGTCTAAGTCAGCCGCGGTTAGGGCAGCAAGTTAACCGCGAGGAGCATCGGCTTGCGCAGCCCGGCGTGCACCTTGTCCCCCAACACCGCGGTGTGAGAACGGTAGCGATGCCGTGGCGCAATTGGGTGATGACTTGACTGCAGGGATCGCCTGATCGGGACATACAGGTGGACATCCCGGCACAACATGCATTGTGTTGTAGCTATACTTCAGGTGATGTAGCAAGGTGTTGAAGTGGCGGGGGATGTTTTGTTCTACAATATGTTCACTAGTCTATTTGGGGGGAGGGGGGGGCGCAGACAACCATGCCAATGCCATCATGGTAAACCTAATGCTATCGTTGCACCCAGTCCTTGGTGCTCAGCCTACTGCCGAGCCTGCTTGCGTCAGCCTTTGTGCGGCAGCGTGCGCAGGCATCATGGAAGCACAGACACTCAGGATGATTCAGAAGCAACAGGGTGCTCCAATCCCCTTCGCCTGCTTGCTGGCACCCAAGCCTTGCCTCCTTGATGTAACAACTACCACGACCTAGGGAGCCGCGATGCAGCTGGCAACGGTGGGGAGCCTGGCAACAACTATGCAAAGGGCGGCCGATATCTCCACACCGCAACGCCAATGCAACAACTAGCAGCACGGGCTGAGTTGGCCGGCAGGAGGACATGGTGGAGGGCTATTTGTTGGACCAGAACTGAGCATATAGATTCTGGTCAGGCAACAACATCTGGCTGGCTGGGTAATTGGAGGCGCAAAGATGGGGAGCTGGTATAGGGATGGGGGTGGGTACAAGGGATTGCATGTCCCCTACGGAGGCTGCTGATATGATATTGTGGCACCTCATCTCCACCATGTGGCAGACTATGAAACACAGGCATGGTCATATGTGCACACGCAGTTACACAATGCACACATGAACAATTGAAGCCCTCACGGGCACAAATCGGGGTTCAAGGTGAGGCACAAGCACTTTTCAGACCTGCCACAAACAGCAGAGACAAGGCACAGAGCTCCCTTGGGTGTGTCATTAGGAATGGGACATGCTCAAGTACACATAATCCTACTTGGTGTTGGAACACGATGGATGCTGAACGCAAAACAAAATGTTTATTATATCCAAGAAGAAGAAGATTTAATCTTTAGCCTAATCCCTTGTCCTTGGCTGCCTGCTTCCTAACCTCCCCCTCATGCCACCAGGGCAGCCCATCCTCCACCACTTCATCCGTTGCCATGCCCAACAGATCAGCCTCAAACCACCTCATCTCTCTCAAAGCACGTGCACGCTTGGTTTGCGGGTAGCTGACGAAAAAATTTCCCTTGTCTTCCATGGCTTTCCTTTTGGGGCAATAATGGTGGTGGTAACGGCCCCAATCTTGGTCCAGCAAGTTGCCCTCCACCATGGCCTCCTGCCAGTCGACGCAGCAGGTGCTGCAAGTTGCGGCAAACGCGTTGTCGCTGGTGCAGTTGCCTCTGCCGCCCTTCCCGTAGCTGTTGCCGGGGCTGCCCACTGTTCCCCACACCTTAGCGGTTATGTGAGTTATGCTTGGGTGCATACTCTAGCAACCGCTTGGCACGGTGCTTCACCCAAGCGTTGTACCACCCGAGAGACCCCGTATGCTGTTGATCATGCTCCAATAAGTCTTCTTGAAGGGCACACTCAAGGCAGGTTGGCCAGCTGGGTGAACCAAGGAGGGTAGCTGGTTTGAGGCAAGGTGTGGGGACAAAGACACCATGGCCGCCACCAAGGCAGTCGGTGTGGTGTCGTGGCCCCGCACCTCCACCATTTGGTTGAGCATGACCGCATTGCCATGGTCATCTACGCACACACACCAACCACACACCATGAATAATGCACAGACACATGAACACTTAGGTTGCAACACGCCCACCTTGCACGGCATGCTCTGCCACACTGTTGTCCGGTTGGATTTGCGCACCCATCATCATGGTTGTGTCGCTGTACAACACTGGCCCCTCCCCAAAGTGGATGATGTCCACATCACGCGACCCTTGTGGTCAAGTCACCGCCAATCTGCGTTAATGCTCCACCACCTCGCATTGCATCAGCACGTTGCAACAAGAGGCACACCTTGATGCGGAAACCGATGCTTCCCGCGTTGCCCTGGCTGCCTTGACCGCCGACCGCAAGTAACTCAAACCGACGCTTTTAACTGTCGCTATGCCAAGCCATGCCTTCATGTATCAAGCGGGCGTGAGCAAAGGAACGCGTTGATTTGCCTCCGCCATTGCACTCTGCAAATTTGGATCTGAAGCTGACCAACTCTGGTTGGGACACCGGCACATAGGCATAGCGGTTGTTAACGCCCACATCACTAAGGGTGGGCAACCTATGAAAACAGTCTTGGCTGAGGTAGCTGACGTGTCCGTAGGCGAATTGGCCTTGCATCCAGGTGGGCATGGAACCAATGGCGCGTCATTACTCGTTCGCGATTTCGCGACACGAAAAAACGCGAACGGGTAATGACGACGCTCCATTGGCACAGCGGTTCCATGCCCAGCTGGATGCAAGGCCAATTCGCCTACGGACACGTTAGCTACCTCAGCCAAGACTCCTTCCATAGGCTGCCAGCCCTTAGAGATATGGGCGTTAACGACCGCTAAGCCTATGTGCCGGTGTCCCAACCAGCGTTGGTAAGCCTCAGATCCAAAGTTGCGGAGTGCAGTGGCGGAGGCAAAGCAACGCGTTCCTTTGCTCACGCATGTTAAATACACGAGGGCATGGCTTGGCATAGCGACAGTCCAAAGCGCCGTTTTGAGTTACTCGCGGTCGGCCGTCAAGGCAGCCAGGGCAACGCGGGAAGCATCGGTTTCCGCATCAAGGTGTGCCTCTCGTTGCAATGTGCTGATGTAATGCGAGGTGGTGGAGCATTAACGCAGGTTGGCGGTGACTTGACCGCAAGGGTCGCGTGATGTGGACATCATCCACTTTGGGGAGGGGCCAGTGTTGTACTGCGGCACAACCATGATGATGGGTGCGCAATTCCAACCGGACAACAGTGTGGCAGAGCATGCCGTGCAAGGTGGGCGTGTTGCAACCTAAGTGTTCATGTGTCTGTGCATTATTCATGGTGTGTGGTTGGTGTGTGTGCGTAGATGACCATGGCAATGCGGTCATGCTCAGCCAAATGGTGGAGGTGCGGGGCCACGACACCACACCGACTGCCTTGGTGGTGGCCATGGTGTCTTTGTCCCCACCCCTTGCCTCAAACCAGCTACCCTCCTTGGTTCACCCATCTGGCCAACCTGCCTTGAGTGTGCCCTTCAAGAAGACTTATTGGAGCATGATCAACAGCATACGGGGTCCCTCGGGTGGTACAACGCTTGGGTGAAGCACCGTGCCAAGCGGTTGCTAGAGTATGCACCCAAGCATAACCCAGGCAACCGGTATGGTGTGGGGAACAGTGGGCAGCCCCGGCAACAGCTACGGGAAGGGCGGCAGAGGCAACCGCACCAGCAACAACGCGTTTGCCGCAACCTGCAGCACCTGCTGCGTCGACTGGCAGGAGGCCATGGTGGAGGGCAACTTGCTGGACCAAGATTGGGGCCGTTACCACCACCATTATTGCCCCAAAAGGAAAGCCATGGAACACAAGGGAGAGTTGTTCGTCAGCTACTCGCAAACCAAGCGTGCACGTGCTTTGAGGGAGATGAGGTGGTTTGGGGCTGATCTGTTGGGCATGGCAGCGGATGAGGTGGTGGAGGATGGGCTACCCTGGTGGCATGAGGGGGAGATTAGGAAGCATGCAGCCAAGGACAAGGCACTGACCAATGTGAACAACCTCCCATAAGGGACGCGATTTGAACCGTGCTTGAGTCAATGTGTTGGAATCTAAATCAGAATCTAAATTGTCAACTGAAATAGGCCTTGCGTATTGAGAGGCCAGCAGTAAAGGGATAGGGTGAATGCGAGAAATAAAAATCAGGAAAGTACCGTACTCTCCCTTTTGATTCGCGAGGCCCCGAATATTATAATTAAATACTCGTTCCCGACCCCAAAAAAACATTGTTTACTTTTTCCCGATGCAAAAGTTGTAGCAAAACACAGTTTTGACGATGTGGATGTGCTTGGAAATATTCAAGACAGCCATTCCTTGCATACCAAGTCAATCCTCCATGGTTAACACATTTTGTGTACATGTCACTATGTCAAGCCAAGTCCAAGCCAAGTCAAAGCCAAGTCACTGCCTCTGGGCAAGGGCACTGTAAATGTGCACCAGGTCACCCTCTAGACTTTGCACTAGATAGGGCACTGAACCTCCCCCATGAAATCATGGTGCTCCTGTGGTTGCTTGCAGTGTCGGCATATCTCTGCATCCTCCTCTGAACACTCAAACTTGCGTGCCCTAGCAGTCACCCATGCCGCAGCCTTCGCCAAGGCAAGCACACCAGTGGCTGACTTGGTGCGGCCAGCCTCCCGAGCTGCTGCCCCAGCTTGCCCAGTCACCCTTGCAGCTGACCTGGTGCAGCCAGCCACCCCGGCTGCTGCCCCAGCCTGGCCAACCACCCCAACAGCTGACTTCGTGGGGCCACCCGCTGACTTGCCTACTACCCACCCCTTTGATGGAGCATTTCATCGTGTTGGTCAACCTGGCGTAGCAAATTTTCGGCTGCGTCGTCGGCACTGATGCCACGGACCACAAAGAGGTCCATCGTAACACCATTTAAGCAGGTCAAATAATTGTTTGACCACTTCGCGATTCAGAAAAAAACCACATTGTTTACTCGTTCGCGATTTCGCGAGGGCAAAAAAACGATTCGCGGACGCGAATCAAAAGGGAGAGTACGGTAACTGGGATGTTTGAGTTATAAACAATATACTCGCTGTTGTGACCCACAAAGACCCACAAAGGAGGGCATTGCGATTCTGGACAGGGGACCTGGTGGGAACTCAGTACTACTATACATTAAAGTGGGACGCTCTGGTTGGACAATGAATCGGCCGGAAAAAGTGCACATTTCAAAAGTTTTGACATGGTCCTACGTGTCGCACGCTGTTCGCTCGAGTCGCACGCTGTTCTGGTGCAGGGACAGTCCACAAGCCATACCTGAACTAATAAACATGTCATCAACACACTAGCACACATGTCGGGGGGGGTCCTGCGCCCGAACAAAAACTCAAAGAATTCAGGTCATCCATGCCGCTGAACCCGGCATAGGTGCACACCAGCCCGAGCAACCCGTTACACTCACGATAAATAAGGCCGACGCGGGGGCCTTTTTTGCATCGGATGGACTTTCTGCTCCGATAGAACGATAGAGCGTTGAGTTTAAGGGGGACCTCGCTCTTGAATGAAGTCCTAACTCGCAGCGGTTGCGAAGATACATCGATCCGCGCGCGAGGTACCCCCCCCTTTTTGGGAATCTGTGCAGATGTCGGTTAAATGAGCATGTCATCTGTGCAGCTGCATGTCCATGCCTTTAGGAAAAGCGACATCTGTGCAGATGCCGGTTATTAAATCTGTGCAGATGCTAATAAAGGCGACATCTGTGCAGATGTCGGTAATTAAATCTGTGCAGATGCACAAAAGGGCGACATCTGTGCAGATGCCGGTTATAATTTAAGGACGACATCTGTGCAGATGCTAATAAAGGCGACATCTGTGCAGATGCCGGTTATTAAATCTGTGCAGATGCTAATAAAGGCGACATCTGTGCAGATGTCGGTAGTTAAATCTGTGCAGATGCACAAAAGGGCGACATCTGTGCAGATGCCGGTTATAATTTAAGGACGACATCTGTGCAGATGCTAATAAAGGCGACATCTGCACAGATAAATACCTCGACATCTGCACAGCTGCCAAGTAGTGCAGCTGTGCACATGAAGAAAAGGCTTGCATAAAGGTTACGCAAAGGCACCGCGAAGGAAGCAAAGTCACCGCGAAGGAATCAAGACTCTTCCATTATTCAACAATCTGTGTGATATCTGCATGCAGTTTTCGCAAAGGTGGCGCGAAGGAAGCCAAGGAACCGCGAATGAGCTTGGATTGCCCCATATAGCAGCAATGAGCAGCCAGGAGCAGCCAACAAAAATCGTCGCCAAAAGGCTAGCTACGAGCCAGCCAGCCGCTTAGGCGACCAGATGCCATCAGGTTAAGCGATAGGATCAAGATATAGCGACAGAAAACGGAAGGAGGCGCAGCGATGCAGCGACACAGCGATGCAAAGATGCGGCAAATGCATGAGGTGCAACTAGGACACGTAGCCCGAAGCCTGTGAGACGGAGCGGAAGAGGAGTGGAGGAGCCCGGAGGCGGTCAGGAGCCATGCATGAGACGAAGCTGGGTGCACTTGAAAAAAGTTGGGTGCACCCACACAAACCCCACCCTAGCGAATGGTGAGTATTTTATCTTGCAGTCATGTGGCTCCAAGTACCTTGCCTAACTATTTGCCAACCACTGAATTGTTGCAGGTTCAATGGTCCCAACCTCCCCTTCCCTACACCCAGCCCAGCCCAGCCCAGCCCAGCCCAGCCCAGCCCAGCCCAGCCCAGCCCAGCCCAGCCCAGCCCAGCCCAGCCCAGCCCAGCCCAGCCCAGCCCAGCCCAGCCCAGCCCTCCCCTCCCTCCCCCACCACCACCTCCTTCATCACCCTACCACAAGAAGCAGGTGCATGGAGCGCAGGAGCAGCCAGGAGCTGCAGCCATGGAGGCGCTGCCAGGTAGGTATAGAAGTGGCGCTAGCAAAGAGTGAGTGGCCAGCCCTTGCACATGGGTGGTCGGATGCCCAGCCTAACCGCAAAGATGCCCATTGTTTACTGCAGGTCCCACGGTCAGCCCTTCCCTCTTCCCCCCTTCCTCCTTCCCCCTTCCCCCTCCCCTCCCCTGTCCCACCACCTCCAAGCCTAGCACCCCACCTACCTCCCGCCTTTCCCACCCCCCGCCCCACGACACACGCTGCAGCCCTCTCCCTACCCTACCCTTGGCGTAGCAGCCCTCTCCCTACCCTACCCTTGGCGTAGCAGCCCTCTCCCTACCCTACCCTTGGCGTAGCAACCCTCTCCCTACCCTACCCTTGGCGTAGTAGCCCTCTCCCTACCCTACCCTTGGCGTAGCAACCTGGAGCGGGCAACCTGGAGCGGGCAGCTTGGAGTAGCAGCCCACCCAGCCCACCCTGGCCATGCCATGCCCACACACCACAATGACCCTACCCATCCCTCTCAAAAGGGATAGCTGAGCGCTTGGGTGGTTGTCAGCCCGTGCTTGTTGTCCTCGTCATCTTACCGCCTTGCTGCGATGTTGTTGTGTTGTCACCTTGTTGGGTTGTGGTGTGGTGTGGTGTGGTGTGGTGTGGTGTGGTGTGGTGTGGTGTGGTGTGGTGTGGTGTGGTGTGGTGTGGTGTGGTGTGGTGTGGTGTGGTGTGGATGATGGGGATGGGGATGGGGATGGGGATGGGGATGGGGATGGGGATGGGGATGGGGATGGGGATGGGGATGGGGATGGGGATGGGGATGGGGATGGGGATGGGGATGGGGATGGGGATGGGGATGGGGATGGGGATGGGGATGGGGATGGGGATGGGGATGGGGATGGGGATGGGGATGGGGATGGGGATGGGGATGGGGATGGGGATGGGGATGGGGATGGGGATGGGGATGGGGATGGGGATGGGGATGGGGATGGGGATGGGGATGGGGATGGGGATGGGGATGGGGATGGGGATGGGGATGGGGATGGGGATGGGGATGGGGATGGGGATGGGGATGGGGATGGGGATGGGGATGGGGATGGGGATGGGGATGGGGATGGGGATGGGGATGGGGATGGGGATGGGGATGGGGATGGGGATGGGGATGGGGATGGGGATGGGGATGGGGATGGGGATGGGGATGGGGATGGGGATGGGGATGGGGATGGGGATGGGGGTGGGGGTGGGGGTGGGGGTGGGGATGGGGATGGGGATGGGGATGGGGATGGGGATGGGGATGGGGATGGGGATGGGGATGGGGATGGGGATGGGGATGGGGATGCATGTTCAACCTGAGTGTGGTGATGGTGATGGTGATGGTGATGGTGGTGTGTGGTGTCACCTTGTTGTTGTGTTGTGTCGTTGCTACCTTGTCACATCGTAGGGGGGTGTTGCGGTCATTGGGTGCATCAATGCGTGTGCTTAGCATTTCCATATTGAGGTGTTGTGAAGTGATGGTGCATCGAGACATGTGCTTGCGAGTCCCGTAGCGAGGTGTTGCGGGATGTTTGGGTGTCAATGCATGTGTTTTGCGGGGATGTTGCGGGGTGTTTGGGTGTCAATACATGTGTTTTGCGGGGGTGTAGCGAGGTGTTGCGGGGTGTTAGGTCGTCAATGCATGTGTTTTGCGGGGGTGTAGCAAGGTGTTGCGGGGTGTTTGGGTGTCAATACATGTGTTTTGCGGATGTAAGAGTCGATGAAATAGTCGACATCTGTGCAGATGAAGCCACGACATCTGCATAGCCAAGCCGCGAATGTAAAAGTCGACATCTGTGCAGATGTCGTTGTCAACATCTGCACAGATGTAGGTGTCAACATCTGCACAGCCAAGCATTGAATGTAATAGTCGACATCTGTGCAGATGTCGTCGTCAGCAGCTGCACAGATGTTGGTTGCGGTATACGACATCTGTGCATATGTCGACTTCCCGCAGCTGCACAGATGTCGACATCGCCTGCATCTGTGCAGATGTCGACTATCAGCAGCTGTGCGGATAAAGGACAACCGACATCTGTGCAGATTGCTTGGTTATGAGATTCGCGGCCCATTTGCGTCGCAACGGATGCACGGAGTTACGTAAGACTTATACCGTTCGAACGGCCTTCTACTCCTCTTTCCAATGAGCTATGGTCGGTCCAATCGCGACCGGTCCTTGTTTATCGTGAGTGTAGCCTCGCGCTAGTGAGCTGCACCGCACTGCGCAAGAGTCGTTGTAAATCTGTTAGAGATTTGTGAGAGTTTATCAGGGGTGCGGCCAATGGCGGGGGTGACCCATAGCGGTTCCGTACCCACCTGGATGAAAGGCCGAATCTTGATTAAAATATGGATTGTCAACTGGAAAAACAACAAATGTGAATTGTCAACTGGAAAATAACTAGGATGTATGAACTGTTCAAAAGTAATACTCAATAATTCTCAACGGTGGGCAGCCTGGCAACAACTATGCAAAGGGAGACCGATATCTCCACACCGCAACGTCATTGCAACAACTTGCAGCACGGGCTGAGTTGGCCAGCAGGAGGACATGGTGGAGGGCTACTTGTTGGACCCGGACTGGGCATAGAGAGTCTGATCAAGCACATACATCGGGCTGGCTGGGTAGTTGGAGGCGCAAAGATGGGGAGTTGGTCTAGGGATGGGGGTGGGCACAAGGATTGCATGTCCGCTACCAGGGCTGAGAGCTCATGGGGGCACAAATGTGACTAGACAGTTGTGTGGCAGAGCATGGACAAAGGTATTGTTGTGTTGGCTTCTTGAGATGTGAGCTGGTGCAGGGACCATGGGTCATGGTGTACACAATGCCTAGCACAAGGGATTGGTGAATGTGTGCATGGGCATGATGGCATTAGACTACTGTCCCAAAGCAGTCATGTCCACTCGAGGTTTGTCTTGTGCATGATGTTGAGATTACCTTTCCACGCATGGCATGAAGTGCATTCAAATACATATCAACAGCTCACATGGTGACAATAGTCGGGACAGATGCTACAGAATACGCCAAGCATGACATATTGAGCAGCGGCATAAGGATGAGGAACTCTGTAAGAAAATGTGACAACAAGCAATTGGGGATCTCTGAGGGGGAACCTTGGTTTAGAAAAGCGTGTGATATTTAAAATGGAGATCATGAATGAAAAAAAATGTAAAACTTCAATGTAAAAATGCAACTTCAAAGTAAAAATGCAACTTCAAAGTAAAAATGCAACTTCAAAGTAAAAGGCAACTTCAAAGTAAAAGGCAACTATAATATTTAAACAGCTCACATGGTGACAACAGTCGGGACAAATGCTACAGAATACGCCACACAGAATAAGCATGACATAATAAGCAGCGGTATAAGGATGAGGAACTCTAATATGGCAATAACAAACAATTGAGAAACAACAAAACTTAATATTAATACGAATATTGAATAATAGGTCCATGTGAGAGAGGAAAAGAATAAAAATTATCTGAGATAGATGCTACAGAATACGCCAAGCCTTGCATTTCAAGCAGCGGTATATGGATCAGCTACATGTCAGTGAGGCAAAAAGAATGCAATGTAGTTTAACAGAGAAAGGCAACAAGAAGCAATTGGGGATCTCTGAGGGGGAACCTTGGTTTAGCAAAGCGAGTTTTGAGTTACTCGCGGTCGGCCGTCAAGGCAGCCAGGGCAACGCGGGAAGCATCGGTTTCCGCATCAAGGTGTGCCTCTTGTTGCAATGTGTTGATGCAATGCGAGGTGGTGGAGCATTAACGCAGGTTGGCGGTGACTTGACCGCAAGGGTCGCGTGATGTGGACATCATCCACTTTGGGGAGGGGCCAGTGTTGTACTGCGGCACAACCATGATGATGGGTGCGCAATTCCAACCGGACAACAGTGTGGCAGAGCATGCCATGCAAGGTGGGCGTGTTGCAACCTAAGTGTTCATGTGTCTGTGCATTGTTTATGGTGTGTGGTTGGTGTGTGTGCGTGGATGACCATGGCAATGCGGTCATGCTCAGCCAAATGGTGGAGGTGCGGGGCCACGACACCACACCGACTGCCTTGGTGGCGGCCATGGTGTCTTTGTCCCCACCCCTTGCCTCAAACCAGCTACCCTCCTTGGTTCACCCAGCTGGCCAACCTGCCTTGAGTGTGCCCTTCAAGAAGACTTATTGGAGCATGATCAACAGCATACGGGGTCCCTCGGGTGGTACAACGCTTGGGAGAAGCACCGTGCCGAGGGGTTGCTAGAGTATGCACCCAAGCATAACCCAGGCAACCGGGATGGTGTGGGGAACAGTGGGCAGCCCCGGCAACAGCTACGGGAAGGGTGGCAAAGGCAACCGCACCAGCAACAACGCGTTCGCCGCACCCTGCAGCACCTGCTGCGTCGACCGGCAGAAGGCCATGGTGGCTCAAACCGGCGCTTTGGGCTGTCGTTGTGCCAAGCCATGCCCTCGTGTATTAAACATGCGTGAGCAAAGGAACGCGTTGATTTGCCTCCGCCACTGCACTCCGCAACATTGGATCTGAAGCTGACCAACTCTGGTTGGGACACTGGCACAAATGCATAGCGCGCGCTAATGCCCACATCGCAAAGGGCGGGCAGCCTATGAAAGAAGTCTTGGCTGAGGTAGTTGACGTGTCCATAGGCGAATTGGCATTGCATCCAGGTGGGCATGGACCCATTCTGCCAATGGCGCGTCGTCATTACTACTTCGCGAGCCCAGAAAAACGCGGACGAATCTGAAGCTGAAACACCAACTGAAACAACGATATGTAATATTTGAAAATCCTATTCAAAATTTTCTGAAAGGGACGGGATTTGAACCCGCGCTCTTACGAACAGGAGCCTAAATCCTGCGCCTTAAACCACTCGGCCACCCTTCCATGCTCAGCTGCTTGTTGATGTTTACATGTAAAACACCAATGTACATACCTGTTCATATGCCTTTTACATTTACTTAGGTAATGAGTGACTCGCAGAAGGATTAATGCCTTCCCTAGCTTACATGCCTTCCCTAGCTTACCTATCCATATCTTGTTGTTAGCCTAACTCATAGGTAGATAGTCCCTAGCTTACCTGACCCTTATCCATAATTTCCCAGGACCACTAACACCGTACCACCAGGACCAACATCTTCACCAATGCAAACAAACCAACTCCACCCCACTCGTTACTCCGTTCTCCCCAGACGCACTCAACTGTGCCACTTAAGCTGCCTCTTGCAGCAGCGGTGCTTGTAACAGCGGCGCATGCTCTGCCTCCCGGCCGGTCTGTGGCGCCTGGGCGCCACGTTGTGCTCGCCAGTTGCGCGCCCCTTGCGCCTCAGATTGGCGCCTCCGCGCAGCTTTGTGCGTGCTTGTCAGTGCAGTAGACGGCGCCACGCAGCAAAGGCAGGCGGCGCACAGGTCGCGCGTCTTCGACAACGCCTACATCCGGCGCAACCGACGTGTGGGAGTCCAAACGCCGTTGACAGCACCGGGCGCGACCCATTAGGACAAAGCGTAGTCACAGCGCGTGGAACGTGAAAAGGCCGAACCTCAGCCAGAACACAATTGAATTGCTCGCCCCCCCTCCCTCCCTCCCTCCCTCCCCTCCCTCCAATTCTGCTTCTGTCGCACATGGTAGTCCCGGGTGAGGTCGGGTGAGGTCGGGTGAGCTCGGGTGAGGGTGAGGTCGGGTGAGGCCCTGCCGCTGCAGCCCTGCCCCCTCACCTTCCTGATGCCCTGCAGCCAGGCCGCCCATGCCTCCCCGCCCCTGGCCTTGGTGTGCAGGCGGTCCAGCCTGAGGGCATGCTCCCTGACAGCAGCAACAGCAGCAACAGCAGCATGATGAGGGCGCACGCGCAGCAGCGGCAGACTCGCAGCAGTGAGTGATGGGGGGGTGGTGGTGGTGGTGGTGGTGGTGGTGGTGGTGGTGGTGGTGGTGGTGGTGGTGGTGGTGGTGGTGGTGGTGGTGGTGGTGGTGGTAGGGCGCTGATGTGTGGCGGTGTGACGCACAGGTGTGATGCCCTGCTGCTGCTGCCGCCACGAGTCTGCAGCCCGCTGCATGGCCTGATCAAGCAACATGAGCTTCAGTGCTGTCAGGGCGCCAGGCAGGCAGTGTTGAGGCGAGGTGGAGCGCAGTCAGGCAAGTGGGCAGGTGGGCAGGTGGGCAGGCAGGTCAGGTCAGGACATGCGTGGTCCAGCAGGAGTGGGTGGTGGCTATGTGTGCCTCATTAAACCACAGCACCCAGGCAAGCGCATCCGCCAGGTCGTTGTTGGTGTACGCCGCAAGCCAGGGCTCTGCACTGCTGCCAGGCGCTGCTGCTGCTGCTGCTACCCCGCCCCAGACCACAGGAAGCTTCAAGACGAGGACGGCTGCTGTGCAGGTCGCTGCTGCTGAACCCCGCAAGCCAGGGCAGGGCGGCTTGCCCACAAAGCAGGTTGTGTGTGTAGGGGGGTGGGTGTGGCTTGCCCACAAAGCAGGTGGGTGGGTGGGGCGTGAGAGGTCGAGCCATGGGCCTTGATGTGGCGCAGCGGGCCCCGTGCCCTCTCACTCGTCCACCAGGTGTGATGACGGCCAGGTACACGGAGGTGGTGGCGGCTAGGGCGGTGGAGCCGCCGATGACGAACATGAGCACCATCTGGTAGCGGGCAGCCTCAGCGGGGTTGCTGCCAGCCAGGATCTGGCCCGTCATCATGCCCTGCGCAGGGCGGCAACACCAGGGGGGGCAGGAGGGGTGGGGTGGGCCGTCGGGGAGGGGGCTAGAGGGGGGCAGGCAGCAGGGTATGGCAGGGCGGCTGGCCAGGGGCTGATGGGGGAAGCGGGGGAGGGGGCTCAGGGGGGTGGGGCAGCAGGACATGCAGCCAGGGGCTCACAGCCAGCCAGGGTGGCATGACTGGTGCAGGGCCTGCCCAGTGTCAGCCTGGGGTGCCAGGGGGGTGCCGAGACTGGTGCCGGCTGACACTGGGCAGCCAGGGGGGCTGGCCCGGGTGCTGCTAGGCTAGGGGCCAGTCTGGCTGCCAGGGGCTCGGGGGGCTGAGGGGAGGGGGCTGGGGCTGAGTGGCACAGCTGGGTCAGCCAGGCAGGTTGGCTGAGGGCTAGCCTGCATCCCGATGGCCTGCCCAGTGCCAGACTGGGGTGCAGGCCTGCACACCGCAGCTTGACCAGGGGGCTGCTGCTGTCCTGGCCGCCTAGGGGGGTCGTGGGGGTGGGCTGCAGGGGGGCGGGCTGCAGGGGGGCTGGGAGAGCTTGCTGGGAAGGATTGCCGGGGAGGGTGGGGGCAGGCCACTTCCCCGTTCCCCTACTATCCCGTCCTTGCTGCATTCCCCCCTGCAGCCCCGCCTGCCCCTCCACCCCCCCTGCCCCTCCACGCTCTTACCGCTGCCCAGAGCCTCTCCCTCGCTTGGACTCCTGGTCACCGTGCAGTGTGGCTGAGCCTCAACCTAGTGACCACCACGGCCAAGCCGTAGCCTGAGCCTGACCAGGTCAGCAGTGTCAGCCTCAGCCTCCCCCTCCCGCTCCTAAACACACCCTTCCCCCTACCTGGCCATCCTCAACAGCCTGTTGCCCCCCACCTTGCCTCCCTTACCCTTACCTTTCCCATTACTCCCCCCCTAGACCTACCTACTGGCCCCAGCTCGCCTGACCCCTTGATGCACTTCCCTCTGCCCCCCTCCTTCGTGAAGAGCCCCCCCCCTACCCCCCTGCACAGCAGGGCGTGGCAGCTGTCCGGCCGGTTACCGGGATAGACACCAGGCCAATGACGGCCATCTGGTTCACCAGCGGCATCAGGGCCGTGCGCACTGCCCGCTGCACCGCCCCCGCACACGCCTCAGACCGGCTGGCGCCAAACGCAAGCTGCAGCTCAATGGTGTCCTTGCCTGCAGGCCAGGGTCAGGGTCAGGGTCAGGGTCAGGGTCAGGGTCAGGGTCAGGGTCAGGGTCAGGGTCAGGGTCAGGGTCAGGGTCAGGGTCAGGGTCAGGGTCAGGGTCAGGGTCAGGGTCAGGGTCAGGGTCAGGGTCAGGGTCAGGGCCAGGGCCAGGGCCAGGGCCAGGGTCAGGGTCAGGGTCAGGGTCAGGGTCAGGGTCAGGGTCAGGGCCAGGGTCAGGGTCAGGGTCAGGGTCAGGGTCAGGGTCAGGGTCAGGGTCAGGGTCAGGGTCAGGGTCAGGGTCAGGGTCAGGGTCAGGGTCAGGGTCAGGGTCAGGGTCAGGGTCAGGGTCAGGGTCAGGGCCAGGGTCAGGGTCAGGGTCAGGGCAGGGTCAGGGTCAGGGTCAGGGTCGGGTCAGGGCCAGGGTCAGGGCCAGGGTCAGGGTCAGGGTCAGGGTCAGGGTCCAGGGCCAGGGCCAGGGGCGGCGGATTGACTCACGGGTCGCAAACTCTTCCAGCAGGGTGCTGAACCCGACTGACACCCCAGAGGTGGCGTTGCCCTGCAGCCCAGCAGCAGCAGCAGCAGCAGGCTGGCGAGCAAGCTGGGTTACCAAGACGCATGGAGCAATAAAGCACAAAGGCGCGAAGAACTTGAACCTCAAGGCGCAACAAACAAACAAGGCCATGGACATACCCGGCCCTCCCCTCCCCCACCCCCCCCAACCACCCCCCTCACCCCTTCTCACCCCCTCACCCCCCATCGCCCTCCCCCTCTGCCTCCACCACTGCGGGCTTGTGCTGCCCCCCCCCTGCATGTCCTGCCTGTGGCCCCCCCCGTCCCTTCTGACCAGCAGCATGCCCATGATGGGTACGGTGTACTGCGCGTCCCAGGCCGGCTCCAGGCGCAGCACCAGCAGCACCGTGAAGGCCAACATGGTGAAGCAGGACACAGCCATGGCCAGCGCAGCGTGACCCAGCATGCCCTGCAACCACCCACCCACCCACCCACCCCACAGCCTCACTAAGCAGCCAGCACACAGGGGGGGGGGGGGGCTGCACCCCCCAGGCTGGCAATGCCACGCCTCGCCTGACCCAACCCCACGCCCAGCCCAGGACCCTGCTGCTCCCTCAGCCACAGTCAGGCCACCGCACCCCACCGCAGCCAAGCCAGCTGGGAAGCCCGCCTGCACCCTGGCTGCCCAACACTGACAGCCACGGCACCGCATCCGGCTTCACTCTAAAACACAATCCCAAGCATTTTGCACCAACAATCCCACCCTCCATGCAGGCCCCCACCCCCCAACACAGCCCCTCACCCCTCCCTTAGCTAATGGCCCTCCCTTCCAATGCCAATCCTCCTCCTCCCCCCCCCTCTCCCCCCCCCTCCCCCTCGCCCCCCGCCTGCCTGCCTGCCTGGTAGCTGTGGCGGGGCCGCTGGGTGGACTCTAACGAGGCCACGCTGGCCATGAAGGTCATGTACAGCCCCACACTCCACCACCTGACCAGCAGCACCACCACTGCCATCACATGATGCAGGAGCAGGGCCGGGGCAGCAGGGGCAGGGGCATCAACAGCGGGAACACACAGCACCGACAGTCAGCAGCCATGGGCACGACTGCCCCCTTGCCCCCTTTGCCCTCCCTGCTCCCCCTGGCCCCCTGCCCACCAGCCTCCCCATCCTCCTGCCCCCCCTGCCCCCCTGGCTCACTTGTTATGCCTGAAGATGGGCACAAGGATGAAGCCCAGCAGCGACAGCTGGACCACCATCCTGCACACCACACCACACTGCGCAGCCTGCCCCTCCTGCTGCTCAGCCTTCCCCTGCTGCCCCTCCTCAAATAGCTGCACGCTGCTGCACCCCTATGTGCTGGTGTGCTGCATGCTGCATGCGCCCATGCTGCGGTTTTTGTGGCACTGCAGGCCTGCTGAGTGCTGGGGCGCCTCGTCCCCCTCCCAGCACCTGACTGCGGCCACCAGCAACTGCGTGTGCATGCCCAGGCGCTGGTGAAACGAAACCGCCACATTGAGCAGCAGTGCGGCTGAGGACAGCGCTACGGCGGTGACACTGAGCGCGATGACGCCACCATCGCCATCACCTCCCGCGTCGGCCATCGCGACGAGCCCGCAGCGGTCCGTGGCCCGGTCAGCATGGGAGGGTGGTTGGCCCTATCGGTTACGATTGAAGTTGAGAATATCAGATCAGTGTCCCTGAGGTTGCAGGTTCCGTCGCACATTGTCTGTCCTGCGTTTTTTGCCAATCTGCTCTCAAACCGTCTCAATTATCTGTGTGGTCTGTTCGCTGAGCCTTGTCAAATGTCGGGCGTGTCAGTGCATTCTAGCTTAGCTGACATCGTGTTAACCGCCTCACCCCTTTCACCTGACACCGCACCTCGTCGGCCCAGGTGGCGACTGGCTCATGCGCATTGTTGGTCAGACCGCAGCTGCTGGCAGGGGTTGGGGAGGGGGGTGCATTAGGGAGGGGTGAGGTTCGGCGCATCATGCATATGCTCTTGCTCATACTCTGCCTGCCTTCATGTCAGGTCCCCTGCAGCTGAACCTTTGCTTTTGCACTTCACGCGCAACAAGCTTTGCAAAGAGCCTGGTCCCCCTCTCGTGGCCGCTCTGCCCCCTCTCGCCCCCTCCCCTCCCTCCCCGCCTTCCACCAGGCTCGAGGCCCGACCCAGCTCTGCCCGCACCAGCCTCAGTACCCTGCCCGCTTGTCACACAGGTTGATGAGCTCCTGGCCCTCCAAGGTAACGCTCCAGGTTGCGCTTGAACTGCAGCAGGCTCTGCACCTGGAAGTCCTGCACACGCGCACAGACCCTCCAGCTCGCCTCAAGCCCTGCTGCTGCCCTGCCCTGCTGCTGCCCTGCCCTGCTGCTGCCCTGCTGCTGCCCTGCCCTGCTGCTGGCCTGGCCTGCTGCAGGTCTACCTTGGTGCGGTCCGCCGTGTGTGCCGACACCAGGGTGTTGGCCAGGCCCCACAGCGGGCTGCTGCCGGGCAGGGGCTCCACCGCGTACACGTCAAGGGCTGCGCCGCGGATGCGCCCCTGCTGCAGCACTGGGGGGGGCGGGGGCAGCGGGGGGCAGGGAGTCAGGCTGGGTCAGGGGGCAGCGGGGGCCAGGGGGGCCCCTACCCCTACCTCTGGCCCCCCTACCCCCTTAGTCGCCCTGGCCCTTGATGTGCCCTGGACCTGGTGTGCTAGGGGGGGCTGGGGTGAGGGGCGGAGGCAGGCTGCCACCCCTGCAGGGCCAAGGCGCTGACCAGACTGCCACAGTGGTGCCCCGGTGCAGTATGCGCCACTTGCTGGCCAGCAGGCGATGCGGGTATGGTGGGTGAGGGGGGTGGGGGTCAGGGCGGCACAAGGTGGTGGAGGAGCTCTGGGGCACCCTCAGCGTCCGGCATCAGGCTGGCCCCTACACAGCACACCGGCCCACCTAGCCCCCCACCCCCCCAACTCCCAATACCTATCCTTGGCTGTGTCACCAACCACAACCCCACCCTCACCCCACCCCTACTCCACCCCTGACCCCTGACCCTCACTCCACCCCCTGGTGGCCCCGGCTGGTGGACCTGGCTGTGATGGCCCTGGTGCCGGTCCCCCCCCTCCCCCCTGGACCCCCTGCCCCCCCGCCTGCCCTCCCTCACCCTCCACCAGGGCCTCCTCGTCCACGCACTTGCCCCGGCCCACGTTGATGAACACGGCGCTGGGCTTCATGGCCGCCAGGGCTGCCGCACCCACCATCTGCAGGCCAGGCAGCAGCGGGGGCCAGGCAGCACGCAGCGCTCAGGGCCAGGAGCGGCTGAGCAAGAGGGGGAGGCAGGGCCAAGGACATGGCAGGGTGGGGCGGGGCAAGCGCAGCCAGGGCTACATTAGGGGGGAGTGGGAGGGAAGGAGGGCGGTGTAAGGGAAGAGGGAGGGTGAAGGAGAGGGCGAGGGTTGAAGGGTGAGGGAGGGTTCCCTGGTCCCTGCAGCAGCCCGTAGCCAGGAGCAGGAGGCAACCACCCTCCGCTAGCAGTGGCCGGGGGGCAGGGCAGGCAGGGCAGTCAGCAGGCAGCCTAGGTCCCTTTGGGGTGGGGGGTGGGGGGGCCCCCCTTACCGCACCCACCCCCCTCCCCCCCTGCCACCGCCTCCCCCCTGGGGCCTGACCTGGTGCGTGGCGGGGGTGTAGGGCGTGGCCATGACCACGTAGTCTGAGCAGGCCATGAGCTCGGGCAGCTGCTGGGGGCTGAACAGCTGCTGCTGCACTCACACACCACAGTCAGTCAGGCTCAGCCGTGACAAGGCCACACAGCAGCGGGCTCCGAGGCCTAGGGGGGGCCTAGGGGGCCTAGCCGCTCTTGAAACTGGCTAGCAACCTACCCTGACACTCAACACGCCGCTCAGCTTCACTGTTCAGCTTTGCCCACCCCTGAACACTGATCCCTTCCCCCCCTGCGCCCCCTGGCCCTGCCCCCCTGGCCCCTCCGCCCCCTGCAGGCCGCTGCAGCTCACCAGGAGCCCCTCAGCTGCCTCAGCCTCAGACAGCTCGGTGCGGCGCCGGCAGGCCACCACCCTCATGCCGTAGGCCTGGGCCAGCCGGGCACTGGCCTGACCAATGTCACCGTACCTGACACATCCCCACCCCCCCACCCCCCACACCACCACACACCAGCACTGGTCAGCAGTGGCTTGGGCAGCAGGCTAGCAGTCAGGGGGCAGGGGGCCAGGCAGGGGCAGCTGTCAGGGGGGCCCAGCGGCCAGCACCACTGCCTTTCATCCAGCTGGTGAGGGGGGTGCTGCCGCTGTGCAGTGTGGCTGGTGGGGGCTGGCTGGGTGGCTGGTTGCAAGGGCCAGGGGGGCGGGGGGGAGGAGCCTAGGCTGACCTGCTGGGCACGGCTGGAACTAACGGTGGGCGCTGCCAGGGCTTGACTGGGCATGGCGTCCTGGCCCTTCCCCTGCCCTCCTGCCCTCCTGCCCCCCTGCCCCTCGATTTCTTGAGCCACATGCCCCCCTGCCCCCCTGCCCCCCTGCCCCCCTGCCCCCTGCCCACCGCCCCCTGTCATCCTGCCCTCCCCTGCCCACCTGCCCCCCCCCGCCCTCCTGCCCCCCCCTGGCCCCTGCCCCCTGCCCCCGCCCCCTGCCCCACCCTGCCCTCCTGCCCTCCTGGCCCCTGCCCTCCCACTCACCCAATCACGCCCAGGGTCTTGCCCCGCAGCTCCTCCACGTCATACTGCTCCCACCTGCCAGCCAGGCAGTGCAGGAGGCAGCCCTGGGGCCCAGGCGGCTCACTGCCACCACCACGCCTCAACCCCTCAACCTGCCCGCGGCTGAGCAGGGCCGGGAAACTCAGCTCGGCAGCAGACCAGCACAGCAGCAGACTGAGGTTGAGGTAGCGGGTCAAGGGACCCAACCTCCCGCTGCTTGGACACATCGGCCTGCCCAGGAGGTGGCCTGAGCAGGGCTGTGAGCTGCAGGCCAGCAGCAGACCCCCCTAGCTGCCTGCCCGCCTGCTCCCTGCCACGCCTGACACCCTGCTAGGTCTGTGGCTGTGCCTGCCTGCCAGTGACAGCTGACTGCTCAGCAGGTAGCCGCGCCGGTCCTGGCAACTCGATGCTGGTCAGCTCAGTGCCAGCAGGGCAGGGCGGGGCAGGGCGGGGCGGGGCGGGGCGGGGCGGGGCGGGGCGGGGCGGGGCGGGGCGGGGCGGGGCGGGGCGGGGCGGGGCGGGGCGGGGCGGGGCGGGGGTCAGCGTCGTGAAGACAGAGGGCAGGGCAGGGCAGGAGTAGGTGGGGCCAGCGGCGCCTGAGGTCCCTGCTGGTGCCAGTGCTGGCCGCCCCACCTCTTGTCGGCCTGGGCCTTCAGCATCCGGGGCAGGTCCTTGGCAAAGTAGCTGCATGCAAACATGACCCACTCTGCCAGCGCATTGCTGTACACGCCCTGCAGCCACAACCACAATGCAAAGGTGGGGGAAGCATGGGGAGGAGGAGGGGGAGGGGGCAGTGAGCACCAGGCCTGCTTTCCCCTCGTAAGCAAAGCCACACCTAGGCACCTCGCCTAACCTATCCTGTGTGACAGCAGGGGCGGCTGCCAAGCACTGGGTGCCGCACAGGCTGGCCCTCCCCCCTCCCCTCCCTGCTGCCCTGGCTGCCCGTCTCCCCCTGACCTTGGCGTTAGTGAGCAGCAGGGGGCTGTCCACCAGCTCGGGGCACAGCAGGTGCTCCAGGCCCGCACTGACGCTGTGCATCCAGCGCAGCCCGGGCAGCCGGGGCAGCAGCAGCTGCAGGTCGGCCCGGCTGGCAGCCAGGGGCCCCACGCCGCAGTTCAGCAGCACGTCCACGCTGGCCCAGTCCCCCTCACTGAGGTGCTGCAGGTCCTGTCAACAGGCAGGGCAGGTCAGGGGTGGGTGGCTGACACGCGCTGCTGCTTCAGAGGGCTGCAGGTAGACACCAGGGGTGCCATGTTGCTGACAAAGGGCGCTGCCAGGTGCAGCTTCCTGTCAGCTGCCAGTGTGGAGCTGGGTGAGTGAGTGAGCAGAGTGAGAAGAGCGGCTGCTGACATGGAGGCTGCAGGCAGGGGCCAGGGGATGCTGCGCGGTGCAGCTCGCCGGCAGCTGCCAGTGAGTAGAGCGTCTGATGCCTTAGGGAGTTGCTGTGGAAGGAAGCTGCCAGGTGCAGCTCCCTGTCAACAGCCAAATGCCCAGCTGTCATTCAGCAGAGGTGGGTGAGTGAGCAGGAGTGAGCAGAGCTGGCTGGGTTAGCAGCATCTGTTTTAGCACTGTTTCATAGCCTCTGAGCAAAATGGCTGCTGACGGGGAGACGGGTGAAGGCCACACTGCCCACTCTTGCTGCTTCGTACAGGGCAAGGCATGCCAAGGCGAGCTGGTGGATGCATGCATGCGCCCATGCAGCATGCCCAATGCATGCACATATCGGTTGGGCAGAGTCACGCAGCAGGGCTGCAGACTCACTTCCAGCGTTTTGCCAATGCCAACCACCTTGACCCGGCTGGGCAGGTCCTTCAGCACCTGCAACTCAGGGCTGTCCTCTGCTGACCTGCAGGCAGCAAAGCATGAGGGGCAGGGGTGAGGTACGGGGCGATGACGCAGCCAGCCAGCCCAAGGGGTGGTGGGCTCGCTCAGGTCTTAGCGATGCTCTCACGATCCTCTCATAAACCCAGCACCTCATGAGAAGCATGCTGGCCTGCGCCCTGGCACTGAAAGTACGGTGTTAATGGCTACATACACTGAGCTCGGCATGGCTGCTGGCTGGGTGGCAATGCCAGTCAAGCTGGAGGAGCAGCACAATCAGCCGGACAAGCCCCTGGGCCCCACCCAAGGACTGGCTGGAGCACAGCTAGGCCACCCGGCCCAAGGTCGCAATCTTCCCGCCAGCCCTTTTCCCCTCTCACTGGATGGAGTCAACGTTTGCCACGCCTTGGCAACCTGGTGCCGGGCCTAATGCGCCCAGTGTGCCTAATGTGCGGCAGTTGCCCGTGCACATTGCCTGGTAGACCCCACCACCAGCCAGCAGGCCCAGCAGCCAGACTTGCAGGGTGGCCAGGCGGCCAAGTCCAGTCTGGGCAGGCTGGCGAGGACTGGACCACACCAGCGCCAGCCAGGTGGCTGGACAAGTACTGCAATGCCACTGCAGGCCCTTGAGGGTCTGTTCATGGCTGCGGCAGTTGGCTCTGCTAAGCAGGGGTAGGGATGATGAAGCCTAGGCTGCCAATAACTACACAACTGCTCGCCTGAGGCCCAGCAGCAGCAGCCTGCGGAACATGTGCCATGTTTATGTGCCATGTTTAACAGCCGCCCCAAGGGATCACTAACGAGCGAAGGGGGGGAGCGCAAGCAGTCTCAGCGACAGCACTGTCAAGTTGGTGTGAGTGCGAAACAGATGTCGCAGCATCAACCAACTTTGTCAGGATCAACAGCGCGACGGAGTCCTTGGGTTGTCCCGATGCCATCGCCGTTGTCCCCCAATGCGATGCACGCACGCTGGACGTTAGCGGTTGTGCCCGTGGTGCGCTACTAAAGCGGCTGTATGTGCTTCGTAGCGCGATGCACATACAACAGGAAATTCACACAGCTTACGATGATGACATTGCGGCGAGCATTGCATTTGATGCAAGCACATGGCGCCCGCATGAAAGGAAATTGTTCCAGGCGTTAGGAATTAAACCCTGATGTAAATGGCAACCATATGCTATCGCCCTGCACGTCTTCGCGCCCCGCTCTGTGTAGCTCCCACGGTTGCGGCAAGCGCGGGGTTGGCATGGTACAGCAGCGGCTGGCCTGAACTGTTCTTGGCAGCCTTGGCCGCCTGCTCCACCGCCGCTTGCTGTGGCGTCAACGAGGGTGCTGCAGCTGCCGGCGCGGCTGCAGCTTGTGTGGCTGAAGCGGCCTTTTGCATCTCCTGCATTTCCTCCATGGTGGGCATGCTCAGCAGCTTGCGCACCTCGGGCTGGCGCAGCAATGCGCCCTGCAATGGCAACATCGTTGTGGGAGGCGGGTGTTGTGAGGATGCTGGCCAGCTTCGTGGGCTAGGGGTGACATAAACTGAGCAGGACAAGGGTGATGTACATTGAGCAGGCCACGATGGACACAGCTGGTCGCTCCCCTGCGCCCTTTTGCTCTTCCGTACTCCATTGCCCTGCCCTGCCCTGCCCTGCCCTGTTTCTCGCCTTCACGGCAGAAGTAGCGACACACCTGGGCGATGCCAAATCCTGTGTTGGTGAGCCAGAGGATGGCTACGCCTGACGACACGTAGGAGCCCATGGGCACGAACAGCAGGCTGCAGCCCATCATGAAGTACCTGGGGCAGGGCAGGGCAGCGCCAGGGGGCGGGAGGGGAGCAGGCGGGCTGGAGGAGGGCAGTCAATGTATGAGCAGCAGTGCAGGCCCCCGGCAATGTATTAATACACTAGTAAATATACTGTAGTGATATGCCTTGTTGGTGGTACGCTGATTTAGTGAAAACCCGAATCCCATGGTCAAACAATTGGTGATACAATTTGGTGACGAATTGATTTGGTGAACTCACTAGCAAGGCGTATCACTACATTACTAATTCTTCATGTATTACTGTATATATGTACATGTGTGTGTATAAAAGATGAATTGCAGTGCCAGTAGTGGCAGCCGTGAGTATGGCACTGTGCAGGGCAGGGTGTGGAAAGGGGGGGTGCATGTGGTGCAGGGAGGGGAGTGGGTGAGGGGGTGTCAGGCTCACCTTGAACGGGGTCTCGCACCCTGCCATTGGGTGAGCCGGTGATGCCCCCTACTACACTGCCCTATACTGCCATATACATACACATACATAGATGTGTAGATATGCTACTGCACTACATTCAGCGCACCCTGGCACTCAGCAGCCCATGGCCTGGCTACTGCTCCGCCTTCACCGCCAGATGTTTGCTGTCAGGCTGGCAAGCTGTCCTGGCTGCCACGGGGCACAGCACTCACTTCATGGTGCGGGGGCTGACCATGGCGGTGGGACTGGCCACAGTGCTGGTGCCGTCCACATTCATGCCCAGCTGGATTTGCGCCTGAAGCAGCCAAGCAGCAGCAACAGCATGTCAGGGGCGACCCCGACACTGGCACTGAGATGTAGCCTGAAACCAGCCAGGGCTAGGGAGTGGCAGGGTGGGCATGAACACAGCCATGTGCCAAGACACGGGTACTAAGGCTTGCAGCCAGGTATGGGTGCGAGGACTGCAGGCTTGCAGCCAGCCCCGTCCCGTCCAGCTGCAGCACCTTATACATTGAAGGCAGCAATATGGCTAGGCGCAGGGCCTGGGTTGACCCTGGGCCTCCCCCCGGCCCCAGCCCACCCCTCATGGTCGTCATCATCATCATCATCATCATCATCGTCATCATTGCATGGTGTTTGGCATTCATGCGTTGCTGCAGCCTTGCTGTGGCGGCCTGCGCCCCCTCCCTCACAATGGTGATGGCAGAGCACATGAGGGGCAGGCCCCAGTAGGGGTCAGGCAGCGTCAGGTCAGGGAACCACAGCACCCCGCCAGTGGCCAGCGAGGACGCCTGCAGCCAGGGGTCAGTGCAGGGGCTGGGCAGTGGCAGGGCAGCAGGACAGGGCAGAAGGACGGGGCTACCTCACACTGTGTGGTGGTAGGCGCAGGGCTACCTGCCACTACTGCTGCCTTGTACGACAGCACCAACAGCAACCACTGAGCTTCCCTGCTGGACCTTGCTCCCGCTCCCCCCTGTCCTGCCTGGCCTCACCTTGGACGCCATGAGGTTTCGCACACCATTGAAGATGGACAGGAACACAATGGCACTGCCGCCCATGGCGATGGGCATCATCTTGGCCTGCAGGGCAGCAGTAGGAGCTGAAGGAGGGTTACATCGAGTTGGGCAGCGAGGTGGCAGAGGTGAGGTGAGGTGTCCTCCTGCGAGCACTCCTCGCCATCCCAGAGCCCCCCTTGTCAGTTGTTGAGCTGAGGTGAGCAGGCGGCGTGCAGCTAGCGCTAGAGCAGGCAGGGTGCAACCCGGGCCATGGCCGCAGGCTATGGCTGCAGGTGGGTGTAGTGAAGTGCGAGGGGGAGGAGAGGGTGAGAACGACCATGGCTTGCGCTGCTACTCCGTCAGGTTGGTAAGGAGTAGAAGGAGAGGGCGCAGGTTTAGGATTGGGGCAGCCACACAATGCCTCCGAAGAGCAGTTGTTGGTGGAGTTGGCATACGAGAAGCCTAGGAGTGACACCTATGCGGGTAGACTAGGCCTCATGCGCCTGGGCGGTAAGACCGGGCCAAGCCTAATGCAGCACTAGCTGTGCGGGGAGGCTGGGTCTGACTACCACTAAGCAGACGGACTCAACCGTCTGACCCTAGCCCACCCTGACCCTTGTCGCTATCCCGGGGCCTAGGCATCTCACTGCGGCGGTGGTGGCGTGATGGGGGCGCGGCAGGGGGTAGGCGAGGAGGTGGGCTGAGTCAACCTCACTCAGCTGCTGCTCCCTACCTTGCTCCAGGGGCCCCCATGCTGGGCCTTGTGCTCGTTGTATGCTTGTTGCGCCGCCCGCAGCAGCTTCTGCTTCTCAGCTGGGTTGGTCTGCAGCAGGCAATTGCAGCACCAAGGGCCTCAGGGCCTCAGGGCCTCAGGGCCAGGTGGTGCACACCCCATGACTAGCAACAGACGACAGAGGTGGCAGCTTTGGCCTCCCCCTGCGGCAATAGCTCACCGCTGCTGCTGCTGCCTTCTGCATTTGCTGGACCGGCACCAGTTGGTGGCTGTACACCTGTGCACAGGGGCAGGTAAGCAGCTCAGCTAGTCCAGCATGGAGACTGCGGGGCAATGCAGGCCAGGCAGGCAGAGGGTGCCTGCTAGGTACAGCAGGGGGGGGCAGAGGAGGTGCGGGCTGCACCCTGTCCTTCCCTGCTGAGCGTCCAGCCACTGCTGTCTCCGCCTCCCTGCCTCTGCCCAGCCTTACCACCGTGTTGGCGCTGCCCTTCTGCTGCATGACGGCAAACGGCACCGTGATGAGGCGGGTGAGCAGGTTCACTGCCGCAATGGCAGCCCACCTGGCCATAGCATGCAGCAACAAGCAACCGGGAGCACAAGCAACACACTTTGTAACCAGTGGGGCATGGCTTGAGTCCGGCTGCAGTGCACGTGGTCAGCGGCATGCTGGCCTAATGGCAGTGTGCCTGTGGATTGCATGATCTCAAAGCTGCTGTGTGAGGCATGACAGTGTTTATGGCCTGTGCCCCAGGCCTGTCGCCCAGGCACACGCTCACCACTGCAGGCCTAGCGAGTCATGCGCCCACTGAATTCCTTGCATGAACCAATACGTGTTGGGCCAGGCCGCTGCCTTGGCCATCGCGATGGCTGCTACATCCTCGGCATTCAGTGCCTGCTGGATGGCTAGGATGGCCTCCATCGACGACTCCGGCAAGGGGAAGAAAGAGGCTGGTTCTTCCACTGGAACATCCGCTGCTGCTGCTAGAGATTTCTTGCTGCCTGGCCACCATGCCGCGAAGCTCGATGCGTGCCGAACTCCTCCAGCACTGAGCGAAGCTCTGCTGTCGGCGTAGAGGTTATGTCCGCTGAAGCTCGCCTCCGCCTCACTGAACACCACGGGCAGCGATGGGAAGTACAAAGCGGTGGGACCTGCTTCATGTACGACACGACCGACGGGCCGCGCTAGGAGTAGACATGCCCGACGCAGCATACTCCGATCCCCACCGGCACCCCTCCTCCTAAGTGCATGCGTGTGTGGCGTATCATGTGATAAATATGCGGGCAGTTGCCGCAAGGTCAGGGATGGCCATAGCAAGCTTACACTGGCAGTAACACATTGCCAATCAGCTCTTCACACCTGGCACTCCTGGAGAAGGGGGGAGGCCTACAGTACCCGTCAACCCTTGTTCTGCTCTAACCTGCTGCACTAATCTTTGCACTGTGATGCTGGGCTCCGTTGTTCCTGTGGCTGCTGCCACTGCTGCTGCCGCTGCTGCTGCCGCTGCTGCTGTTGGAGGCGCTGCCAATTCTTCACTTGGGGCCTGGGAAGTGGGAGCTGCAGGAGGTGGGGGCGGCACAAAAGATATGGGGTCTGCCGCAGCTGCTGCCTGCAACCGCTCCGATACCGCCGCGAGCTCTTGCAGGGAGGGCAGGCTGCAAGCTCTTCTGATAGCTCCGTTGCGCAGCGCTGTGCCAATGACGACTGAGAAGAAGGAGTTGGAAACCCACAGCAGCGCCACGCCGGAGGGGACCATTGCGCCGAAAGGCAGGAACAGCAGCGCCATTCCTCGAAACAAGTTCTTCACGAAAGCAGCCTGCCCGGCGCGTTCCGGCGTCACACTGTCGCCGGTGATGTTCATGCCCCACTGGATCATCGCGAGCGTCGTCAGAGTACAGAGCGCCGGCAGGCCATACATCGCGTCGCTTACGGTCAAGTCCGTGAACCATGCGATGCCGCCGGTCTTCAAGGACGGCGCCTGCACACGCATGAGCGCTGCCGTCACGCAGGCCAAACATGCACCGAAAGGGCCGTGATTGCAACGGCTGAGAGCGCATCGGCTTCGCAGCGATACCGCCGGTTGAGAGCTCACCCCGTTGACCATGAGATTGCTGACGCCGTTGAAAATGGAGATGAAGACGACGCCGTTAATGAGCAGAGTGCCAAACATGGTGCCCATGAGGCCAGGGATGGCGGCGCCATGCTGCAGGCGCACGCGGTCCGTCTCCTTCAACCAGGCTGAGTGCACCCGCATCTGCTCCTCTTTGTTGCTCTGCAGCACCACGTATGCAGCAGTCACAGGCAGCTAGGCCATACACCTGCTCATGAGGTGAGGCTTCACAAGCGAGACTGCTGGCATGCAGTAGCCAGCTGGGGTGCAGTCACCTGGCTTGCGGAGCCCCAGGGAAGAGGTGGTGGGGCAGAGCTGGGGTAGAGCAGCTGGTACTCACCACTTTCACCATGGCCTCCTGGAGCTTCTTGACTGGCATCAGTTCCAGGTTCAGCGTCTGCAGGCCAAAGGGGGTTGGGACGTGATGGCGAACAGGTAGGCAGGCGGGATGTGAGCAGGCATCTAGGTGTCAGGAGTGGGCAGATAGGGCAGACAGGCAGGCAGGCAGGCAGGCAGGCAGGCAGGCAGGCAGGCAGGCAGGCAGGCAGCTCTCATGCCATTACCCACTAAAACATGCCTCCTCAAGCACGGAACTCTTGCTAACTGGCCACCCCTGCTGCTCACCGCCATGCGTGCAGTGGCTCGCTGCGATGCCAGCATCACGGGGAAGGCCAGGATGCGGGCGACAATGTTGACCAGCACAACCGATGCCCACCTGCACAGTGGCAGGGCAGCGTCAGCAGAGCAAGCTGGCATCCACCCAGCCACGAGTGGCAGCGGCGGTGCCCTGTCAGGCTGGGGTGTGGACCCCACACTGTGGAGCCATGGCCTAGTGTGACGCCATAGCTTGGTATGGCATCATGGCCTGGTATGAAGTCATGGCTCACTGTGACGCCATGTCCTGGTGCTGCTCACTGAGCCTGCCAAGGGTGTACAGCACCCGGGCAGTCAGGCCAGCCTAGCTGCTCAGCTCATGGCCAGGCGCTGCTGTCCACAGCCCTCACCCGAGCTGCTGTCCACAGCCCCCTCCCTCCCTAACCCCTGGCCAGGTCTTTCACTCCTGACGGTGGCCTGACCTCTGTGGTGTGGTGTGTGCAGGCAGCCGGAGCACGGCCTGGTGCGGCAGTGCAAGTTTTTGGGGACAGCCCAGCCTATAACAGTGGTCAGGCAGGAGGGAGAGGTAGGGCCAGGTAGAGGGTGTGCAGGCACCCCATGCTTTAGACCCAGAGAGCAGGCACACCACCTGCTGGGTCCCCAGAGGGCTCCACTGCCTGGCCCTCCGGCTCACTGCCTGGCCCTGTCCCTGCTGGTTGCTGCTCGCTGGCTGCTTAGCCATCCCACTGGCCTGCCTTACTACGCTGCAGGCTTCCAGCCCGACTTTGGCTGTGGCTATTTGCAGTGCCAGGGACACAGCGCCCACCATGGCAGCCCCAGCTGCTCGTGGACGGCTTGGATGCCAGAGATGAAGGAAGCGGCTGTCCACAGGGAGTCATCCTTGGCAGCGTCCAGCGCCGCCACCTCCACCGCTTGGCATGCCTCCTCAAGAGTGTGCAAGGTCTCTGACGAGAAGAGGAGCTCGCCCTCTGGCATGGGGTCTGAGGTAAGGGGTGGAGGGGAAGACGGGGAGGGTGATGGGGTAGAGGTTTGGGGGTCTGTGAATTTATCATCAAGGACGAGTGGTGTCGGAACTGCTGGTGGTGCAGCAGGTGGCGCACGGCTCCACCATGCTAGGTGTCGGGCAGCACCCGCTGAAGCTGCAAATGGCGACCATGCTAGAGCCTGGTGCTGTCGAAGGCTACCGCCAACGGTACCGTTAGCGTTGGCATCGCCATAGCTCTGACTCGCAAAACTGGTGGCTGCAGCGGGCTGCGGCCCAGGATGAGCTCGCTGCAGGAGTCGGCCGCACGCCCTGAGCAGCTGCCGCCGCCCGCCCATTACACAGAGCACATGCTTGTGGCCGCACACACAAGCAGCGTCTCAAGGACATACATTTTCTCCAAACCGCCAAACAATGTGCGAAGTACAGTGATTGCCTTGCAGCTCCTGCGATGTAGGTGTTGCAGCTAGAAAAACTAGGCAGGTCTGCACTGTCAGCCTGCTTATCAACACAGCTGGCCTCCTCAGTTTGTGCTAAGGGTAGTGGCAGGGATGAGCTGTGCTACGATACAGAAGTCACAAAGCTACTGCTCAGTGTGGACAAGCAGTGAGGACAGAGAGCGGGGGGAGGGAGTCAATGCGGATTGTCTTGAATGCTAAATGTATATTGGTATCAATATTCTTATGCTGCTGACTTGGTTCATACGTTGCCCCCTCCCCACCCACCACCACAAACATCGTTGTCGTGTCTATGGCCGCATGTTGACCGCATGTTGACGTGTATGCAAGGATGCGATATCAAGAATCAAAGGAGCGCGACGATGCCGCAGCCACCACAGTCAGCTGCCTAACTTTGTGATGCAATCCGCGTCCTGCCACTCTGTCTGCTGGAAGCAGAGCAGGCCAGTTCTTAGCAGCAGTTGCAGACGTCAGCATAGCTATGTCACAGCCCTCGCGCGACCTGAGACTTTAGAGGCTGGCGCAAGTCGTGGCGCAGCGGACGCTGCATCAGCATTCGACGCACATGACAGATGTACGCGCAGCACTCACAGCCCAGTCCCCGTCCCGGCGACGCGCAGCTCTGGCCAGCTTTTACGCGTCATGGGCCTGAGCGGTGCAGCTTGCATTGGGGTCATGCCCCTGCTGCTGCCCTTGTCTGCGGCTGCCTCCGGCGGAACCCTTACAGGCAGCTCACTGGAGGTGTTCAAGCAGTTCCTGGTGCGGTGCCAGCAGCTGCCCAGCCTCAGTCCCTGCTGACTGCTAGAAGCCAGTACAACAAACACCACAGCAAGCACCCCTGCTGCTAGGCAGGGTGCATAGTCTTGGATGACACCACCTTAGCAGCCACGCTGGCACCTTGGTCGCTTGTGTCCTGGCTGCTTGCTACAGGTGACGGTGGAGGGCATGGGCCCCTGGGGCATGGCGTTGTTTGTGGTGCTGGTCATGCTGTTTGAAATGGTGCCCCTGTTCCCCACCCAGCCACTCAGCCTGGCCTCTGGCCTGCTCTTTGGAGGTACCAAGGTGAGCCCCTTGCACACGCTAGGCAGGCAGGTGGTCAGGCAGGCAGGCAGGCAGGCAGACAGTTGGGCAGGCAGATGGGCAAGCGGTCAGGCAGGCAGGCAGACAGGCATGCATGTTGTGGCCGCACCCACGGCCCTGTACAATGCAGCATGGCCACCTGCACTGCATCTGCTTGCTGCACTGCCGCACAGCATTCTATGTACTGTATTTTATGTACTGTTGCAAAATGAGGATTTGGTGGACAATTAGTGCGACTGTGTAGGGAGTGGTGCTGGGCATTGGGAGACAGCGGGCTGCTTACATGAAGGTTGATTACCACCACCATCATCATCACTCTCATTACTTCCTGAACGGCTCTAGCTAGCAGCCACCCCCAGCCATACTTCTGTACAGCACCAGCGCAACAACTGCACCGCCACTCCTGGTCGCTCTGGACTGCTGTTGCCCGTTGCTATATTCATGGCCTGCCTGCCTGCCTGCCTGCCTGCCTGCCTGCCTGCCTGCCTGCCTGCCTGCCTGCCTGCCTGCCTGCCTGCCTGCCTGCCTGCCTGCCTGCCTATCGCCTGCAGGGAGCTGTGCTGATGCTGCTGGGCGTCACCCTGGCCGCCACCAACGCCTTCCTGCTGGCGCGTGGCCTGGGCCGGCCGCTAGCCCAGCGCATCATTGATGCCGAGCTGGCGCACGCAGACCAGCAGGAGGGCGCAGAGGGCAGGCAGGGCAAGCAGGGAGGCCGCATCACCCAAGCGCTAGCCAAGGTGGAGGCAGCCATCGAGGCAGGCGGGTTGGGCAAGCAGGTCACGGCGGTGGCGCTGCTGCGACTGACCCCAGTGGTGGGTCACCGCCCTGTCAGGCCTCCAGGCCTCACCCCTGAGCCTTACTGTAGGCCACAGGCCGGCCTGGACACTGCTAGGCCAGGGCTGGGCAGGGCGTGGGGAGCCAGGGTTGGTGCATTGGGATATGTAGGTGGTCTTGAAGCTGCAGGCTGAGGCTGCTGCCCTGCACAGCCGTGGACAGTGCCAAGGGTGTCATCGTCAACCTCACCCTCCGCATCAGCATTGCATGGCATGTGCTCGCCAGCGGTCCTGCACCACACACTCGTCCGACACTCCTATAGCTGGAGTACACCTAGCAGCGCTATGGGTGTGCCTGGGACTGCGACAGGGTGTGGCTGCAACTGCTACAGGCGGTGGCTCCCAGGCGAGCTGCATGCTCCCACAGCCATGGCTGCCCCACACACCCTAATGCTGTCCAACACTGGCTGGCTGGGGTGCCTGCCTGCTGATGGGCTGGTGCAAACGTGGCCACAGCCCTGTGGCGCCTGACCCTGCCCTGCTGAGCATAGCTGCTGCCCCTGGGCCCTGAGGCATGTCAGGCGTGCCACCCAGCCCTGCCTGCCTGACCCCACTCAGCTGTATCAAGCATTACTTAAACAACCTATGCCATGCACTGTACTCAATACCTTGTCAGCCAGCTGCTACGGCCGCTGAGCCAAGGCAGGCGAAGGCAGGCTGTTCAAGCCAAGGCAGGCTGTCCGAGCAGCAGAAGGCAGGCGGCCCCTGGGCCTTGCCCTGGCTGCAGGTGCCTTTCAGCGCCAGCAACTACCTGCTGGGCCTGACCCCGCTGCGCCTGCCCGCCTTCCTGGCCGGCACCCTGGTGGGCATGTCAGTGTGGAGCACTGTGTATGCGGGCCTGGGCGGCGCCTCCAGGGGGCTGCTGGAGGGCGGGCAGGACATAGAGGAGCTGCTCGCAGGTGAGGGTCGCTTAGGCTGCTCTGCTCCTACTGCCTCCCCTGCCGCCCCCTCCTGCTGCCAGACCCTGACCAGGACTGTGGGTGCTGCTGGCATGCTGCGCTGCAATGATCTAGAGACGCTCTACTGACCCACTGTTCCTCTGCTGCACATGCCCTGCTACCGGGGGGCGGCAGCCAGGCTGGTGGGTTGGCTGTCTGACCTTAGGGAGTGTGGGCACAGTCAAGCAGGCTCATGGCTGATGCCTCGACTGCCGTCAGTGTGCTCTGCAATGAAGGACACTCCTTGACAGCACCTCCAGCACAGTCAGCTCGCTTGTGAGACGCCTGGCTCTTGGCCTATCAGCCTGGCTGCTGCTGCGTATGATGGCGGTGATGATGATGGTGATGATGAAGAGGTGCTCCCTGTGTGCTGCAGACCTGGGCAGTCGTGCTGGCGCTGTGTCTGGCAACGCGGCAGTTGCCACCGCTGGCCTGCTGGGGGTGGCTGGCCTGGCTTGGCTGTTGTCCTCAAAGCTGCAGCAGGGCCAGCAGGCAGGGAAAGAGCAGGGCGGTGGGCCGCCGGGTAGCAATGGTAGCAATGGGAAGGGGACCATCTCAGGGCAGCAGGGCCGAGGGGGTGAGGGGAGTGGCAGCGGGGGGGCAAGCAAAGTGGTGAAGGAGGGGGTGGAGGGGCAGGTAGTGAGGGCAGGGATGCCCGGGAGGAAGAGGGAGCGATGAGGGGGGGAGAGGTGGGGTGAGGGGGCCAGAGGGGGATGGAGAGTGAGGCGGGTAAAGGGGACAGAGGCTGAGGAGGTGGTGAGAGAATGGAGCGTCTTCAGCAGAGCTGGCTGATGCAAGGGGGGCTGGCTGGTCCGGTTGGGCTCAAGAGTTTGGATTTCATCGCCAGACACATCTTCATCACAGTAGTTTTTGGGAATGACAGGGAGAGTGGCTTGCTGTGGGCCACGGGGCAATGGCGGAGAAAATGGTGAGCGCTGTACATTTGCCAGTTGCGCGATGGTTGCTTTCTGTGGGCACGTGGTGGCTTTCTGTGGGCACGTTCTCCCCTACGGCACTGACACTGAGTTGCCCGTCTCAGCACAGTACGTACTGCGTCGTCTTGAGCTGTAAAGTATTCTTACAATGTGGCGTACAGCTGTGAAGGGCAGAGCCTCGCGTGTTATCGCGGCTGCCTGCAGTTCTAATGTACCGCGCACGCCCCAATCAATTGCTTGATTGATTGATGTCACCTGGGCAATACAGGCAACGTCGACGACCAGGCCCAGCAAGACAAAATTGTGCCGCCGTTGCGCTCAGCACACTCAGCTGTAGCTGCTGTAGCTGTAGCTGCCTGGGTGCTGGGTAAGCCAGGGTGCTGGGGGGCAGGGGGCTGGGTGCCGTGCAGGCCAGGGTGCTGGGGGGGAGGGGGCTGGGTGCCCTGCAGGCTAGGGTGCTGGGGGGCAGGGGGCTGGGTGCCCTGCAGGCCAGGGAACCAAGGCTGGGTGCCCTGCAGGCCAGGGTGCTGGGGGGCAGGGGGCTGGGTGCCCTGCAGGACAGGGGACCAAGGCTGGGTGCCCTGGCAGGGCAGGAGGCCCTGGAGGCCAGGGAGGCCCTGGGGGCCAGGGAGGCCCTGCAGGCTGCCCATCACTCTGTTAAGGCAGTATGCAGAAGAGTGCAACATGGGAGCCGACATGGATGATCAGACCTGATGTGTGTGTGTGGGAACTCGAACACCAAGCGCTAGTATGTGCGAGTGACGGCACGACAGTGCCTGAGCGGGGCAACCACCAGTTAAGGTCAGCTGAGGACAGCTGAGCCAGGTGGGGAGGAATGTAGCATGTCCATGCGGTCATGCAAATCTGGATCTGAGATCTCCTCATGCAAGTGTAAGATCTGAACCGGTGGTGGTGTTCTGAGGCTGGGTTCAACTCCCAGGCAGACTTGACATCCTTGACAACGCCCTAGTCTGCTCAGGCGACCTCTTAACACTATTGACCGCTGTAGCCTCACGCTGCTCAGTTCTTCATTAGACATGTTGCACCCTGTAGTTCCTTCATCCGGGGTTGTGCGACACATGAGCAGAAAGCACGTGCCTGGGATGCGGCGTCGTTTTGATTACCAGGGGTATGTTTTCTGTTAGTTCTGACCGGCTGACTTAAACACTCCAAAAGGTACCAAGTGTCGCTGTCCCGCTGCTTTGGGTCAGTCCCACCTCCCACAGCCGGCATTGATGATGTTTTGCGGTAACGAGGCAGACACCCAGTCCGACAGGTCTACAGCCGGCATGAAGTGCAGAGGAGCTGGAGGGAGGGGGGGGGGGGGGGTGGAGGAAAGGGGAGGCTGCCCCTCTGTACCCATCACAGTTGATACCATCACAAATACGTCCACCCCCCTATGCATTTGTACCAGATGTCTGCGGCATGGGCGGCAGCTCATTCTCGGACTTTGCCAGCTTGCGCTGCTGCTCCAGCTTGTGCGTGCGGACGATGGCCGCCAGGTCCGATACGAAGTTGCCCACGACGTCCAGCTGTTGCAAGGGGTTCGACTCAGCGGGGTATCCAATGGTGCTGCGGCTGCGGCACCTGCACCACCACCAGCGGCAAGCACAGCCAAACCTGCGAGGCGGGGCTGATGCTGGGGTACCTGCCCTGCCTCATGCAGCGGTTGCTCTGCCTAACCTCCCCCGACCTGTCCACCAAGGGTCCTGGAGAGAGCCAGCCAGCAGCCAGCACTCAGACCAGAGTCAGGAAGGTGCATGCCACACAAGGGCAGCCCAGCCCCTCCAGCTCCTTACACTAGTGTTGACTCCAGGCTCCGCCTGGCCCCTCTGCTGCAGCTGTGCTTGGCCTCTGGCTGGCATTCTCCTGCCCATGCCTGCCTTCCACATGTGTTCGCTAGTCAGCCAGATGGTCACCACCCTCGTCAAACACATAGCACTGGTCCGCTGCCTGGCATCCGCCCGTCACTGACCTGTTGAACACGTTGTCTGTAGACAGCACCACCTGCCCATACTCCAGGGTCTTGGCGCTGGCCACTGCCAGGCTGCTGTCCTTCTTGGACTCCTGCAGCAGAGACCAGGCATGGTCCACAGATCACACCTGGGTCACACTCGGGTCACACCTGGGTAGGTGCCTGCGCCACTCCTGGCTCACATTCACCTCTCAGGAATGCTCTGAACAGATGGCAGCTGCATTGACGTGCCTTCATCATCATGCGCCTGCTGCCCTGCACCTATGCATCTCACAGCCCCTACCCCACCCACCCCCTGCCTGGCTGCCCTGCCCAATCCAGCTGCAGCCTTGTCGCCTGCCGCCCTGCTCCCCCTCTCCCCCACTCCTTGCAGCTGAACGACTCCCAGCCCTTCCCTGCTGGCTGCACACCTGCACCATGCCCTCTGCCTCCTGCCCCTCCAGCTCCTTCTTCAGCTGAGCCACCACGTTGTTCAGAGCCAGGATCTCGTCAGTCTTGCCCTTGACATAAACCACCAGCTCTGCACGGATGCCCTCAGCCAGCTCACTGCACAGGGCAACAGCAGGGGGCGGACGCATCGGAAACAGCCAGGCAGAGAGAGTACGGGACAATGACCAGCAAGCAGCAGTACCCTGGGGTGGTGGGGTCAAGGGTGAGCAGTGCTGGGCTGCCTGGGGCAGCTAGGGGCGTGGCACTAGCGTGCAGCACAGAGCTGGCTGGGCTGGATACATGGCTCAGTCCCTATCGGGCTGATGCCGTGTTTGAGTCAGAGTAAGAATGCCTCCAAAGGCTGCAATTCTCTCCTTCTCCCCTGCCTCAAGCACTCAGGGTCCCGAGTGCGACTGCAAGCTTGGCTATTGTTTGCTTCTGCTTGACCAGGTGGGGGATGAACAGGAGCTGACCCGCCTGGCCCTGCGCCTGCCCCCTGCCCCACATCCAGTGCCTGCCTCTGGCCCAGGCACGGCGGCCCTCCCCCTCCCTGTGCCCCCAGGCAGCTGCCCCACATGCCCCTGCACCTGCACTTGCGCTGGTGCTCCTTCAGGTCTGAGTTGGTGGCCTTGAGGGTGGCGTGGCGCAGCAGCAGGTCCGCCACTTCCTGGTACTCATCAGCCGCCTCTAGCACACTCTCAAGGTAGTGCTGGTACCTGGGCAGGCCAGCAGGCCAGCGAGGCGCAGGCCGGGTCAGGCGGACAGGTGGGCCAGGTGGTACGGGGCGGCTTGGGGTTGGGGGTGTCATGGGGTGGTGGATGTTCCCCCGAAGTAGACCAGGGCAGCAGTGAGGCACTAGGCAGGGAGGCCAGGTGGTGCACTGGGCGGGGGGAGCGGCAGTGGTGACATGCTGCGCAGTGGCTATCGCAGAATGGCAAGGTGAAGGTGTGGACGGCTTTGGCTGATATCCGGGCCAGAGCTAGGGACAAGCAGACAGGCTGCTTTGGGCTTCATCTGCATCGTTGTTCTCATCCCTGCATGGCTGCTGCTGGGTGGCTATGACACAGCTGACTGGTCAGGCTAGGGCTCCTCCCATCCCTGGTGGTGGTGGACAGCCCTGACAGTTGCTGCCTGTGTTGACAGCTCCAGACTGCCAGCAGGCGGCTAGGAGTATGTTAGACCTGCTCCCTTTGCCCTACCCAAACAGTGCCGCCTGCTCACGCAGCTGGCCTGCTGCACCCAGGCAGGTCAAAGTAGCAGCCAAGTACCAGCATAGCTGAACATAGCACCCAGGTTGCAACTCCTTGTGCTCTCAAGTGGCGTACAGTATCAAATCCCAAGCTGCTTGTCTGAGCATTGCATCCCAGACTGGGAACACCAGGTGGAGGCCCTGGGTATGATGCCACTGTGCACACCTCATGTTCTTTTCCAGCACCTCGTGGATGCGCTCCTTCTCCAACCGCAGCTCCTCCAGAGTATCTGCTAATGTCTCTATCTCCTTTTCCTTTGCTAAACGGGCCTTTATCTCGTCTGCTGCCTTCTTCTCTGCCCTGGCCCGCTTGCTGTCATTTTCCTGAAGAAACTTGCTGAACCGAATCAAAGACTCCTGCAGCTCCAAGTCCTTGAGCTTAAGTGCCTCTTCCCGCCGTTTGAAGACCTCCTCCTGTAGCAGCAAGTATACATGCTCACCCATGCCCTACGTGCATGCAAACCTTGTGATGCGCCCGTGTAAGAGCGTTATACCTTGCGGTTGAACTCTTGTTTCTGTGCCTCAAGAGCCTCTTGAACCTCGAACATCTGTCTACGCTTCTCAAGAAGCCGTGTTGCAGGGGACACATGGTCCAGGACTAGCGCGGTAGGTAACATGCTGCCGCGGCACTTCTTGCTAGGACGCTGTTTTCAGGGACTTTACTCAACGAGTTTGCTCAGCGCGTCCCAGGTCGAACATGTGAGCGGCAGCGTAACATGTTCTCGGCAGCAGCATGTAGATACTACCAGAGTGCGCTGGACTAAATCGCAACACACGACTCTCGACTGAGCTTTTGTCGAGCTTGCATGGGATTTAAGCCACCATGCATCTCTGACATGAAGCTGTGCAATTGTTCACTGCTGTTTAGACCCATGGATCGGACGCCGTTGCTCATGTTACTGTTCACCTTTACAATCTTGTACCTTTATATTTATATCTTGTGTATCTTTATTAAGCACGCTCGCATAGTTGAGGAGTGTGTAGTAGTAGTTGTTACACTAAGGAGGTAGGGCTCGGGTGGATACAAGCCAACCTCCAAAGGTAAAAGACTTAGGAGAGAACAGAGAGAAAGGGAAAAAGAAGGGGAACTACCTAGGAGAGAAAGAACTCAGAGAAGGAAGGGGAATGGAGCTAAAGGGAGCGTGTGAGAGACCTCGAGAAGCGGAGAAGTCAGAGAAGCGGAGGAGCAAGGGGCGCAAAAGGTTGGAGGGCTGGTAAGGACGCAAAAGCTAGGAGGGCTAGGAAGGAGAGGGGAGTGAAACACGTTAAGGGTCAGAGGGACTAGGAGGAGTAACCGGGAAAGTGACACTAAGGGATCCGTCTTGAGTAGAGATGAAGGGATGGGGATGGGGGAGGTTCCAGCCAGGAGGGTTGGGATGGGCTAGGGTGAAGTCTTGTAGGTGAAGCCAAAAGGTAGAGATAGCAAGCTGGCTGGCTGCAGAAATGGGGGAAAGGGTGGTAGGAGCGGTCGCTTGAGTGGTGGGGTGATGGGTGAGAGCCCAAAGACGGCGACGGCCAAAGTCCATCGCATCAAGGGCAGCCATGCAAACCAGGCTCCAGAGGGAAGGAGGGAAGGTAGGGGTGGGGGGGATGAGGCACCAAAGGGAGGATTGGTGAACTTGGGTGCCGAGGCTGAGGGAGAGCTGTTGTCTAATGGTAACGGCGATGGGGCAACTCCAGAAGCTGTGTTGGCGGCTGTGACGGGGATGGTGAGAGGGGTCGCAAGGGCAAGACCAGGGGGTGATGCGGCTCCCAGGGATGGCATTGATGCTCAAGCGCCAAAGGGTCTCTTTAAGGAGGTTGGAGCAAGGAATCTTCCAGGCTTTGTTAAGGTTGGCAGTGAAAGCTTGAAGGGCTAGCGCTCGAGAGGTAGGTGGGTGAGGTGTGGATAGAGCTTGGTTGATGTAAGAGAGGTGGGCCTGCTTGCGGGCAGAGGTGATGTGGGGAGTGAGCATGGAGGTGAAGACCCTCACAGGGGTCCCAATGAGGGTGGGGAAGATCCGAGGGGCAGAGGTGGTGGGTGAGGACCAAGAGAGGGAGGTAAGGTGTTGGAGGGGGACTGGTGTAATTGGGAGGGGTTGGCTGGGAGAGGTAGCGGGAAGGGATAAAGGGCCGAGGGCTTGGAGGGCTTGGCACATGAGGGTAATGATGCCTTGGGGGAGTAGGTGGGGTTGGTGGAGTGCAGGGAGGCCTATGATGCCTCGAGAAATGTCAGGAACGGTGGCTTGGGTAGAGAGAAGTAGGGTATGAGCAGGGTGGAGAGAGGGACAGGCGTGGGTGAGGAGGGTGGCTGCTAGGGGGATCCATGAAGGGGATGATTGAGAGGGGGTTGGGGGGGTTGGTGAAGGGGGGAGGGTGTTGGGGTTGGTATGAGAAGGCTGGGTAGGGTGGGAGGGGCTGTCTCGGGAGGGGCTAGGTGGTAGGCTGGAGGAGAGAAGGGGGGTGAAAAGACGGGAGAAGAGGGAGTGAAGGGTGTGGTAGAGATTGGAGAGGAAGGTACGGATAAAAGAGAGGAAGGGGCGGGTAGGTGTAGGGCGGGTAAAGGGTGGGGGGTAAAGGGTGGGATTGACTGGTGGGGGGGACGGGGACGGGGACGGGGAGGGAAGGGTGGAGTAGGCGTGGTCATTGATGAGGTGGTGTAGAAGCCGTGTAGCCATGGCGGCGTGCCGAGCCTGGATATGTTCTCTTAGAGGGAGGGTGTTGCCTCTTACTTGTTGCTCCCTCTGCTTGCCACATGGTTTCACAGCATGATGCGCACCGGGATTGTCCCAGCGGCATGGAAGGTAGCTAGAATCAGCCCCCTCTTCAAGGACACAGACCCCACAGACCCCAACAAGTACAGAATGCTTGCTGTGAGTAGTGTGTTGTACCGCCTGTATGCTAACGTCTTGCGGCATGTGCTGACTGCCTGGTGCATGACACACAAAGTGCTGCCAGCTGAGCAGTTTGGGTTCATTCCGGGACGCAGCACCATGCAACCCATGTTCATTCTGCGCCATCTTGTCCATGCTCAAAAGGCTAGCTCAGATGCCAAGCACCGCAAGCTTTTCACTGCCTTCATTGACTTCAAACAGGCCTATGACCACATACCTCGACAACAATTGTGGGAACACTTGCGCGATGGGGTCAAGCTGCCACAGCCCTTGCTTGCCTGCCTGGAGGGTCTGTATAGGGATGATAGCTATGTGTTGATAGATGGCCCCCACCGCACCCCCCCAGTGACTCCTGACCAAGGTGTCAAGCAAGGCTGCCCCATCAGCCCACTCCTGTTTGCTCTCTATGTTCACGACATTAGTAAGGAGTTCCTTGGCCCTGTTGATGCTGTGAGGGTGCAAGGCACACCTGTCACCCACTTCATGTATGCTGATGACCTGACCCTGGTGAGCACCTCACCCCACGGGCTGCAGCGGCTGGTCTGCCAGCTGCAAGGCTTTGCAGACAGGAAACACCTTACAGTCAATGTGGGCAAGTCAAAGGTGATGGTCTTCAATGGCAACTCACAAACTGCTGCACCTAGCATCAAGCACAAGCATGAGATCCTGCCTGTGGTGAGAGAGTTCAAGTACTTACACTCCGGGTAATTAAGGCCGAATCGGCAGTTTCCGCTGAGGTATACCGCGGATAGCCCATCGCGAGGGGGACCCATCGCCGTCAATAACTCCGTAAAACTCGAAGTGGTTGAGCTGTAATCGCGGTTTCAATGACCTGGTCACTAATTCTCCGCAGGGTCAGTGTGACCCTCCGCAGAGTCGGGCCTGACCCTGCGGAGGGTTACCGCTAGGCTCGCTTCCTGGGCATTTCTGACCCTGCGGAGGGTCACCGCTGGCTCATTTCCTAGGCATTTCTGACCCTGCGGAGGGTCACCGCTGGCTCATTTCCTAGGCATTCTGACCCTGCGAAACCTCCATGCCAGCCTCCATGCAACATAATGTTTTATATGCAACATGATGGTCCAGCAACTCCCCAACGACTGAGATTTACACTTCGGCCCGTGAGAGACATGTACACCTCAATAGCACAGCAGCCGACATACCTAGTTTCAGACCTGAAATCGTGAGCCACAGGTGACCCTCCGCAGGGTCAGGATTGCCTAGGTCGTGAGCCACAGTTGACCCTGCGGAGGGTCAGGAATGCCTAGGAAAGTGAGGCAACGGTGACCCTGCGGAGGGCCACAAAAACCTGCGGAGGGTCACGTCTGACCCTCCGGAGGGTCAGGTCACCCGCCCTTGGGGCAAGAGGAGTACTTGACCCTGCGGAGGGTCACAAAACCCTGCGGAGGGTCACGTCTGACCCTGCGGAGGGTCACAAAACCCTGCGGAGGGTCACGCCTGACCCTGCGGAGGGTCAAGTCACCCCCACTTCGGCCAAGAGGGGTACTTGACCCTCCGCAGGGTCACCTACAAGGGGCCATAGCTCATCACTGGCTGGGACTTTTTGCATGCCACCTACTAAGTTGGGCAGCTGTAACCATCCTTTACAATAGGCCAAAAAAAATAATAGGTCCTTGTTCAGTGTATCAAATTGAGGCGGGATAACTGCACCAACAAATTTTTGCTCTGTTTTCTCTGACCGCAGACGCATCAACGAGGTCGTTTGGGCACAGCGTGTGAAGTTGCACGCTGAGACGAGCCGAACGAGTACCGCATCGTGGACCCTGGACCTTGGACCTGGACGCCGAAGACAATGGCGCGCCTGTTTACCTGCCTGTGCCTGTGCTATTTTCTGATGGGGACCTCTGCTCCCCCACTGGTCCAATGCGGCTATGCTAACGGGATTGCGGGCCTTCGGCTGCAATCGTCTGAGTATACAAACGCGGCGGGTCCAACCAGTGGGTCCTGGAGTATGTTCACCTTTGACTCAATTGCCACAAAACGGGAAGGAGATGGGTTCAAAATGCTTCCCAGATGCGATGTCTGCAACAGGAGCAACGACGTGGAACAGACGGTGCTAAAACCCTCTCGGACGCTAACGACAGAAGAGATGAACAGGTGGAGTGGTTCCGACATCCAGACAGCCAGTTCGGTCACAATCAACAGCCCAAGTAGCAAACGGCAGCCGAGACCAGCCCTTGTCACAGATCAATCACCAGGCAACAGAATGACTAGCCAAGCCAACAATAGTGAGCAATCTGAGCACACCCCCTGGCAAGTTTTACCAAGAATCCAAACCTGCGACGCCGCTGCTGACATGATAACGCGCTGCAGCAGGCACTCTGCAAGACAGTTTATAGCCCATTGTGGAGAACCACCTGACACCCTCCTGCAGGTCCAGCCAAGATCCCAAACCTGGAAGGCTGCTACACATGCTATGATGTGCTCCATGCACAAAATACCAACTGGGCATGACCAGTCGCCGGACACAATGACACAGGCTAAACATGCGGATGCGCAGGCTGACATGAAGCACGCTGCCCAGCATTGCCACCACCTACCAGCCACGTCTGATGCACACCGGCATAACCAGACACTAAACACAAACAAGCATACCGCACATGCTGATGCGCAGGCTAACAAGAGACATGCACCTCAGCATTGCCACCACCTGCCAGCCATGAAAGTTGCACACCGGCATAACAAGACATCTGACACTGCTATGCAAACTGCGGATGCTGATGTGCAGGCCGCACAGAGACATGCCACTCAGCTGCACCACCACCTGCTAGCCTTAGCTGCGGCAACCTGGCATGAACAGCCTTGTGACACAGCCAAGCTCGATACACATGCCGATGCGCATGCAGCCAATAGACATGCACCTCAGCATTGCCACTACCTGCCAACCACGAATGTTGCACACGGGCACAACAAGACACCCGACACTGCTATGCAAACTGCGGATGCTGATGTGCAGGCCGCACAGAGACATGCCACTCAGCTGCACCACCGCCAGCCAGCCTTAGCCGCGGCAACCTGGCATGAACAGCCTTGTGACACAGCCAAGCTCGATACACATGCCGATGCGCATGCAGCCAATAGACATGCACCTCAGCATTGCCACTACCTGCCAACCATGAATGTTGCACACGGGCACAACAAGACATCCGACACTGCTATGCAAACTGCGGATGCTGATGTGCAGGCCGCACAGAGACATGCCACTCAGCTGCACCACCGCCAGCCAGCCTTAGCTGCGGCAACCTGGCATGAACAGCCTTGTGACACAGCCAAGCTAACTACACATGCTGATGCGCATGCAGCCAATAGACATGCACCTCAGCATTGCCACTACCTGCCAGCCATAAATGTTGCACACGGGCACAACAAGACATCCGACACTACTATGCAAACTGCGGATGCTGATGTGCAGGCCGCACAGAGACATGCCACTCAGCTGCACCACCGCCAGCCAGCCTTAGCTGCGGCAACCTGGCATGAACAGCCTTATGACACAGCCAAGCTAACTACACAAGCTGATGCGCATGCAGCCAATAAACATACACCTCAGCATTGCCACTACCTGCCAGCCATGAATGCTGTACACCGCCATAACCAGACATCTGACACCACTATGCAAATTGTGGATGCTGATGTGCAGGCCGCACAGAGACATGCCACTCAGCTGCACCACCACCTGCTAGCCTTAGCTGCGGCAACCTGGCATGAACAGCCTTGTGACACAGCCAAGCTAGATACACATGCTGATGCGCATGCAGCCAATAGACATGCACCTCAGCATTGCCACTACCTGCCAACCATGAATGCTGCACACGGGCACAACAAGACATCCGACACTACTATGCAAACTGCGGATGCTGATGTGCAGGCCGCACAGAGACATGCCACTCAGCTGCACCACCGCCAGCCAGCCTTAGCTGCGGCAACCTGGCATGAACAGCCTTGTGACACAGCCAAGCTAGATACACATGCTGATGCGCATGCAGCCAATAGACATGCACCTCAGCATCGCCACTACCTGCCAGCCATGAATGTTGCACACGGGCACAACAAGACATCCGACACTACTATGCAAACTGCGGATGCTGATGTGCAGGCCGCACAGAGACATGCCACTCAGCTGCACCACCGCCAGCCAGCCTTAGCTGCGGCAACCTGGCATGAACAGCCTTGTAACACAGCCAAGCTAGATACACATGCTGATGCGCATGCAGCCAATAGACATGCACCTCAGCATTGCCACTACCTGCCAGCCATGAATGTTGCACACGGGCACAACAAGACATCCGACACTACTATGCAAACTGCGGATGCTGATGTGCAGGCCGCACAGAGACATGCCACTCAGCTGCACCACCGCCAGCCAGCCTTAGCTGCGGCAACCTGGCATGAACAGCCTTATGACACAGCCAAGCTAACTACACATGCTGATGCGCATGCAGCCAATAGACATGCACCTCAGCATTGCCACTACCTGCCAGCCATAAATGTTGCACACGGGCACAACAAGACATCCGACACTACTATGCAAACTGCGGATGCTGATGTGCAGGCCGCACAGAGACATGCCACTCAGCTGCACCACCGCCAGCCAGCCTTAGCTGCGGCAACCTGGCATGAACAGCCTTATGACACAGCCAAGCTAACTACACATGCTGATGCGCACGCAACCAATAGACATACACCTCAGCCACACCACCACCTGTCATTCCTAACTGCTGCTACCTGGCATGAACAGCCATACGACATAGCCATGCTAGCTACACATGCTGATACACAGGCAGCCAATATAGCCTGTAGTGCACTTCAACACTTCCACCACCTGTCAGCAACAACCGCTGCAGCCCGGTATACCCAGACACCTGACACAACTATGCTAGTTACACATGCTGATGCGCAGACGGCCACTATACATGAACCTCTGCATGGCCACCACCTGCCAGTCAGGACTGTTGCAGCCCGGCTTGACCAGACACACGACACAACCACACACACCGCAGATGCTGACGCGAAGGCTAACAAGAGACAGGCAACACAACCCCACCACCACCTCCCCATCTTGGCTGCCACAGACTGGCTTAAACAGTCCCATGCCATATCTAAGAAGGCCTCACATGAGGAGGAGCAGAATAAAACAAGACATGCCACCCAGCACTACCACCAGCCACCAACCCTAGCCGCTGCAGCCAAGCATGATCTGCCGCCCGACACACAGACACAAACCACACACAGAAACGTTGAGGTGCAATCTGACAATATACCCTCCAAGGGAAAAGAAAGTGACTCTCAATATTCTTCACACATGGTACCTCTCAAAATCAACAGGCTTGGTACTGTTAGAGCCCGCGCCACACACTGCAACAAGCCTGACACACGAACTCCCAACATGAGTATGATAGCGTACGTGCCACCAGCCAAGAAAAACGCCACACGAAAGCTGTGGCAGGCCACTAGACAAGCCAAAGCCGAGATCCTGGCGAGCCGCAGCGCTGGTAGGCGGCGCCTAGGAGGCACTGAGGAACTTGAGGAGGATAGTTATGATATGAACAAACAACACATCCCTGTAGGCACTATCCCGGCGACACGGATTCTGGTGGGAAAGCCGGGCCTCGGGATGCAAGAGATCCAGATGCCCAACGGCCCTGCTCCAGCCGTCGACCCCTTTGCGTTTGACAAGTTCACTGCCCCGGCGGCGGCGGACCAGCCCGACCGCCCCTCCACGCTGGACGTGATACAACCGGCGCTGATGCCACCGGTGATGCCCTGCTCGCCCATCACGAACGGGCTAGACAGCAGCCTTATCCCGGGCGCTCCCATAGTGGTCAAGCTTGGTGGCCACATCCTCCAGGTACTAACCACCAGGCCTATACCCAAGTGCCCACTAGCAGACCGCCAGCAAGATAGACACCAACCACCGGGCCATGCACACATAGAGACCAGGCAAAGGGATCACAACATGATTGAGGTTCCCCATGCCACGCAGGCCAAGAAGGGGGAGGTGACCTACCTCCCACAGACCCCCCCGCACAACCCAGTGGACAGCGTCACAGCCCAGTACCTCGAGATGGTAGCCGTGCATGCTCCAGCCCTGCAGGTGGAGGAGATCCTCCCCAGCCGGTACACCGTGCAGCCTGAGTCTGGGACAGCACTTCAAGCCTTCAGCCTAGCCCTGGTGTGCACCACCAGGGTAGGACACAGCCATGCCTCAGCGCTCCAACAGGCGGTGGCCCTAGGCAGTAGAGCAGATTTCCTCACCCGCTGGGAGAATGGGGGGTTCAGCTATGGGTGCAAAGCTACCTGCATAGTGCAGGGAGCAAACAGCCGCCTGACCCAGGACAACAACAGCATCCAGGGCAGCGTGCGCATCATTGCAGAGCAGGGGTGGGAGGCTCTGGGCATCCCAGCAGAGCCGACAGCCCCCTTAGAGGAGAGGGTAACCAGCCTGCTCCACATCCTGGGGGCACACGCGGTCAAAGCACAGGTCGGTGCGCTGCCCTCCCTTCCCCTACCAACCCTGCCCAACCCAGACCAAGAATGCCAGGACAGTTGGAGCAGATACCTGGCCAAGGCAGCCGCCGCAGCTGCATCAGCAGAATCCATGGCAGTGCAATGCATGCATAAGGGTAAGCAGATCTACAGCATCACTAGCAACAGCCCAGCCGTCGCGCAAGCATGCGCCAAACAGCCAGACCACACTCTAACGCTTCCGGTGTGCTTCGAGTGCACCGGACACGCCCTTATATGGGTGTTGCCACCGAAGGCCACAGCGCAGGCGTACTCGATCAACGTAGACGGCTTCAGCGACCCGCTCTTTAAAACCCAACCCGCCACCATGATGGCTATCCTGACAGCCTTCGAGGCACAGCTCCGCATTGGACTGGAGTCAGTAGTCAGAAAGGCCATGGAAGCTGCAAGCAGCAGCAGCAGCAGCGGCAGCATGGGAGCATCAGGATCTGCCCTGAGGGCAGCAGGCCAGCACGCGATCAGGGTGGGATGCGCGACCACCGTCGACAGGATGGTGCAGAGCGTGCACTTCCAGCACATCACAGGCAAGCGCGTCCCCCTACAGGAAGCCAAACTAGACCCATTGGCCGTGGCATGCAGTGCCACAGGCAGGCCGCTCTTCCTCTCCACCCCACAGCAGATGAGGGATGAGCATGTAGCCAGGCACAGCCAGGCCCAGATCCTGCTGGGTGACAACCACTCCGTGGTCCTCACCGCCCTAGGCCTAGCTACCGCTCCGCCCCTTGCTGTCGGCACCATGTCACTGCGGCTCTCTGCGGGCAAACGCCCGGAATACCCCACCCCCCCACTCACGGCTGCTCAAGCCAGCTACACACTCATCGCAGCCGGCATAGCCTCCCTCTCTACTGACTTCAACCCACTAGGCAAACCGTTGCCCACCCTCACCAGCCTGCCACCCCTGGACAAGACCACAGCCAGGGCGTCCATGGCAGTGCTCGCGGTGGAGGCCTTTGCAGCACACCTGGAGGCAGGGGCCAAACCCCTGCGGGAGGCCATGCCGGCAGAGGAGCAGGAGGACAGCCTGGAGAACCTGCTCGATGGCTTGGAGAGCATCAGCGCTGAACAAGTGACAGCCTCCCTCATTCCACAGGCTGGCAGCCACGCCTCAGTAGGCCCACATGCCGGGACCAACAAGGGCAAAGGCCCACTGCAGGCCACAGGCCCACAGCGGCCCGCCCCGCCACCTCAGGCACCAGCCTCCCCAGAGGAGGTTCCAGTGAACCCATTCACAGCCGCCCTGCAAGCCAACAAGGTCGGTGCACCATGCCACCATGCACCTTTGACACCGCGTACACAATGTATCCAATGTAAACAAACCACCACAGAAGGCCACCACGTCACTACTGCCCCTCGACGGCACCACCCTGGCTCACAACACACCCTGGCCCACACACCACGCAGGCAACAAAGCGCAAGGCAAACGAGGGACCTGGCTCCGTTGAAGACCAAGAATATGACCCCTTGGCACACCCGGGTGAGCAATAGAGAGACCCCAACTCAAAATGGGACACAGCGCTCTGGCCAAGCGCGAACATGGCCCCGCCCCACTGACTCACTAACCTCCAATCCTAACTCTCAATCAGTCCCATACTCCAGGCTTGGGATGCAAGCCCTAGCCCTCTGTTGTTGCCCGTGCAGACAAGGATTAATCCCAAGCCTGGACCATAGGCACACCAACAAACCCGAGCAGGCAAGTACCATGGGGCCGCTGAGCTACGGCAATGCCCCACAAGCCACTGCCAACACACACACAGGGGCTTGGCCTGCCACAACCAGCCTCAATGCCCACGCACAAGCTGCCGCTAGGCCCACCACCATCACGCTGATCCATGCCGCCGCCAGCCGCACTGCCCACATGCCCTACAACGCAGGAAGCCGGTATAGCACCAATATGCACCAGCACACCAAGAACCCAGCCGCCCCACCTATAGCCCCATACGATGCCCCACCCGCCAGCTCACCGGCCCCACACACTGCCCCACCTGCTTCCCCACCGTATTCCCCACATGCCGCCCCACCGCCCCCCCTTCCCGCTGCCCCACCTACTGCACCGCCTACCGCTCCACCTGCTGCCCCACATGATGCCCCCGCTGCCGTCACGGGCACTGGCCCACCTGCTGCCCCACCTGCTGCAACACTAGCACATCAGCCACCTACGCTACCACACACCAATATGACGGGACTCTGCATAGAACACACACCCCATCCTCACCCCATCACAAACCCCCAACCGGACACGGACCTGCACACTTGCACCTATGCGCCTCACACCACTGCTGCCTGCATGGGCTCAGGCCGGACATGGAGAAGCGTCAGCGGGCAGCAGCTGACCAAGCACGCCCATGCAAACAGGAGATTGGGCAAGGCGCCAGCACGACGTAAGGCAGATAGTGGGGGTTATGCCAGGACAGCATCCACAGCTCTGGTTGACAGCGACCACACCCGAGGAAGACGCAGCACAAGCATCAACCACATGAGAGCCCTCCAGCCCAGCTTAGTGACAGCCAGGCATGGGACAATACAAGACTCCCACACCCGTAGCATTGCACCTCAGGGCCATAGGGAGACCTGTAACTGCTGGTACCATATCTCTACAGACCTGCACCTGCGCGGCAAACATTGTAACGTACAGAGTGGCCCACCCCACTATGCGGACACCATACATGAAAAAACAGGCACAACCCGGCAACCCTCTATCCCCACTCTGCACCACCACCTGCCAGCCTTAGCTGCGGCAGCCTGGCACGACCAGCCTTATGATACAGTCAAGCTAGCTACACATGCTGATGCGCAGGCAGCCAATAGGCATGCACCTCAGCACTGCCACAACCTGCCAGCCATGATTGCTACACACTGGCATGAACTGACATCCCACACAACTATGCAAACTGCGGATGCTGATGCACAGGCCGCACAGAGACATGCCACTCAGCTGCACCACCACCTGTCAGTCTTAGCTGTTGCTACCTGGCATGAACAGCCTTATGACACAGCCATGCTAGCTACACATGCTGATGCGCAAAAGCCTTACAACCACTTGCAAAGCCTTACCACCACCACCTACAAAGCCTTACCATCGCCACCGGCAAAGCCTTACCACCACCTGCCAGCTCTGACTGTCATACCCAATACCCTTTGTTCACCAACAACCACAACCCACATCACCAACAACCACAACCCACATCACCACAACCACAACCCACATCACCAAGAACCACAACCCTCTGTCCACCAGCAACCACAACTTACACACATTGGAACAACCATTAACCAACATAACAGGCTAATGAACATGCTCATGCTCTTTGTTACATGCACGCACCTGTTGAACACACTCTACCAACGCATAAGCCACCCCTTGCAGCCCACAATCAAGGATTCCAAACGTTGCTTTAGGAAACACAAGAAACTGATCGCCCGTATCAGAGCGACGATTAGGACCACTTGTTACAATCTCATGGCAGGGATAGACGGCACCCAAGCTTCCTCTTGTGCCCTCTGTAAGCTGGCCGACAGGTTTCACCTCTCTACGCATGGAGCCAACAGCAGCCATCCTTACACAGTCAGCCAGTTCAATAGCACGCTGCATGTCTATTGCACCTACCAGATAACAGCCAAAAGGAATGGAAGAGACAATACCCCATGCACCATGGACCCCTTCTCTACCGCCCGGGCTGTCTACTTGGCCTGGCTATTGCTAGCCGCTGGGGATGTTGAAGCTAACCCCGGCCCTGCACACTGTGAGGAGCATCACTCAGGAGCCAACCCCAACCCCCTTTATTTTGAAGTACAAATAGATCGCAACTGTCAAGCCCACTCCCTCAACAATGCAGCTGGCAAGCATTGGGTGAAACCTAATGACCTTCACACTTTTTGGAACG
>JASKMD010000004.1:6286544-6339915 GCA_030144725.1 Haematococcus lacustris
GGATGCATGCGCTGACAACAACCGTTGCGCAGCCTTGGCCAAGATTGGGAACTGTGGGGCTGCTTGGAGCTTCCAGAACGCCCGGCGGGCCTCAATGGAGGCAATAGGAGTGAAGGAGGGCTGTCCTGGCTGTGTTGGCTGTTGGAGTGTCTGCATTTGAAGCATTGATTGGGCCCTCCTCTTCATGGCCGGGTTCCAGTCGGCATTCTCAAAAGCATTAAGCTCCCGGAGGGCTGCACCAAGCGAAGCACCCGCTAGGCGCGACACTATCGGTGCTAGGTCTGCTTGCTGCTGCCGAAGGGAGGGACGGGCTGAGCATGTTCACCCATGTCAAAGAAGTTGATGGGGTCCAGTAACCTGCAAGGTGCGAGCAGAAGTGTGGATGAGAAGTGTGGCAAGGTAGGGGAGGGCAGGGCTGGTATGCGTGTGGGTTGGGTAGGGGGTGTGGGGCCGTGGGCAAGGCGGGGTGGGCAGGTGTGGCGCTGGGCAGGGCAGGGCAACTCTCTCTAATACCTAGCTCTACTACACTAGCTCAGCAACACTCCCTTGCAGCCTGACACCAAAGCACACCACAGTTATGACGAGGTTAGGGTTACCTTGCAGCAGCCATCACGGGCTGACAATGCTTCAGTGCACGGTCCTTGAAGATCCTCAACACCCCACGCACAAAGCTCAACACCCCACGCAAATTCCTCAGGGTATTAATACCTGGGTATTATTAATACCTGGCCGGGAACGCCCTAATTGCAGGACCTGTGATGCACAGCATTGATGACAGCATGACTAGGGATCGTCCCGACCCATCTAACGTTATACTACCGTTATACGACCGCACCGTTATACTACCGTTATACGACCGTTATACGACCGCACCCTACCCATGTCGGCCTTCCTCTACAATATGCCTCAACGGCGATGCACTGGCTCCCAGGTGACCCAGGCGGTCTCGTGCGCTTAGAGCTGTGAATGTTCTCGTCTAAGAAGCCTAGCATGAATCACAGAGAGAAAGCAGTCAAACACCATAAAACTACTGATGGTTTTTGCGGTGTCGGCCACCACAAAGACAGCGTGGTTTCCACCGTGGATTTGGTTTTCACTATGGAACTATCGCCCCACCTCAACTTCCATTCTGCAACACCAGGTGCAGTGTGCTGTGACTAAGTATCAAGGGATGGTGTCAGGGAGTGAGCTTGTTTGCCACTATGAGCGCTGTTGACAGACTGTGAGTCAAGCAGGGCAGTGAACTGCTTGCTGCTGTACAGCTCAAGACATGTGTCATCTGCCATCACTCCTTATCACTGCCATTGCTCTTATTGCCGGCACCCTTCCCCCCTTTCTTCTTGCTGTCCCTGCTGCTGTATGCCTGCGCCTCTAGCGTGGTCATCTTGGTAGCCAGCTTCATGTTGACTTCCTTCACGCGGTACAACTCACGCCGGAGCATGGCCTGCAGGGGCAGTGTCACAGTCAGGACGCCACGCAGCCAGCGACTGCAACGCCACACTGCCATGCGCACAGCTGACACGGCTGAGCCAGGGCTAAGAGGACAGCGAGGTCCTCAAGAAACGGGTTGATTCAGCCCATGCAGGCCACTCCACTCTCCCACTTCTGCCATATCACTCCCTGTCATTGTCCACCACGCACCTGGTCCTCTGCCAGCTGGGCTGCCTCCAATTGCTTGTTGACCAACTGCACCACCAGTGCCTGGTTCTCCCGCTCCAGCGCTTCCCTGCTGCTGCCTGCTCCTGGCGCACCCACATTAGGGGCCACCCCATTCTGTCTGCTGCTGCCACCGCCGCTGGCCGAATGAGCTTGCTGCAGCTGCTGCTGTGCGACGCTCAGCTGCTCAGCCAGTTCGTCCAGCTCCTCAGCTGAGGCGGCTTCCAGCTGACGATAGCGCTCCCGCAGCCGCTTGTACTTCTCTTCAAATGCCTCCACAGCCTCTATGGCCTCATCATCACCCATGTTCTCCAAGCCCCGCACCACCTGCAGGCCGCAGCCACCACACAGCCACACAACTTGGCACACCACATATCATCCTCCCATCTTCACAGTCCTCAGATCCACACCTCTTGTTGCATAGAATGGGTCACCCCATGAGGTCCTAAGCTCAGTTGCAAGCTGCTCGCTTGCACACACCCAGTTGACACCCAGCATGAACAGCTGAGGTGCGTGAGCTCTGCAGGGCTGTGGAGTGGAGCAGAGGCAGTAGCTGGTGGACACTGCATGATGGGCCTGAGCTGCCTGCCTGTGTGCTGAGCATGGTCCGCACCTGCCCCTCCAAGCGTTCCCGCAGAGCTGCCTCCGCCTTCAACTGACTGCTCAGGCTCTCATTGTCGCGCACCAGCCGAGAGATCTGGCGTTCAGCCTTGCGCATCTGTGCAGCATCGCCCGCAGCGGCAGCCCGATCAGCAGCAGCACCACTACCAACCTATCATCAGCCGTAGAGGTCAAGTGCTTGGCGCAGCAGAGTGGCAGTGCTGGTGGATGCTGCTGGGCGCAAGCATGATAGGCCTGTTAGGGTGTGATCACTTGCCTGGTCCTGCAGCTCCGCCAGCATCTGCCCTGACCCAGCAGCCTCCACAGGTGCCTGCAGCCCAGGGTGAGCATGACGGCACCAGGCCTGTGTCAGTGAGTACGTCACCAGCCACCCAGCAGTGTCACACAGCCATCGCACCTACAACAGGAGTGACACTTGCAGTCCTACACACTCTATCACTTTGCCTTCAACCTCCATCAACTCCCAAATCGCACTAGCTGCCTGCTCCTACCGCCTTCCAATACCCAGCACACAGCACACACAGATGGCGGGCCCTGGGTTCACATGGCGAGTGGGTGCATGCGGTGTGGCTATGTGCGTGCGTGCACAGAAGTGTATGGCCCCGCTCCATGGAGGCTGCGGAGGCAAAAGCAGCATCCACACCCAGGCTTGCCAGGCAGGGCCCAGGTGCCAGCCGTAGCACTGCAGGGTGTTGGCACAGCGGTGTGAGCCAGGCCACACTGGTCAGGGCAGTGCAGGGGGTGAGGGCTGGAGCTTATGTGACCACAGGAAGGAGAGTGTGCCGGGCACATGCCAAGAACAGGCAACGGTGCACCTGGCAGTGCCTTTGGTCTCTCAGGTGTGTGTCTGTGGCGAGCCTCTAAGGCGACGCTGCGTGGTTGTAATGGGGTGGATGGCCTGAGCGGTCACACAGCAGCAAGCAAGCGCGGAGGAAGCGAGGAGGTGGGCTGGACCTCTTCTGCTAGCGTGCACCAATGGTTGAAGCCAAAGGGAGCTCCCCTTGCCACGCTCAACCACCCACACCTGTTGGCTGCTGGCAGCTGCTGCTGCTGCTTCTGTCGCCGCTGCCAGGGCTGTTTTGGCAGCTGCAAGCTCAGCCTGGGCTTGGTGCAGGGCTGTCTGAACCTCTGCCAGCTGCCTCTCCAGCCCCGCTCGTTCTGCCGCAGCCCTTGTTTTCTGATCTGCGCAGACTGCCTCCAGTTTGTCGCACTGACCACGCAGGGCTGACAGCTCTAGCTGCAGTGCAGCTCGCTCCTGTCAGACAGTCAAACGTGCCAATACATGTCATGATGGGTGGCACAGTAAGGTGGTTCTGCTAATCATAATAGCGATCAGCACAGCAGAACAGGAAGAGAAGCAAGGAGGGGGGCCAGCCAACAAGGCTCACGTATGTGGCTCATGTATGACAGGGAAAGAGAACAGTTCTCATGGCAGCGAGTTGTTTCCTTCATCCATTGCCACTCCAGACCAGGTGGGCACCCAGCTTGTTCCTTTCTCACCTTGTCTGCTTTGCGGGCAGCTAGGCTGCTGACGGGGGAGTCATCATCATCAGACAGCTCCTTCAGGCCTCGTCTCACAGCCAGCCGGCTGCCAGGCCGGGAGGTAGGTCCTGCCTGCGACGCGCAGCAGCAGAAACAATCGTGGTGACTGTGCCTCTTGGTTGCATGCCCGTGGGAGAGCCACAGTGTAGACAAGGTCATTGGGGTGTGAAGTGTAAGGAAAAGCATTGAGTGAGGTTGACTTAAGCGTGCCATGCTGTCATTTTGTGCTTTCCTGTCCGTTTTCTGGTGTTTGCGCTTCCTACTTTCCCTATCATTTTACTATAGGTTTGACTCTAACTGCTTTCCTTCTGTTCTAAGATTGTAACTTTGACTGTGTTTTGAGGTTGCTTCTCCCAACAGCTAGGTCCAGTCGAGCCCAAAGAGGTGAGGGCACACCTGCGCAAGAGAGAAAGGCAGCTGTGAATTCAGTGTCTTAATTGCAGTCCCAGTAGCAACCATGAGTGCACGAGTCATTTGAGTAGGCCGCCTTATGCAAAGCTGTGCCTATGAGCAGGCTTCTCTTTGATGTACAGGCTTTGCAGCTCTCTCTCTCACGTGTTGTTTGCCAGCCTGCACACCCGCCTACCACCGCAACCGGCATGATGCGGAAGGTCTGGAGCACCGCCACACCTTATTTGACATTCACTGCGGTGATATAGAATGCACATCTCATCGCCTTGGTCTCATTATCATGACCTCTGGTTGACTACTAGCAGGAGCTGCAGGGTTACACCTGGCCACTAAGATTTCCTTCCTGTAGCTATAGGCTTCGCATGCCTGATCACCTTCGTTGCTATTGCGACGTTTGTGTTGCAGTGTTGCAAGATAGGGGTGCTGCTGTAGTTGCAATTGTTGCCATGCACATGCACATGCTTCCTCCTCACCAAACCGGCTGCACAACTGCTACCCACCTGCTCCCCTGCAGCGGCGGCCGTGACCACAGCTGCTGCACGTGCCGCATTGAGGGCGGCAGTCAGGCGGGCATTCTCATTGCTGAGGGCCTCTGCTCTTGCCTCTGCCTCCACGGCTGCATTCTCCTTCATGGCCATCTGCTGCTCCCAGGCGCTGATAGTGAGGCCGGCGTCATCAGCATAGGAGCCAGCCAGCATCAGGGGGCTGGGGCTGCGGCTGGCTGGTCCACCTCTAGCCAGGGCCGCTCTGGCCCCTGCACCTCCCTCCCTTGCTGAGGTACCCAAACAATGCAGCTGCTGCTGTGTGGCCAGATGGCCACTGGTGCCTGGCCCGCTGTGGGCTGAACAGGGATCGGCACAGTAAGCTGCGAGGTGCAACCCCCCTCCAGCCAGCATGTTGTTTTCGCTCTGCAGCTCCTCCACCTGTGCCTCCAACTCAGCAACCCTCTCCTGGGCTGCGGCCACCTGGGACTGGAAGTGAGGGGCCATGGCAGCCTGGCGCCGTAGCTCAGCCGCCAGTGCAAAGGCCTCATCCTGCACACCGACGGCGACGACAGTAACTGGTGGTGAATCGAGGGTGTTGAAGGCCTTGAGCCAACCCCCAGCAGTGGCAGCTGACGTGCCATGCATGTCTCACCCTACATGCCCCTCCTGCCCTGGCACGGCTGGCACACTGTGCACCGCCTCTTCGTCCACGGTCACCGCCATGACCTCCACTTGCCCTGCTCTTACACATTACCTTGCCCTCTTAGGCCTGTTCTGTCACATTCTATCCAGCGCTGCATTGCCCTGTCCTGGCAGAGAGCAGCAGCAGGGGCAAGAGGTGCTGACCTTCATGAGCAGCAGGGCCACATCCAGCTCCACATCCTCCACCACTGACGAGGGCTCCTGGCTGCTGATGGCCTTGAAGCAGCTAGACACTGCCTGGCGGGTGCCAAACACCGCCTCTGCGGCAGTGTTGAGCTGGCCCTGCAGCTGGACCAGCAGCTGCGGCGGAGCGGGGTGTGGGGTGGCCGCCTGGAGGGACTTCTTGCCCGAGGCAGGGCTCGGCTGCCCCAAGGAGTCTGCGTACAGGTAGTTGCGCAGGGTGTTGTAGTGTAGGTCTGAGGGGTCCAGGGAGCCTGGCCTGCCCCTGTCCCCTACCTCTGCCTGGCTGGCAGCCTGGCTGGTGCTGAGAGGCGCAGAGAGGTGGCTGTCTGGGGTGCGTCCCGCTGTCATGCCACTGCTGCTATCGGTAGTACGGGGAGGGGTGGTGGTGCTGCTGCACTCCTCCAGCACTGACTGCTCCGCACCATGCAGGTCAGAGGGAGGAACGTGAGCCTGCAGCTGGGACTGCAGCACCGCAAGTTGATGCTGGAGGGCGCATGTGGCAGCACTGTGTACCTCAAGCCTGCACAGCCATACAGGGGGCAGGAGCACAGCTATGTGAGGGAGAGGGGCCAGTCTGGTGCCTAGCCATGAGCACTGTGGCATGAAGCCAGCATGGAAGCATAGTGCACACAGACATGCTCCTCCACACACAACAGTTGTGACCTGGGACAGGCTGAGCAACAGCGAGGGGCGTTTACTCTGCAAGGTGTGCCAGAGGGTCAATACGTACTGTTGCAAGATGGCCACTTACTGTGCGTCAAGCTGTGACTGAAGCAGCGACCTGGTAGCCTCGGCAGCTGCTGCGGCAGCCACTGCCTGGTCACGCTGAGCCTGGAGTTCCTGCTGCTGTGACTGCAGGCTGCTCATGCTGTCCTCAGCCTGAGAGCGCCACTCAGTCAGTGCTTTCACCTGTGGCGCAAGCAATGTTCGAGTCTGAGCGCCTCACGAAGTACACAACACAGAGCACCAGCTTGGTGTGCAAGGGCAAAGCTGGCAATGCCTGATGCAGCATGCGGCCTGGCAGGAAGGAGTGTAGGGTGCCTCAGGGTCCCAGACAGCAGCAGCAGCAGCGGCAGCAGCAGCAGCGCACCCGCTCCTGGAAGTGGCGCAGAGACCCGAACTCAGCAGCAGCTGGCATGCCTATGCCGGCCTCGCCAATGTCTTTGCTGCTGCTTCTGGATGCGGTTGGCAGCTTGCTAGGCTGAGCAGGATGGACCACCACCAGCTGCTGGCAGGCTGTAAGCAGCTGAGCCAACAGCTCATCCCTCCGTGCCATAGCAACGACAAGCTGTGCCTGCAGACGCAACAGATGCCACAGATGCTTGAGGTGTCACAGCCAGCCAGTGTGAATCTGTGCGGAACAAAGAGCTTGTGCCCGCACCCAATCTGGTCACAGTTAACACCCCAAGTGTACGTGGCAGCTGCAGCTGCATTCCCCCTGTGAAGCATTCCCAGAAAGTGCTTTGACCAGCTGGACAGGTCAGCGCCAGGGACTAAGACAAGCAGTATTAAAGCTGAGCTTTTGCGCACACACAATAGCAACTACAAGGATGGCAGCAGGAGATGCTGAACAAGTGACCACAGAACTCCGAGGAGGAACACGCAGTGTGTCAGACCTGGTCAGCCTCAGGAGCAGGCCTGCTGTTTAGCGCGAGCTCGGGGATGTCAGTGGGTCTGAGGTTTAGCTGCGGGCGGTTGCCAGGCAGACCGCCTGCTTCGCTGCCACTGTCGCTCTCATAGTCAGTGCTCTGAGAGCGGCTCCCAAGCTTGACATCCGCCCTGATCACTCTGTGCACCTGATTGAGTGCTCCTTCAAGCTGCTGCACCTGGGCTACTAGTGCTGCATGTTGCGCCTTCAGTGTCTCAGTCTTGCCCAATGCCTGCTGAAACGGCTCTTCCAACTTCAGGCGGGCCTGGAAGCTGCTAGCCAGTGCTTGGGCTGCCGCCAGCTCAAGCTGCTGCTGCTCTTCTGCTTGCTTTTGTGCACCCACAGCTGTACGCAGCTCCTCCTGCAGCTGAGCTTCGCGTGCACTCCACCCCAACTCGGAGGTGCTTGCTGCCTGCTGTAAGGCTGTGCACTTGCTCTCCAAGTGGGCAGCACTGGCCTTGGCAGCCTGCGCTTCTGCCTCCCACTTCTGAGCCAGCTCTGTTGCCTGTTGCAGCTGGGCACTGAGGGTGTGCACCATCTCTTGCAGGTCGACTGCTTCGCTTGCCTGCTTGCCTGCTGCTGCTGTGCCTGCTGCTGCCACATCCACATGGTTCTGCTTACCACCTGCCACCCCACCCTGCAGCAGCTGTGCCCCTTGCGATTGCAGCATCTCTACCTTGCCCTTCAGCTCATCCCGCTCTGCTGTCAGCGTATCCGCATAGTCTGACCACTCTTTGATGATCTGCTCTGCCTGCTCAAAGTCCTCCATTTTTGCCTCCAATTCAGCCTTCTCCTGCTGCACAGCGGCCAGCTGCTTGTGCAAAGCAACATTCTCCTGGCCTTGCTGGCTCGCCTCAGCCTTGAACTCAGCCACCTGAGCACTCAGCACTGCCAGCTGGGTCAGGACATCCGCCATAGTCCCACCCTCTGTAGGCTTGCGGCCTGATCCTGGGCTGGTAGGCAACCCTTGGTGCTGCTTGGTCGGAGAGGCTGAACTGCCACGTGCAGCAGGGCCTGTGGATGGAGGGCTGGCCCGCCCAGGGGGCCTCACTTCCTGGGTCAGACGCCGCAACTCTGACAGCAGGCTGTTGCTGTTGGCTTCAGCGCTGAGGCGGGACTGCTGGAGCTGGTAGCGCAGCTCCTCCACCTCCTGCTCCAGCTCTGTGACTCGAGAAGTGGAGGGAGAAGAGGACGTGCGGGAAGAGGGAGCGATGGGCGCCTGCTGCTGCTGGATGGCCTGCACTGTTGAGATCTGTGCCTCCAATGCCTGCACCTGCACAGCCAGCTGCTGCTTGGCTGATGCCAACTCTTTGTTCTCCTGCTCCAGCTGCAGCAGGACAGACATGACTGCTGCACTGGTGGAGCCTGCTGCGCCTGCCCTGCTCTGCCGTGGGGACATGCGGGCCACCTGCTGTTGCAGCTCAGAGCACTCCTGCTGAGACTGCTGCAGGGCTTCCTGCAAACCATATGTCCACGGAAACAGACAGGAACATGGGGGTGGTGAGGAAAGCTTGACAGGTGCTGACAGCCCACACCATCCTGAGCTCTGACCATCCATAACATCCTACAATGGTGTAAACATAAATGTCATGTGAAGTGGAACAACGGATCAGCCTGGCGTGCCTGCATTGAGTGAGCTTGAACTGGTGAAGGCTTCAGTTGTATGTGCTGCAGCAAGGCCAGCGGTGTGTGACTGCACCACACATTGCCAGAGTGCCATGAGGTTGAAGATGATGATGATGATGATGAAGACATACTTCTCACAAGACTTCCCCACAAGTTACCTCTTCACAACATGGAGAAGCATCATTAGCCCGTCAGTGGAATGGAGCAACCCTCACCTCACCTGCATCTTCGAGTTCAGCTGAGTCACGTGGGCAAACTGAATTTCCAGCTCCGAAACTTTGCTTGTGTCGTCAGTGTCAGCCAGCTGCAGCACCCTGCATCAACACAGGGCGTGGTGGGAAGGAAACCCTTGTCCATTTTGGCTCCAGGCCTGAGCCACACCCCTGGATAGCACACTCATAAAGACACACTTCTCCACTGCAGCATACTCACACCTTTGCTGCAAGTCCTCCACATCCACCGCCTTGACTTGGAAAGCTTTGCACAAAGCCATCACGCTGGGGTTGAGACTGGTCAGTGCATCCATGCCCTACAGCAACCACACAGCACACAGCACCCAGCACCCAGACAGGGTCAGCATGTGGTAGAGGGATAGGGATAGGGATGTAGGGATAGGGAAAAACTTGTCACACAACAGCACCTGAGCACGGCTTGTGAGCTCAGCCCATGCCATTGACAGCTCATGCTATATCGCTGTAAAGGGGCTTCTGGCCACGCTTGTAGGCTGTAAGGGCTGTAAGGGCCACGCACCTCCAAGGCTGGAACCGCCACGCCCGCTTCGTCCAGCAGCCCGTGTACATCCTCCAGCAGCTGAGCTGCAGCCTGCTGGGCCACCTCGCTCTGCCCCGACGTTGCAGCCAGCCAGAGGTTGTTGCAAGGGCAGCACACACCCCACCAGCCCAGTGCACGCCTCTAGCCAGGCCAGCCATAGTTGTGTAGGGGTTTCTATGCTGCTGGTAACTATCTGTTCAGTGCTTGCTTCAGATGCGCGTTTGCCTGGCTAGCGATTATGCCAACATTACTTCCTGTTCATGATGCGCTGGCTACATGCTCTGCTGCTTTGTGTGTGGCAGGCGTAGCACATGCACTGTGTGCAGCCATGCAGCAGCACGGTGTATTAGAGCAACACCCAGGTCCATCACGCCAAGTCAGCAGGCTAGGTAGCAGCATGGCAGCTGTCAAGAACTGTTGGTCATTACACTTAGCACCTACCGCCTTCTGAAGCTCCTCCACCTCCTTCTGCAGTGCTGCCACCTGCTCTTGCAGCTCTTCTACCAAGTCATCGTCCTGCCTGGCAGGCTGGCTAGCCAGCTGTTGTTTTAGCCTCTCAACCTGCATAGCAGGCAGCAGGTCAACATATGTAGCATGTGTATTGTGCAATGCACACAGTCAAAGCACACAGCTCACGCAGGGGGCTCAGCACTACACTATGCTGGCGTTCATGGCTTGCACTTTGCTGATTGAGTTGCCGTCCAGCCGGCATGCAGCTGGAAGCTGGCATGCTGCCGTCCACTCACCTCTTCCTGCAACGCCTTGCGTTCTTGCTGGTTCTTCACCGCCGCCACCATGCTTTGGTCCAGCATGCGATTTGCATCAGCGAGCTGTGCCTGGGCTTTGGCCTCCAGCTGCTGCAAAGCAGCCTCACGATCTGACAAAGCCTTTGCCCTGCACCACCACATCCACCACCACAACTGGCTACCAAGGAGCAACACTCATGTCAAGCGGCAGAGAGCAGGCTTGCTTGACGTACTTTGCCTGGTTCTGCCTTGCAGCTGCTGCCTGGGCCTCCTCCAGCTCCTGCTCCAGCTCGTCAACCTGCTCCTGTAGCTTGGACATTGCTGTTTTGTGCTTCACCTCCAGCTCCTGCATCTGCTGGTACAGCTCCGCAGGGTCCACATCCACCTGCAGGCCAGCTGGGATTGCCTGACTAGGCACCGGTTGTGATGGCTCCAAGCTTCTGTCAAACACAGCACTGCTGAACAGCTAAACAGGACTGCGGCAATGGTGTACTCCATTGGCGGCTGCTTCCATTCCATGTGTAGTACTAGTACAATGGTCAGCGAGCAGACTGAGGATCAGGTAGCAACCGCTGCATGTGTCACACATGTAAGTAACTCACCATGTCGCAACTCACCAAGTTAGGCAGGACGACAGGGTCAAGCTTGCCAGGGAGCCTCAACATGTGGCACCACGCCATGCAGTGGTGTGGGTGCCTGGTGTGCTCAGGCCTTATCGGTGTGCACACACATGCACACACTACCCAGGGCCCGCCAGAGCCACCATGCAGCCACCAAGCAGCCTGCAGCCTGCACCAGACCTGCACCTGCTAAGATTCGTACCACAGCTCGGCCTACTGAAATCTGGCGAGCTACCTGGCCCCTGCCACCATCTCGCTGTACCTCAGCGATGCGCTTGTTCAGGTTGCGAATGGTGACCTCTGCCTGATCCAGCTGCTGGCGCAGCACCACCTCAGTTTGAAGTGACTGCTGCAGCTGGGCCTTCAGCTGGCTGTTCTCTGACATGACCTGCAGCCAAGCGTGGGCAGCAGCAGTGCACATCAATGCAGCTGCAGGGCACTGATGTGCAACAGGACTAGTGGGAGGGCAGCAGTAGTTGTCATTTACCTCTCAACAGCTGCTATTAGAGCCTACCGTCCTTCTAGCCTGCTACCACAGCCGCGATCCTTCCGTCACAATGACCTTCCTTGACATGTCAGGCATACCCTGACCATGGGCCCACCTGCTGCAGTTCACCTCCACTGCTAGCCCCAGGGGCAGCGGCAGCTGCCAGCTGGCTGCGCTGCCCACTTGCTTGGGTTGCTGTGCTGGCACTGACAATGCTGGCTTCGTCCTCACTGCCAGCTGCTGCCTCTCGACCAAAGGCGCCTCGCCTGCTGGTTGTGGGCATAGGGGGCTTGGCTGCGGCATGGGAAGGCTTGCGGCTGAGTGTGTCACTGCCTGGCTCCAGCTTTGGGGGACGGACTGAGGCTGGCTGGGGCGTTGTAGACAGGGCCGAGGTGTCATCATCATCAAACCCATTGACAGCTGTGCTGCTGGAGCCCTGCACAAAATGTATGAATGGGATAGGACGAGAGAAGTGGCCCAGGCAATATCTGACCACTGGTACTGCTACTGCCCGCAATGTCAAAGATTGATGGAGTGGTACTGCCATACATGGGTGCAGCTATCTGGTGCTGACATGTGCCAGTGCTATGCCTGCATGAGGGAATCAAGGCTGCCTACCTTACTGCCAGCAGGCTTGGTAGGGAGGGCGGCACGCCCCTCAGGCTCTGGTAAGGAGGTGGGTGCTTTGCTGCTAGCACCTAGTGCAGCCCTCTTGCTGCTTGCAGGCTTGGCCTTGGTACCAAACAGTGCAGCACGCTGAGCTTCCTCCTCCTCCTCCTCCTCCGCTGGCACAGCAGCTGGTCCTCGGCTACCGCTGCCAACTGATCTTGCTTTCTCTGGTGATGTTGGCTGACCTGCCTTGGACGCTGCCATGGCTGCAACAGCTGTTTTGCCAAACAACGCTGATTTCATGTCTGCGAGGTCAGGCTCAGGCTGCCTAGCCACCGGGGCTGTCGCTGGAGGCCGCTTCTGCCTGGCAGGCTCTTCCTCCTCCTCAGGGGCCTGTGGTGCATGCGTCAGAAAAAGTGAAAGCTTGACACCCTTCCATTAAGTCAGGCGGTGAGCTCTTCACACTGGCATCACCTGCATGAGGCCCAGCAACCCTTTCTTCTGTTTCGGTTCTGGTTTGGGTGGTGGCCTGGGTGGCGGGTCATCTTCCTGTGTCAGGACACGGATTGCCAGGATCAGCCCTAGGAGTGCAAGGCAACGGTGCAAGCGTTGAAGGTGAACGTGCAGGGACTGCTATACGCACCAGCTCAGAGTCCACTGAGGAAACGTCCTCGTCGTCATGCCAGGTGGGGCGAGGTGCTGGCTTGCTCGCTGCCGCCCTTTTGCCAAAGTTGACTTCCGGCTTTTGACTCTTGCTGGCAGCCGGTGCTGGCGTGAACTGCTCATCCATACTGCCTTCCTCTTGCATTGCTGGCAGCTGCTGTGCTCTCCCACGCTGTCCAAACTTTTCTGGTTTATGGGTGGTACCTTTCCGGTCTGATACTTTGGATGAGGATGTCTCATCAAAGCCTGCAAGAGCCAACTCACTGGTCTGTGAGTTGCTTGCAACTGGATCGTAAAGCAAGGCTGGCTTGAGTATGGCACTCAATGCATGATGTGCTGTCACCTTCCAAATCCTGCTCCGCATGATGGGGCCCATCCGATGTCAGTCCTGTCATGCCTGAGACCTCTGTTAGCCCATCCTCTGACATGTCCCCCATGTGAGTAGCTGTAATCACCACTTTCACATAGCCCGTGCTGGTGCCACCAACGCTAAACGTTATAGGGATGGTGTCTGTCTGGGTGTTGTTGGCATCCCCCACAAACTGGGCTAGGTCAATGGTGGCCTTGCCAACTGTCTCATTTCCAGAGCCCTGGGGAACTTGCACCTTTACTGTGTACTCCTGCACACACGGCGAACCTCAAACATGCGTCATATGCTGCGCATGGCCATGGAGGAGGGCACGCGACCCACCTTCGGCTCAAAATGGCCTGCTTTATCCCTCTGCACGGTTGAGACTTGCGTGAGCGTCTGTTTGAACGTCGCCACGCCTACGCAAAGCAGCGGTGGGCGAGGTGATTGCAGTTGTACTTAGCGTCATTGTAAGCTTCAGCAGCTTTCACGCACCGTTGCGCACTTCCTTGACCGCGGTCATCTGCACCTTGGCATTCCGAGCCCACACCACGCGGCACTTGCGCACGGCCGTGGGCAATCGGTCAACTTGCACCACTTGCAGGTCGAAGCGGACTTTGATGGTCTGGGATTTCCCACCCCCACCCAGAGCTTTGCCTAGCTTGCGAAACATCGCGTAGGTCTGCCGTGGCGAGGTCCGCTTTATCCGATGCTTATATCGGCATCGCCAGAGTGACAAGTGGAGACTACGAGCACCTATGTGCCAACTGTGGGTGTGTCACATGGATGCTATATATGAAAAATATGTAGTCATATAGTCAGTCGGGTACAGTCGGCCTCATGGCACCACCGTGAGAAGACTGCAGCGCAAATACGATGATATGTGTGGTGGAGGTGGATATGTGTGTGTGACACACACGAAAATCCTTTGTTGATGTAGCTGCCTCGTGCTGCTATTGTTTATGGCGAAAACGCAGAGACGAACCGGTGTGGGTGGGCCTAGAGCAGTGCCGGAGGACCCCGACTTCGACATAGTTGACCGCGACGAGGCAGCACAACCCGTACTGACCGAGGCAGAGCGCAGAAGGAAGGCTTCAGGAGAGGCCCGCGCTGCCCGTGTTAGGGATAATACGTTCCACGCAAGAAAGTGCAAGTTAGCCCACCTCACCGGCCACCTCCCGCAAGAGCTTTGGGATGCCTTCCTGGAACGTGCTGTGCGGCCACGAGTGAAGGCCATCAGCGAGCGGTCGGTGATCAGCCTGCTGTTGGGCTTCCTCGTGCGTGGCTTCTTTACCCTGCACGCAGCCGACCAGCTTGACGCGCAAGGCCAGCCACTGACGTACACAAACACAGACATCCCAGTCTCCGCAGCAGACATCCCGGACCTAATCTGCGATAATTTGTTCCGACAGCTGTGCCGCGGCCTGCCCGGAGAACACTCGGCCAAATGCTGGCCGCGCACCCCGACCTTCGCGCCCGCCTCGAAGCAATCCCACGCTACCTGTCTGACACCAACATGGTGGACCACGTCGGCCAGCAGCTGCAGACCGCTTTCGGCAACATCCTCACGTTGCTCTTCGCTGGCAGGCTCAAGAAGGCAGTGTCCCTGGCCCAAGGGAAGGCCCAATAACCTAAACCCTAACCCACGACTCAAGGGAAGGCCCAATGACCGTCCCGACCCATCTAACGTTAGACTAGATTAGACGATTCTAACGTTAGATTGGCTTGCTAGATCTAGTCTAACCATCTAATCTATCGTTAGATCTACGTAGATCTACGTAGATGGGACGATCCCTACCAATAACCCAAACCCTAACCTAAACTTTGGACGCAAGCGTCAGCAAGCATGCCACAGCTTGTCTGGTCCTTTGTCCTTGTCCCGTAAATTCGCTGAACGTCCGAGCCTAGAGCGGTGCATCATTTGACCAACTTCTGGTAAGGAAAGGTGAGGCGCATGTGACGGTCGAAAGCTTCTGCTATGGTCCCAGACATCATCATGAGCGTGCATTATCGTGCAAGTTGCAAGCACTCACAGTGTACCAGAGCTGTGCCAGGCACATGTCTGCACTCCGCTCAAGTCGGAGCCAGGTATCGGACGCAAGTGTTAGCAAGTATGGGGGTCTTTCCAATTCCAATTCCCCCTCTAACCGCCGTCCAACTGCCGTTCCCCTGCGAGTCCGTTTGCGCCGTTGGGGAATCCCCCCAGGGGAATGGCGGTGGTTGGTCCCTAACCGCCCTCCCCTCCTCGCTTTTTGCTACCCTAGCCGAACCCCGCGGTAGCAAAAAAAGTGCTCGGGGGGAAAAATGACGGGGTACTACGATGCTTTCGATGATGACTGGCAGCCCGATGGCACGCAGCCCGATGGCACTCAGCCCGATGGCATGCTGCTCGATGGCTCGCAGCCCGATGGCACGCAGCCCGATGGCACCCAGCCCGATGGCTCGCAGCCAGGAGGCTCACGAGGAGATCGTGACCATGAGTTGCTGACGATTGTAGCAGCCCATGCGATTGCGTCGGAGCTCTTCAAGAGGAGGGATAATTTCAAGCCTTTCTGGGACTAAATGCTGCCCACATGTGAGAAGTTGCTACCTTTTGCTAGGTAGCTAAGTGCCACCGCCAGTTGTTCTTCTTGAGTAAGATAGTCGGTGCGCTTGCACCTCCGTGCAAGCAAGGGGTGGTCCACAATCCTTTCCAATACGTAGTCGTACACTGCCCTGTAATGTGCAACAAACTACAAAGAACTGAGTCATGATAGCTAGGCTCAGGCCACATTGCCGGGCTGATGGCCTACATGGCCTACATGGTCTACATGGCCTACATTGTCGAGCTGATCAAGATAGCTAGGCTGAGGCTGGCCAATGCAGGCTGGTCAATGCAGTTGGAGAGGTTCTGGGAGGTGGTGGTCAGAATAGGTGCACAAGCAGAGATGATACCTGGGCACGTGGAATTCGATGTTGTAAGCTTGTGGATCAAGTGAGGCCAAGCAATTGGGATACAGTGCCTTGTACGAGCGAGGTCGCTTCCAATAAGGGCATACGCGGTTGTAAGGCCTGCGGCCCGCAGTGGTGGTGGTCGCTCAAGGGTCGCCGCAATCGTAGATGCTGGTTGTGTTATACTTACCTAGCCTCATCCTGCTCCTCCTCCTCCACTTGCGCAATAGCTACCATAATCATTAGCTCAGCCTCAACCTCGCGCCGACGACGATCACCAACAGCAAACATTTGGCTGGGCAAAGATGCAAGCAGAGGTGAAAGCAAAGGTGCCAGCTCTTGATAGGCTCGCGGCCTCTGGCCAAAACTCGCAACATAACGAACCCAACCTCCATTTTCCCCCATTCCCCCGCATTGGAAACGGGGGGTAAAAAGTGCATTCCCCCGTTCCCCTCTACCCCGTTACCCCGCATTGGAAAGACCACCTATCCCACAGATCCTTTGTAATTGTCCTTGTCCCATGAATCGGTTGAATCCGTTGTGAGTTACCCGCACCCTTGTCCGCATCCGAATCGATGAGATTGCGAAGTAGACAGCACGTATGCAGTCGGCAATCGCTGAACGCCCGTGCCTAGAGCGGTGCATCATTTGACCAACTCCTGGTAAGGAAAGGTGCACTGCAAAGCAGCGAGAGAGGTGCTTGTGACGGTTGGAAGCTCCTGAACATACATAGGAGGCGTACATAGGAGGCGTTGGGTCGTACAAGAAGATCGCCAGTGGGCCTTCGGCGCAACAGTGAGTTCACAAGCAGGCATCAAACCCCGTTGCAGATTGCACCAGGCTCAGCTGTCTAGCCGCGGTCAAGGAATCAGTCGGGAAGTGTTGCGTTCTTGTACTGTAAGTCTGCAGCGCAGCTAGTTTCTGTGCCAGGCACTTGTTGATGATGCAACAGCCTGTTCCTATCCTCAGCATGCTTCTGTTCCAGCTTTCACCCTTTGTTCCCACCATGTTCCATGCACCCTCTCGTGTGCAACCTTGACTAAGCGAGACACATGCTTGCTGCTTGGGTTGCAGGATGGAAGAGAAGGTCACGGTGAGCATTGTGGATGCCCTTGGCAACAAGCTCAGAGACCAGCCACCCTTCAGGTTACCCGTCGACTCGGGCCAGCTCATCGCCACTTTCAAGTCAAAGGGGGATGGCGTGGGGGACCTGCTGGACGCGGAGGGTTATGAGGTGCCCTTTGGCAAGGCCATGCAAGCTGGGAGCTACACGTACCGCGTAACAGAGAAGATCACAGTGAGCATTGTGGATGCCCATGACAGCAAGAAAAATGGTCAGAGGCATACCTTCAAGCCAGGTCCATCCACGACCTGGCAAGCGATTGTCAAGGAGCTTGCAAAGTATGGGGAGGGCTTTCTGAAAGATGAGGAAGACAACACCGTGCTGCTGGCGGGGAGTGAGGCGAAAGCTGGGGACTACAAGTACTATGTGACAGGTGAGTCTGCAGCTATGGGTGCGTGTGCTCTACCCAGCCGCTCACATATCAAAAACACTGCTACCTTGACGCGCATGACTGTGTGTCCAGCAGCTCTCAACACCAATGTACGTATGTGTGTGACATGCACTGCATTCCTAGGGTGCACACCACAGCACTTGTGACACTTAGCAACGTAGCAGCAGAGCATACAAAGCCATTGTATCCAGCAGCTCCCAACGCCGTATGTGTGTGACATGCACTGCATTTCTTGGGTGCACACACCTCAGCACATGTGGCACATAGCAACGTAGCAGCAGAGCATACAAAGCCATTTGTATCTTTTCTTGCACACACTGGCATGAACACTTGGATCATGCCAGCACACATGCACAGCAACAGCTTGAACCACAGCGCGTGCCCGCCCAGCTCATGTGTGTGTGTCATGCATGAGAGTGTCAAGCGTGTGTCAAGCATGTGCTTGCATGTGCTTGCAGCAGCGGCGGCACAGTCTCAGGCGGCATCTGCAGGTGGGTGGAGACTGCAGGGTGTGTGAAGAGGGGGTGTATCATGCAGCCTGCTCACTCTCCGGTTCGGCAGCTGATTTGCTGGTTGCTTTCTGCAGGGCTCGTAATTCCAGCAAGGCTGGTGGAGGCGGTGCAGGACATGGCTGCCACCCTTAAGGCTTCTACAGCCCCAACACTGAAACGTAAGTGTGGCAACAACATGCTAATTTGTCCAGCTGCCAGGCAAAGTCCTGTACAGTAGAGCGGTAATAGCATGTGTCATCATGTACAAGTGTCGCACGCTGCGTCAACTACTGCGGCGCACCAGCTACCCAGCAGTGGCTCCCTGATGCCAGCAGCTTGCTTGTAGCGTGACTAGTACAGTAGGCCCGTCCAACAGCGGACGGACATAAAAACATGGCTGCCATGCGAGGCTGGGAAGCCGTTAAGCTACCACTTGTCGAAGGTCCAACGCAACATGTTCATAGCATCAACAGCAAAGCAGTAGTAAAGTAGAGTCATGTTGTGCCAATATGTTGTTATGCCATCATGCCAATAGGAGCCACTGAGGGACTGATGACGACCACAATGTATAGTCACAGTGTCCCTGGTTGTGCCGATGCGGTCGTGGTGCATGACATGTGATTCTACCAGTTCTCGTCAGTGTCGGCAGCAGGCAAGGCATCGAACACTTCGGTGTACACCACATTGTATAGCGCCCCATCCTTGTATTAGCGCCCCATCGGGCGCGGCACGTACTGGGCGTGGGTGTGCAACCATGATGTTAAGACCGGACGCCTGACTCACACGGGACATGCCACATAGATTTGTCCATAGATATGTGAGAACACGGGGCTGGGGGGGTGAGTGGGCCAGGTGGTTGGGTGGGAGGCAACAACATTTGACCATGCAGAGGGAACAACACTTGGCTAATGCGGAGAGGGCTGAAGGGCAGGGTGTGGGGCAGTAGCGGGAAGGGTGTGGGCGGGTGTGGGTCAGTAGCGGGAAGGGTGCTGAATAATTATGGCAGCAGGATTATTGCTGCCCGCTGCTGCCCTACACCCTACACGCTGTTGCCATGCACCCTGCCTGCTGCTGCCACACACCCTGCCCGCTGCTGCCCAACACCTAGCCTGCTGCTGCCACACACCCTGCCCGCTGCTGCCCCATACCCTGCATTCTACTGCCCCACGTCCTGCCCGCTACTGCCCCACACCCTGCCCGTTGCTGCCCCACACCCTGCCCGTTGCTGCCCCACACCCTGCATGCTGTTGGCCCACACCCTGCATGCTGTTGGCCCACACCCTGCCCGCTGCTGCCCCACACCCTGCCCGCTGCTGCCCCACACCCTGCCCGCTGCTGCCCCACACCCTGCCCGCTGCTTCCCTACACTCGCCACCTGCTGCCCCACACCCTGCTCGCCGCTGCACTACCACCAGCCCGCTGCTGCCCCACCACCTGCCCGTTGCTGCCCCACACCCTGCCTGCTGCTGCCATACACCCTGCCTGCTGCTGCCCCACACCCTGCCTGCTGCTGCCATACACCCTGCCCGCTGTTGCCACACACCCTGCCCGCTGCTGCCCGTTGCCGGATGGCTGCTGGCGCTTGAAGGCTGTGGGTTGGGCTTAAAAACATCGGGCATCGTGCATAGTCGTCGTCTGACAGTGACATCTTGCCTGTCCTGTCTGTCGCTGGATACCTGTGCCGCACGGTCATTCACATTGCATAGCATACCCCTTTGGCATTGCAAAGCACGGATTATGCGAGAGCAGCCGGGTCTTTGTTTGACTGGGCTGTCGGTTGACGGGTCGGCCAGACCATTAAAAATGAATCAGCGCGAGTGGACGCGCTGGCTGTCATATTACCAGACCCACAACTCATCTCTATTTTTACGGCCTCCAAATTTCATATCGACTGTCGATCCTGCTGCACAGTGAGTCGCGCTCGATTTCCTTGATGTACGGTGAAAACGTTTGGAGAGGTTGCACGGAGAATCGCAGGCCATTCCGTGACATTGCCCCCTTATTTTCTTGTATATACGATTGGTCTTCCTGGGCACGTGCATGTGCAGGACCCAAGTTGCCATCAGCGCTGTCCGACATCAGCCAAACTGCCTGGGAGTATGTGCAGCAGGACTTTGAGCTGCAAATGGTGGGCCTTCAGCCAAATGACTTGCCCGACGTAAAGCCCGCCCCTGACGTTCCGGCATATCAATGGCGAGACTGTAGAGAGGACGACCAGAAGGACGCTTATATGTTATACATAAGGGGCATCATCCCATTGGATGAACGTACAGGTGAGTGCCGAGGTAGTTACAATTGCAATCACAGTGATCACGCCAGACACTACATGCTGACTGGTCAAATTGCTGCATGCTTGCCATACACAAGCTTAGACATGCCTAACACAGGCTTAGACATGAGTTATGGGTCAACCTGCCATTGCTTGCTGGCTGTCTCCTTGTGCAGAATGGATTCAGGGTGACAAGCACGGAATGCTGCTTTACGCTAATCAAGTGCACAAGTGGCCTGTGGGCGAGGCTGAGCTCTACCATCTGTCTGGCACTACGGATGCAGCGGCAGTCCTCACGGCTTACATATCCATGGGCCTGCCATGGGAGGGCATCCGACTGACCATTGAAGTCAAGAAGCAGATTGTGAACAAGTGAGTTTAAGTTGAATTGCCCTGTCAAGTGTACCGCAGTACGCATGTCTTCGTTTTGTTTCGTGTGATAGTATGAGCTGTGCCGACTTAGCACAGGCATTTACAGCATCTGCATCAACACTTGATGCAATGCCAGTGTCTACTGCTACTGGGTTCTTTGCGAGATCGTTGTGCAACGTACGTATGCATCTCATTTTAGAATGTCGCAAGCTGTGCAACACGTGCTACTGAACTGCTGGTGAAGGTGGCATCACGTGGATGGTATTGCAGGTTGCACTTTGAGGTGGCGGCGCAACTCATCTGTGCAAACAGTACAAGCAGCAAGTTCAAGCCCCTGGCTATTCTGACGGACCTGGTGGATGAGTGGCACCTGAAGTACATGTCGGGTCACAAGCTGTGCGCTGGTCGGTTCCCATCTCGAGCAGCAGCGGTAGCCTGCATCAGGGACTGGCTGCAGAAGGTGAGCAGGTTACCGTATGTAACATCAATTCACCTATGCTAATCAATTATATTTGCTCTGTGTGTTGATTTGTATTGTAAATTAATCGATTATTTTCCTGGCTGTATGTTAGCCTGTATGTTAAGTATTTATCCCAAAGTTAGCCTGTATGCTAAGTCAGGTCAAGCTCAATTATCCTAAAGTTGGCCTGTATGCTAAGTCAGGTCAAGCTCAATTCCCTAGAACGGTACAGCAAAGGTACTGGAACGATGTTCTCTGATTTTTTCAATGTAACATGGTGTGGTGAGGCAGAGCACGGAGGGGCACAATGTCAATCAACGTCTGACATGCTGCAGAAGTCACTGTATGTGATGGGCCTGTATGTTGGCCTGTATGTTGATCATTGATTCTTGTCCCCCTACATGTCAAGTGTGTGTTAATTTGATGAGTTAATCTAATAATCCATTTCTATCATCCTGTATGTTGATCAATGTTACGTACAATATTTCATTAGACTATGCCTCCTTTGGACTTTGTTGCAAAAGAGGTGTATGATGTTGTTGTTCAATGCGAACGAGGCAGCACAACACTCAACGTGCATAAGTACGTATTTTTTGGCAGCATGAGGTGATGCATTGACCTTACGGGCTGGGTGCTGACACTTGCCTTTGCTGCAGGAAAAGGTGATAGAGACTGCAGAGACTGATGAACCCCTACAAGTTGCCGGAGCTTCAGATCCCGGGGTGCTATCCCCCATTTTGAAGCGTGCGCGGTACACCTACAGGTTGCCAGTCGGAGGTCCTGGAGAAGGAGCTCGCCTCCGCGACTTGGCAGATTGTCTGCCCAAAGAGGAGGCGTACGAGGTGCTCTGCTTGGCTGGCATTCAAGATCTGATGCAGCATTATCCACAGTCAGGTGTTTAATGTGCAGCTAGCACAACAGAGGCGGGGCAATCCACTTGTTATTCGCAGCAACCTCCTGCTGTGCCGAGACGCTGTCCCTACTTGGTGTCGCTGTACATTGCAATGATTGACTGCAACTAAGCAGGGTGGGACACGGGCATACCTCAGACAGCTTTTGCCATACACTTATAGTTATCATTTAATCCTGCATTCATGTCTTTCATCATCATTTGCTCTTGTTAAATTGCTTTATGGAGTATTGGTGTACATCGAATGGTACATGATGAGATGACCATGTTCTGGCGAATAACAACGTCCTGTTTGCAAAGATCGAGCTGCTGAGGGTAACCTTTCGCATGCCCCTTCCACTGCAATTTCCTGTCATCTGCAAATAGTCATTGAATTTATGGACCTGTTTGCATCACTTGTTAGAGTTTTTTGACTAAGACGAACCTTCTCGCTTACCTCCCCTCCACTCACAATAGAGCTCTTTGAAGATCCTACTAGGGTTAAAAATGGCTTCTCGCAAACCCGGCAATTGATTGGCAAAATCACAGTCGTTTGCCACCGCGCGGCACATTCAGGGATCTACATAGATCAGTGATGCGGCATTACAAAGTTACAAAGTTACTTACTTACTTACGCCGTGTAATTACATGTAATTACAGGGAATTACAACCAGCTTTTCTCCTCACTGGCTCGTTTTCTTCAGCCGACATTGTGAGACTTAAAAGGGTTATCTTTAGACAACCTCTAATGACACTCAGAACCTCGATATACGGACATGCCGACCCTCTACAGGGTCCTACCAATACTGACCTTGTGCAGGGTCCTACCGACCCTCTACAACGGGGCACAAGTCACCTACACAAGTCAACACTAGTCATCTATCACACAACACCACACCACAACACCAAGTGACCACAACACCAAGTCAACACAACACCAAGTCGACACAAATCAACATCACACCACACCACACCACACCACACTAGGCTAGGGCTGGGCTGGGCTGGGCTGGGCTGGGCTGGGCTGGGCTGGGCTGGGCTGGGCTGGGCTGCTACAGCTGAGGGGCATCAAGCACTACCTGGGCTGCCATATAGCTCTCCCACTCCTCTTGCGCCTCAGCTGATGCGTGGTGCTCCTTGCGAGTCATGACCCGTGTGTTGTAGAACACATAGGACATGATCCACATGCACCCTAGCAACAAGCGAGAGCGCCGGTCGCTCCAGATGAACTTGAAGGCACTGAACAAGCGCTCGGTGGCAGCTGAGGTGGCGGGGATGCTGAGCACGCGCTGCGCCACGACTTGTAGGTGTGGCAGCTTCTTGCCATACCTGCGCCACCAGGCCACTGGGTCCACTGTCAGGTCCGGTGCAAACCTGTCCATCGTGAGCCCCATGTCGACAGCGTAGTCAGGCTCCAGCCAGGTGTCTAGGAGCTCTAGGCGCGCTGCATTGCCAGCAGCATCCTTGCCCTTGCCATCCGCGCTTGCCAGCTTAGCAGCCAGCTCCTCGGCAGCCAACACTTCCTCAACGGTGAGGTTGTGAGGCTTGTGGCGGTACCTGGGGTCTAGCACGGCAGCCAGGTAGAGAGCGACATGGTGCCCGTAGTCCATGCGCTTGCTGAACACTTGCTCGAGCTCCATCACCTCATCCACAAACTCCACGGGCACGTTTCTGAACATGATCAAAGAGAGGTACATGGGGTGGGGTGGGGTGGGGTGTGGTGTGGTGTGGTGGGGTGTGGTGGGGTGTGGTGGGGTGTGGTGGGGTGTGGTGGGGTGTGGTGGGGTGGGGTGGGGTGGGGTGGGGTGGGGTGGGGTGGGGTGGGGTGGGGTGGGGTGGGGTGGGGTGGGGTGGGGTGGGGTGGGGTGGGGTCAGGTCAGGTCAGGTCAGAGCGGGTGGTGGTGGGGTGGGGTGGTGGAGGTAGTGGTGGTGGTGGTAGTGGTGGTGGTGTCTCACCTCGTGGCATCACCAAACCACTTATCCACTATGGCCAGGCCGTAGTGCACGTCAGCAAGGTTGGCGTGATCCGCTTGAATGGCTGTCAACAGCTGAGCCACGGGGACCATCAGCTCCACCAAGCAGTTGTTCAGTGCCCACCATGCCTCAGACAGCACACGACTCTTGATCCGCTTAGCACGCTCATCGGCGTCAAACCCATGCAAGACCACTGTGTTGATGAGAGCCTGCTTGTTTTCCTGCAAGCTCCGCAACATCTTGTACATGCTGCTGAAGCGGGTTGCACACATGGGCACAAGTGCTGTGCCATTTGGGCCTTGCTGATTGCGCAACCACTCGTGCGGGGTGACCTGCGGGCGAAGAGGTTCACGATGTCCTTTGCCTCCTCAATGTGCTCAAAGATGCGGGGGAGCTTCTTGACATCTGCAAAGATCTCAATCAAGACAGTCATATCAGTCAAGACGGGGATACTTGACATGTGCAAAGAGTAAGGCATAAGCGGTAATGTGTATAACATAGCGCCATGCATGGGATATACGTAGCTATCTGACCTGTGAAGAAGAGGTTCAAGATGTGCGCCCAGCAGCCCATGGCCAAGACCTTGGGCATGGCTGCCTCCACTAAGCACCACAACTTCTGCATGCTTGAGGGTGTGTCCGTCACCAGGCCACAGATCTTGCCCGTCTGCAATGCACACATACACATGCACACATATACATGCACACATACACAATGTTAAGTCCCTACCCAAGGCCATGGTCCCCGTCCCCTCCCCTCCTTTCCCTCCCTCCCTTCCCTCACTCCCTTGCTTCTCACATCTCTATCCTAACCCTTCCTACCACTCTAGCCCTAGCCCTTGCCCGCCCTAGCCACTTACCAGGTTGTGCTTCTCAAGGATCTGGGTGATCTTGGCCAGCATGAAGTCCGATGTAACACTGTGGTCCTGGGTCAAGACAACGTCCAGGAATACTGACGACCCTCCAGGCAGAGCAGCACAGAAGCCAAGGAGATGCTCTGATCCTTGCGTCCTTGACCACCCATCCAGTGTGAGAGCAAAGAACTGAGCCCGGGTCAGGCGCTGCGTGACTTCCCGCATCACGTTGGCATAAAGCGCCATCAGCAAAGGACCGCTGAGCTGCAGCGTAAACCAAAGCGTAGGTAGTAAGGGGTCAAGACATGAGTCACCCATGACCCTGCTAAGCGGCTTAGGGCAGGGCAGGGCAGGGCAGGGCAGGGCAGGGCAGGGCAGGGCAGGGCAGGGCAGGGCAGGGCAGGGCAGGGCAGGGCAGGGCAGGGCAGGGCAGGGCAGGGCAGGGCAGGGCAGGGCAGGGCAGGGCAGGGCAGGGCAGGGCAGGGCAGGGCAGGGCAGGGCAGGGCAGCAATGGGCGAGGTGGGGTGGGACGGGGCTGGGTGGGGCAGGGCGTGGCGGGGCTGAGGGAAGTGGGGTTGGGCGGGGCTGGGAGGGGCTTGGGAGGTGGTGGGGTGGATGGGGCTTGATAGGTGGTGGGAGGAGGTGGTGGTGGGAGGGGACTGTGGGGCTGGGCCTCACAACTGAGCTTGGGAGGGGGTGGAGGTGTACCTGGTCACGAGAGGGGACAGGCATTGCAGGCACCCAGGTAGCCAAGAAAGCCTTGAACGTTGGGTTGTCCACGATGTTGAAGGGGAGGTTGCAGTCTACAATCAGTTTCACCAGGTCCTTGGCAAAGCGTCCTTTGTCCTCCACGACACCACTTCCTGTCAAATGCATAAACACAAAACATAATAGTGGAGTACTGCACCCTTCTATTGCACCCTGTTGCACCCTCCTAACACATCCTGGTCCACAGGTAATGGTTACCTGCGCGAGCTGTCGACTTGCTGTTCGGGGTGGTCCCAGCGTCTTGCTGCAGCTCGGCGACCTCCTTGTTTTCTTGCTTGTAATCTTCAATGGCTGCCGCGATTTCAGAAAAGGTCTTGGCGATGTTCATTGCCTGCGTGCTGGCTAGGAACTTGCTGCATCGCAAGAGATGTCTCTTGAGACGGTCCTTGTTACTGCCCGCCAAGTTATCCTGGCAGTGATTGCACATATAGCGCAGAACGAAGTTAACAGCGCCGTCAGTCTCGTCGGGGTCGCTCGTCGGTGCGGTTCCATCACCCAAGCCGACTTTGTCTTGTGCTGAGTCTTGTGCTTCTTCAAGGACGAGCCTCCGAGTCCACTGGGCAATAGGGGCGGAGGAAGCGATGTGCCTCTCAGCCCGGTGGCCATACGCCTTTTAGCGTGCTGTGGAGCCTCCGACATGTTGGGACGACAGCCGGCGGCCTGCTGCGCGAGTCTGTAATTACGTAATTACACGACTGGATGTAATTACACGATTTCCCTGCGGACAACCATTTACACAACAGAATTACGCGTGTAATTACATGTAATTTTGTAAAATTACATGTAATTCTGCAACACTGGAATAGATGCGCGGCGGTCAGCATCACACATGTCACACCAGATGTGAGAGCTACGCTCCGCGGCCGCTGGCTTCGGTCTCGAGCTGTTTAGCGCCGGTGCTCGGCCTCGCGTGTTTAAACCCTTTAGCACTGGCGGTTTTGTCGTTATCTACTACTTATCATGCCCCTGTGTAACGGGAGATCTCTGCACTCATCGTGTGGTCCCAGTGCATGGCGTCAGAATGGTCCTATCTCAAGTGACGGGCAAACTTCACAACTACAAGGGAAAATCACCATATCACACCGCAAAGTCCCACTGCGCAAGTACAGTAGGTGGCCGTATTGTCCCACTGCACAGAGCGTTTTCTAGCCCCATCGTAGAGTTCCGACTGCTAGGGTAGTTGCCCCCCCCCAGCTAATATTAGTATTAGCAATAATAGCAAGCCAACCATAATAGCTCATATTAGCTCCCGATCCTTGTCGCGCCTTCGTTCGCTTCCTAGCGCGATGGTTGCGCCTGGCGGCGCTGCGACACCTGCGCCCCTGGTTGATGATGCGCCGTCGGAGGCCGCCTTCTGGACTCATGAGGCCCCAACATGGGTCATGCAAGTCTCTCAATACTCTCTCAATACCGCATCGTTTTTGATAGCGTTTATCACATTGGTAGCTGTAAAACTATGCGCGTCATATGACCACCAGCGCAAGCCATTGCAGTCTTTGCTCGCGGGCTACCCCATGTGACCGCGAACAAATCACAGCTGCCTCATGTGACCGCGAACAAACCCCTGCGCACTTGGACGGGGTGACAAATGGAATGACAAATGAATGATGCAGCGTTAAACATGAGCAGCTGGGAGTGGCTCAGTGCCGTTGCCCGGTCACCCCTTTTGCATTTTTTGTTAGTTCAATGGAGGTCACCCCCGCCATTGGCCCCGCAATTCACTTTTTGGCACCGTCTTTGATCCGCTGCATGTAATTCTTCCACCGTTTGGCTCTACATCTCACAACGGTGTCGCTAGCAGGTTAGGCCCTCTTTTGTCGATTGTACTGCATTGTCTCGACGACTTGAATTGCTTCGCAATGCCATTCACCATCTGTTTATATGCGTGTCGCAACAGGAGAGGTGGATTGGTGGCCGGAGGCATTTCCGTGCCGAGCAGCCTTTGCTGCCGTTGGACTGGGCAACTCGCGAATACATCTCAGGTAAGCACGGGGTGCTGTTTCTTAGTGCGTTTCGCATACAATGTCAACACATGCAACCAAATCTGCTGACCTCCACAGGTGCTTGGCTGTTGTGAGGATCAGCATCAAACCCACAGCAGCCCAAGGCTCTTCCAAGCAGGAGTGCAGCAAGGGAATCAGCTCTTGAAAACAGTGAGCAAGAGGTGAGTAAGGTTGTATTACACCTCACCTTGTCTAGGTCAGTTTGATGTTCGTGTGAACAATTGTGAAACGCATGCCAGGCATGAGCAGCTGAGGGAAGCACACAACAGTCACCTGGCCGACTTTCATCTGTTATTATTAATTATAAACGAAGCTATGCCTCAATATGTTGAGCAAACATGTTCACGTGTTTCTATGCGCAGGATGCCGTTGACATACTACCACCCGTATCTCAACAATCCAACAGCCAGGGATGAGCCAGATGCTAGAAGATGTGCTCTGGAGTCAGCAAGGCATGACATGGAGCTGGACGTTGTTGTTGTGTTGTGTTGTGTGTTGTTGTGTTGTGTCACCTTGTTGTTAGGGTACATCAATGCATGTGTGCCCACCCCAGCCCACCCCACCCCAGCCTAGCCTAGCCCAGCCCACCCCAGCCCAGCCCACCCCAGCCTAGCCTAGCCCAGCCCACCCCAGCCCACCCCACCCCAGCCTAGCCCACCCCACCCCAGCCCAGCCTAGCCTAGCCCAGCCCAGCCCAGCCCAGCCCAGCCCAGCAAGGCGTTTGAGCACCGATACATGTATTGCTGTAATGATTTTGCGTTACATGTGCCTGCTGAAGTTGAGGAAGAGGGTTGAGGCACCACGGCACATGTAACACTGAAAGCCAGAGCCATCCCGAGGCATCCCGACAACATATTGCCAAGTGATGATGTAGCGCTGTCATAAGGCAGCTTACATTTACATAGAGTCATGCCGCAACGTAAGTGAGGTAAGGGGTGCCAGCTTGCTGACTTGTGCGCATATGCACGAATTATATGCTCCATGCACTGACATGCAAGCAGGCGTACTGCACTTGTGCCGTTGGCTTACGGCGTGCGTAGAAGGACTGCCAGCCTCGCCTTATGATGTGCGTGAGTCTTTTAGGAGCGGAAAGCACAGGTCAGGTTTGGGCGGGCGCCGATCTGAGCTAGTGTTTTGCGGCTGCGGGGTGCCGGATACGCCTGTTACACCCAACTGCGTCATAACTTTGTCGCGAGCTACACGGAGATTCGCGCCTCAGACCGTCTCACATTTGCGGGGCCAATGGCGGGGGTGACCTGGAGTGTTTGTCAATTCCCAGCACCTCACGTGCCTCCTTACAGCTGGCAAGGTTGCTGGTGACAACTTTCTTCTGTTACACGGAGGCCTATCTCTTGACAGACACGAAAGATAGCGAAAACTCTGTGTTTGGCAGGGATAGAGCAATGTTCCTCTCGATCCCCGGCTGCTTGGCCGCCACTTTAGCTAATATTAGCTCGTAGGAGCGCTAATATTAGCTATAGTAGCAGTTTTGGCTCGGAGCTAATATTAGCGGACATACCCTACCGACTGCATGGCGTCATAACAGAATCTGCCCAATGAATGAGCACCTTTACAGTGCCTTGCGAGAGTACCCATTGCATGGGCATACTTGAATGGTACTGCAACTCAGGCCGCCCCAACATGGGGTTAGTAATGTTCATGCAACTACTCTCTGAATACCGCATCGTTTTCAATAGCGTTTGTCACATTGGCATCCACGGTTTAGTCCGCGTAATCTGACCATCAGCGCTAGCCATTGGAGTCTTTGCTCGCGTACTGCCACATGTGCCCGCGAACAAATCACAGCGGCGAGACGGGTCTCCTTGGCACGGTGAGCCGCATCGCTGTGGCCCCATCTACCTAGCGTAGTGAGCTGGTTCTTCACAAATGGAATGTCCGGCCAACACCCATCGCGATGCCTGCCGGGCGTGCAGGGCGCCTACACGGGGTGAATGAAACATATATTCGTGTTCGCTTCTCGCCGAAGACATCATTTGGGTCGGCGCACACTAAGGTATCACCGGCTTACACCCCCCCTCCTCTACAATGTCCTCCACTGTGTTGCACCGGCTGCACCTAGAGAAAAAGCGACACGAAATGTGTGTTCATGACCCATTGGCGCATCTATTGAAACAACCCGCACGTTAAACAGCCCAGGCCTCGTTCAGTTTGACATCTTCAAAGTTACATCATGTTCATTAGGCAGTTTCATGGCCAAGGCATGCAGCGACTCACCATGCCCGCCCCCCCTTCACCCATCGTTGCAGGTGCCCACCTCCTTGACTACTTCATGGAGCTTCATTGACTACTTCATGGAGCTTCATGGAGCTGCCTGCTCTGCTGGAGCACATGTCCCTGCACACGCTGAGGACCACCCTCAACAGCGTTGATGTGCATGCACACAGGCAAATTAGTGCGGATATTCGTCATCCTAGGGGGGTAGGTTTTTGATGCGGTTCGCCTCGGATTGTCCTTGCGACTCCAACGCCACTTGACGCTTGTTGAAATTTTGAGTATGTGAGCAGTTGGAGTGTAGGTACCTACAGTACTGTAGATGTCTACAGTACTGTAGATGTCTACAGTACTGTAGAGGTCTACAGTACTGTAGGTCAGATTTGACAAGGTCTCTTGTAAATAGGGTACCATGTTGTTCTCCACATTCAAACCACCATTTGCTACCGCGATTGCACCGTCAGCCTCTGCGTGCTATAAATAGTGAGAGGCGTCGAAGCGTAGGCCCGCAAGCTCGATATAGATATTTGTGAGGAAAGTTGTGTCCACGCAATAAGGTCGCCATAGGGAGCTACATACATACGTGTAAGGTCTAAGGCCGGGGCCCGTCTCTATCGCAAGCTAGGTCCGTTCTGTCGGTTGTACTGGGTAGCTCGGCTTGCAAGCTCCCGCAAAGCTGTGGATGTTGATGATGCCCCGCAATCACAACAACCTCCTGCACCGCACCCTCCCGTGTAATATCGAGTGCGGCAGAGATTGCCCCAAAAGTTGTTTGCGGTTGGCCCTCAACCATCCATCATTACATATAACCTCACATCATTACATCATGACTCTTAGCCTACATCATTACATCACCACTTGTGTTCCTAACACAAGGGCTAGGCTAGCAGCAGTAGGGGGGGCAGCAGCAGCAGCAGTAGGGGGGGCAGCAGCAGCAGCAGCAGTGGCAGCAGCAGCAGCAGTAGGGGGGGCAGCAGCAGCAGCAGCAGTGGCAGCAGCAGCAGCAGCAGTAGGGGGGGCAGCAGCAGCAGCAGTAGGGGGGGCAGCAGCAGCAGCAGTAGGGGGGCAGCAGCAGCAGCAGTAGGGGGGGGTAGCAGCAGCAGCAGCAGTGGCAGCAGCAGCAGCAGTAGGGGGGGCAGCAGCAGCAGCAGTAGGGGGGTAGCAGCAGCAGCAGTAGGGGCAGCAGCAGCAGCAGCAGTGGCAGCAGCAGCAGCAGCAGTGGCAGCAGCAGCAGATATAGTAGGGGCACTGTAGCACTTACCTACCTTTTGGCTGCTGAGTGAAGGGGGGGGGAGTGGAAGAGTGAAGGCGGGGAGGGGAGGTAGATGTGGAAGGCGGGAGGTGGGAGGCAGGGAGGCGGGAGACGGGGAGGCGGGAGGCAGGGAGGCGGGAGGTGGGGAGGCGGGAGGCTCAACCGGGTTGGGCTGGGCGGGGGTGGGTTGGGTTGGGGGCATGGGTTGGGATGGGTGGGGGCATGGGTTGGGGGCATGGGTTGGGGTGGGTGGGGGCATGGGTGAGGGTGGGGGCGGGGGAGGGAGCGGGGGCGGGGGCGGGGGCGGGGGCGGGGGCGGGGGCGGGGGCGGGGGCGGGGGCGGGGGCGGGGGCGGGGGCGGGGGCGGGGGCGGGGGCGGGGGCGGGGGCGGGGGCTGGGCTGGGCTGGGCTGGGCTGGGCTGGGCTGGGCTGGGCTGGGCTGGGCTGGGCTGCAACACAAGGGAGGCAACAGTGGGAACGTTGTGGGAGGTGATGAAATGGTGGTGGTGGTGGTGGTGGTGGTGGTGGTGGTGGTGGTGAGGGGGACTGGGAGGGGGTGGTAATCAGGGAGGTACTAGGCGTGATTGTAAGGCCTGCAGCAACCAGGTGTGGTAGCGGTTAGGCTGGATACTAAGGGCTATGTTGCGCAATGCTAGCTCCTTTTAAGCTCTTACCTTGATCCTAAGCTCTTACCATGGTCCTTCTGGCCTCTTGGCTGCGACAACACGTTGCACCTGCCTCGCGTTGGTGCATCAATGCTTGCGATTCATTGCGGAGAATCGTTGCGAGGAAACTGGCCGCGAGGCTAGCTGCGAGGCTGGCTGCGAGGCTGGCTGCGAAACTGGCTGCGAGGCTGGCTGCGAGGAAAATGGCTGCGAGGCTGGCTGCGAGGTGAGATCCTCGCACCGAGCTGCCTCGCAGGTATGCTTCTGCGCTCCTGGACCAGCTGTGTGGCCGCGAGGTATGGGCTAGATGTGGCTGCCGAGTATGTGGCTGCGAGTATGTGGCTGCGAGTATGGGCTAGATGTGGCTGCGAGTATGGGTAACCTCGTGCGATGCCATCTGTGGACCAGCTGTGTGGCCGCGAGGTTGATTGCCGAGTATGTGGCTGCGAGTATGGGCTAGATGCGGCTGCGAGTATGGGTAACCTCGTGCGATGCCATCGCTGCAATACCGGCTACACGATGCTGCGACTAAGTGTTGGACGGATGCCTGAATGCAAGTGAGATGTTCAGAATTTTTCTAAGTGCTTAAAGGCTACAGTACTGTAAGTGGTCTCTCGAGGTACCTAGAGGTACCTCGAGGTACTGTAGATGTCTACAGTACTGTAGATGTCTACAGTACTGTAGATGTCTACAGTACTGTAGATGTCTACAGTACTGTAGGTACCTACAGTACTGTTAATGGTCTCTCGAGGTACCTCGAGGTACCTCGAGGTACTGTAGATGTTTACAGTACTGTAGATGTCTACAGTACTGTAGATGTCTACAGTACTGTAGAGGTCTACAGTACTGTAGATGTCTACAGTTCTGTAGATGTCTACAGTACTGTAAATGGTCTCTCGAGGTACCTCGAGGTACCTCGAAGTACTGTAGACATCTACAGTACTGTAGATGTCTACAGTACTGTAGATGTCTACAGTACTGTAGAGGTCTACAGTACTGTAGATGTCTACAGTACTGTAGATGTCTACAGTACTGTAAATGGTCTCTCGAGGTACCTCGAGGTACCTCAAAGTACTGTAGATGTCTACAGTACTGTAGATGTCTACAGTACTGTAGAGGTCTACAGTACTGTAGATGTCTACAGTACTGTAGATGTCTACAGTACTGTAAATGGTCTCTCGAGGTACCTCGAGGTACCTCGAAGTACTGTAGATGTCTACAGTACTGTAGATGTCTACAGTACTGTAGATGTCTACAGTACTGTAGAGGTCTACAGTACTGTAGAGGTCTACATTACTGTAGATGTCTACAGTACTGTAAATGGTCTCTCGAAGTACCTCGAGGTACCTACAGTACTGTAGATGTCTACAGTACTGTAGATGTCTACAGTACTGTAGATGTCTACAGTACTGTAAGTGGTCTCTCGAGGTACCCCGACAGTACTGTAGACACCTACAGTACTGTAGACATCTACAGTACTGTAGACATCTACAGTACTGTTCGTGTACTCGCGAGGTACCCCGACATTACTGTAGACCTCTACAGTACTGTAGCATGGCCGTATCTCACCAACCGCGCAAAATCACGAATTTTAGTTTCAACCCCCAATCTTACAATGCCTTCATTTGACTATGTACCAAGTCCGAGGCTCCGAATCTCAAAAATGCTGTTACTAATTTGAGTGAGTGTGACTTCACGCTACAGTTGCCTAAGCTTCGCACTGCGGTGCGGCTGGAGGAGGTGGCTGCAGCCTCAGCCAGGGCACCAGCCAGAGCCGCACGCAAAGCCACAGCAGCTGCTTGCTGTGTAGGGGGGGGTTGTGGTGAATGTGGGGGACCATGCAAACAACGGGTGGCAGCAGCAGCAGCAGCAGGGTGCAGCCGAGTTGTGCCAGCAGGTGTGCCGCCTCCACAGCCCCCCCTGCCCCAACAGCCCCCCCCACAGCAGCCACCCCAGCAGCAGGGCCGGAGCTCGTGGGGCACAGCCCTAGAGGGGCAGATGCTGGCACCCCCCATTGCGTCGCCTCAGGGGCCTATTGCATCACCTGATTTACGGCACATGTATCAGCTGGCTCTAGCTGCAACCGCCACCCAAGGGCAGGCTGCTCCGGGTCAAGGTAGTGAGCCAGGTGCAGCAGCGCCGGCTCCTGGCTTCACGCTACGCAAGCGTACCACACCTTCTGAGTTGGGGCTGCCCAAGACAGCTGCCAAGCGCAAGCGGTGATCCACGAGACTTAGTTGAACAGGCCCCCAGCGCCAACTCAGGTTGTAAAGTGCGCAACAAAGGCTGTACCGGCCACCTCCCCCAACCACCTGCCAACCGCCTTCGTGCCACATTCCCGCAACCGTTTTCCAATCCGACTGCTTCTGCCGATGCGCATGTAGAGCAACCTAAGCGGCGCGGGCGGTCGCAGCGATGACTGCATGCCCCGAACCGGCTCAAATTCAAATTACTAACTTTGATGCTTTGCACTGCACGGCCTACTAACTGGATAATTATTCTGGATGGGTGAAAGGTAGCTGACTGGGTTGGCTACATTCTGAGCCAGCTAGCATAAATTTTGGCGCAGCGAGTGCAGAGTTACAGCCGTCCTACTACCAGGGGTCGGTTTACTGCCATTTTTTGAATGTTGGGAGCGCCTGACTGCAACTCTTCCCACTACATGGAGAGTTCCCCCAGGCCTACTACTGACTGCAGACGACGTCTTGTCACAGCACTGGTGGTGATTAGGGAGCGACCGGCGGCCAACCTAGAATTGTAGTCCTAGATTTATAGGTTCTGGCCCAGGACTCTAGGGTTTCCTTCTAGCCCATGATTATAATGCTTCTAGCCTATGCATCTAAGCTTTTTTAGGAATCCCAGCCCCCTAGGATTCTATGGGCGTACCCTGATGCTGGTCATTTCATGGCAGTTCATGCATCCTGTGCGGTCCCATGCATCAGGGCCTTGCCAACTCTCAGGCTGCAGAGCGCGTTAGCCATGGCGCGAGCAGGTTTTGCACTTGCGCTATGCTATCTTCTGCCATCACTGGCCTTTGCGAGCTTGGACCTGTATGCCAGCAGCGCCCCTGTATTGGCCTGGATGACTGGTGGCGAGAGCAAGCACATAGTGTCATACGAGGTCAGTTCTGGCGATTGTTTCCCCGCTATGGTGTCTGCTGTTTACAGTAGGTGGCAAAGCATGTAGAGCGATGGACGCAGGCAGTTGAGGCTCAAATACCCGTGACCTCGTTGGTGCTGGAGGCCCTGGGGAAACAACAGGGCAACACGTCGCCAGCCACTGTTAGTCTGCCTACAGCCAGCGCGAACATTGTCCTGGTTTATGTGGGGCAGCAGGTGGGTTTGAAGCTGATTTGAGGATTTCCCTTCCGCCTCTTACATTCTTACCGCTATGACCTTTGTAGGTGAGCAGTGCCACACTGCGCCAGGCTTCCAGGCCTGAGAATCCCTTGGGTCAGCTTGCTGCAGGCATTAGCGCTACCAGCTCCTTGGCAGTGCCTCATGCCTTCTTCGAGGTACGGACGCTCCCATCGCTGTGCGATTGTGCGGGTGTTCGCCACTTCTCGCCACTGCTCGCAGTCTTTTATCGCAGGGGCCATCACTGCGTGCGACTATTGAGCAGCAGCTTCAAGAGGCAGGGCTGCGAGTCCAGGTGCGCAGATGACAACAGAGCATCCTTCTGAGGCAGCCCCATAGCTGACTGGAGCCAATCTTGCATGCTTCACTTCCAGGTTCTGGGCTGTGAGCCTGAGTCCAAGGATACCATTACAGCAGCACAGCAAGCGATTGACACTGCAGCTCAGCTGGATGTCTTGCTGATTTGCTCCCCGTCAAGTCAGCATATCTCACCCCACGCTCTGCAAGCTGAAATGGAGCAGCTACATGCGTTGCACTCCATGCTGGCTGAGGCTGGAAAGAAGGCTGTGGTGGTGTATGCAGCCCAGCCCCGGCATGCCAGCCAGCGCCGTAGTTTACAGGCTGCAGGCAATGCCACTGTGTACTCAGGGTTTGGACCTTACACCGCCTGTGGACCTCTCTGCCAGGTAGGTCATGCAGCAGGAACCCGAGGGGCATATTGGTTCCGACTAACGGTGGCTTGACAGCTAACACGGAATGTCAAGCCTTACACCTACTTGTAGACCCAAGTCCGATGGTTGGAGGGGATGCTTGCTATCCTGTTCATGGCATTGGCAGCATGTGCTGGTGAGTGGCACCTGAAAGCTGGTGTGTGGTGTGTTGAGTGCCATGCAATCCATGTCAACAACTCACTTGATGTGCTCGCAAACTGGCTGCAGGCATGACATGCCTCAATGTGTTGGATACTCCCAGTCGATTTGAGGTCATCAAGGAGACTTCGTCCAATGCACAGTGACAGGTTGTGCTATTTAGAAGTGTAGCATGGGGCACAACATGTTATTCTCCTTGCTTTCTGTAACATTAGTGCATACAGTATCAGAATCAAAGCAAAGGTACCCCTGAGGAAAGAAAGTGACATGCCCGCCTCTATGTGTCTTTATCCCACTGGTCGGGTATGCATAATCACCACTTTCGCCACCTTCGATGATGTGGCTTACACCGCTTAAGCCGTCAGCCGTTAGGCTGCTAGGCCGCCCTCCCCCTCTAGGGGTTCGGGACTTTCTGTAACGCACTTCAAAGCAAGGTGCACAAACAAAGGTGCATATTGGCTCAACATGAAGTCATGCAAGTTATCATTGTTGTTCCGTAAAGTCAAGGCAAACTCCGGCTGCTCCCTGATGGAACTCGTGGCAGTGCACTCAAAGATGAAATGCATGGCGTCATCCACTACCCCCTCTGTGCATCTAGTGCATGTGCGATCAATGAAAGTTACCCCCTCAAACCGAGCCTTCTCCACCCCTAGACCGCTGTTGCCTAACTTAAACCTAGTCAAGCTCGTGCGAACTTCTGTAGAGAGCTATATGTTAAGCAGTTGTTAAGCAGCTGTCTGTTAAACAGGTGATTGATGCCAATGCCGTCCCCATGCTTGTACCATGTAGCATATAGGGAGCGGTTTCTTAATTAAGTTTAGTTAAGCGTCATGTTAAGTATTAGGTCGCTTACTTCACTACTTAACCACTTAATATTAAGCGCTGGTAACTCTCTTTTTCTAGCCTCTCGCTCTACCCTTCGTGGCTCTACCCCTTGCTTGATGTAGCCCCACTGCGGGCTCGCGGCGTGGCCTGCCTAAAAAGTGCATCGACCCCTTTACTGGGTACGCGATAGCTACTCCTCACTACACACACAAGCACACAACCGTTTAGTGTTTGCTCGCGGTATTACCGTTTGTGCACTACTAGAGAGCAACTTATCATCGCATCGTTTGTGCTTAAGAACCACACCACTGGCTTTTTCTGGGTACCCAAGATCTACACCAACCAAATCGCGTCTTTGTGCAATTTGGTCGCGGTCCACTGCGGGGCCGGGCCCCAGCGACCCAGTCATAGCCGATTTGCTGTAATACAGCTGTTCCGGAGCCACAACAGCTTGTTGGCATATGTTGCTGCCTGCCCGCGTGCCTGCCGGCTGAAAGTGTGTTAGAAGAGCACGGGCAGACGCGGACACCAGTTCAGGGTGTTACATAGATCTGCCATAACAGGCTGACGCGCATCTTCGCGCCTACCTGTTAGAAGAGCACGGGCAGACGCGGACACCAGTTCAGGGTGCCTGCTACTGCCGGGTGTCTGCCCTAAATACGGCAGTCACACTCGCACTCTTCGCGGCCGGACCGCTGGCAATCACACCCTACAATCCCGGTGCTTGATCTCAACTGCACCGGGAGGGTGTGCAACTAACACTCCCACTCAGAGGTCTGGCAAGCGCATCTAACAACTGTTTAAGCAAACAACTGGCGGTCAGCAGGCAAGCAAGCCTGAGCCAAGCAACAACTGCGGGCAACTTCTCAGTTCATGGCAAAAACATACCATGCTGAGATTAGATGGCTGTTGACAGGCATACATGCCTGTGCCTAGGGCCCTTCCAAGCTCCAGTCCTGAGATAAAGAACAGTCTGGATACCACAGGCTGTTTCAGATCAGATATGACCTGTGCCTGCTTAGCTGAAGACCCCACACCCTTGCTTGCCCATGTTAAACTGGACTGCTGCCAGGGGCTTGGTGAGGATGTCTGCTAGCATGCTGGAGGTGTGGCAGTAGTGGAAGGCTACCTCGCCTCTGCTGATGCGCTCCCTGACAAAGTGGTGGTGCACATCTATGTGCTTTGCCCTGGAAGTGGCCATGGGGTTGTGCAGAAGCTGAATGGCTGCTTGATTGTCACAGCCCAGGTGCACACAGCTAGCATCCAGCTGCAGATCCCTCATGAGCTTCCGCAGCCACAGGGCCTCCTTAGCTGCGCTAGATGCTGCCATATATTCTGCTTCTGCTGTTGACATAGCCACAGTAGGCTGAAGGCGGCTGGACCAGCTGATAGCACCTCCATTCAGAGTGAAAAGATAGCCTGTTGTGCTCCTGGCTGTGTCCTTGTCTCCTGCATAGTCTGCATCAGAGTAGCCCTGCAGCCCTGACACACCACCAAACAGGAGTCCTTGATCTGCTGTGCCCTTCAGATAACATAGCACACTGCAGGCAGCCGACCAGTGCTGCTTAGTGGGTGCAGACATGTGCCTGGCCAAGGCACCCACAGCAAAAGCAATGTCTGGCCGTGTGCAACAGGTCAGGTAAAGCAGGCTGCCCACCAAGGCACTGTAATGATGCAGAGTCGTGTCCAAAGCCTCCCCTTCCCTGACTAGCTTAACAGCAGGGGCCATGGGCAGAGGCTTGCTGTGAGCTGCTGACTTGCTGTAGGCTGTGACTAGCTCCTGGACAAACTTATGCTGGTCGAGCTTGATGGTGCCCTCAGCCCTGTCCCTGGTCAGCTGCATACCTAGGAACCACCGGGCCTCACCCAAGTCCTTCAGCTTGAAAGCTGAGGACAGCTGCTTCTTTACGTAGGCCAATCCTGCGGTGTCCCCCTGCTGGGTGCACAGAAGGCAGTCGTCCACATACACTAGCAGGTACACCATGCCAGTGCTCAGCTGCAGGGTAAACAGGGCAGGGTCTGCTTCAGATGCCTTGAAGCCCATGCGCAGCAGCTCCTCACTCAACCTAGCATGCCACGCCCGAGGGGCCTGCCTCAAACCATACAGGGCCTTCTGCAAACGGCACACAGTGTTACTGTTGCCCTCCTCAAAGCCCTCTGGCTGCTGCACATAAATGACCTCCCCTGGCTGTAGCTGGCCGTTCAGGAAAGCAGTCTCAAAGTCTAGCTGGTGAATCTCCATGTTTTCAGCTGCTGCCTTGGCTAGGAGGGTGCGCAGTGTGGTGTGCTTGCTGACAGGTGCATAGACATCTCCTACATCCACACCTGATTGTTGATAGAACCCCTTTGCCACTAGCCTGGCCTTTAGCTTCTCGATGTTCCCTGCAGCATCACGCTTCACCTTGAGTACCCATTTGGTGGGCAGCACACGTGCATTGGCAGGGCGCTCTTCAAGGCACCATGTTTGGTTGGCATGCAGGGAGGCCAGCTCAGCATTCATAGCCTCAATCCACAAGTCTGCCATGGGACCAGCCAGGGCCTCTGCCACAGTGGGTGTGTCATTGATAGGAGAGTCTGACACATTCATGGCATACAGTACAGGCTGCCTAATCCTGAGTGGTGGGCGACGCTCCCTTGGAGGGTTGCGCCGTGGCTGGGGTGCATCAGGTGCCACAGGCGAAGCAGGACGTGAGTCAGGTGCAGCAAGCATGGGAGCAGATGGGTGCACAGCTAGTGCTGCTGCTGCGGGTCGGGCTGCTGAAGATGCTGCAACTGGTGCTGCTGGCCTTGCTGCTGCTGGTGCTGCAGCTGGTGCTGCTGGCCTTGCTGCTGCTGGTGCTGCAGCTGGTGCTGCTGGCCTTGCTGCTGCTGATGCTACAGCTGGTGTTGCTGGCCTTGCTGCTGCTGGTGCTGCAGCTGGTGCCGCTGGCCTTGCTGCTGCTGGTACTGCTGTTGGTGCTGCTGGCCTTGCTGCTACTGATGCTGCGGCTGGTGCTGCTGGTTGTGCTCCCACTGTCTCCCTGGCTAGAGGCATGGGACGAAGGCTAAACCTACCTATCCCTGGTCTGGGTAGTCTGTCAATGAGCTGTAGTTGCTGTTGATGCCACATGTGGGTGCCTGGCTCATATCTGGCTGTAAGGCTGACTTGCTCTGGCTCGCTTGCACTGTCATCTTGCTCTGGCTCGCTGCTGTAATCTTGCTGTGCTTCTATGCCAACTAGAGGTCTGGAACGAGGTCGCTGTGCACTACTCCCTGGCCTGCTGCTGCTGTTGCTCCCACTGTCCTCAGAGCTACTGCTGCTGGTCTGCTGCAGACTGTTGCCCCCCTCAGCAGGAGCTACTGGGGATGCTGTCTGAGATGGGCTGGGTGGGAGGGGAAGGAGAAGCACAGGCTGGGCTGGCTCATTCTGCTGGCGAGCTGGCTGCAGGACTGACAGTTCATCAAACACTATGTCTTTGCTGCAGGTCTCTTTGCCATTGACCAAGACCTTGTAAGCTTTAGAACCTGGCTCATAGCCTAAGAACAGACCCTCTACTGATTTGGCCTGTAGCTTGCTGCGCTGGTGATCAGGCACATGGAGCCAAACTCTGCAGCCGAACACCCTGAGGCCAGACAGATCAGGTTTGACACCATAGAAGGCTTCCCAAGGTGTGAGTGGCTGGCCTGACACAGGGAGCAGGCATCTGACATGATTAGCAAACACTGCTGCATGTGCCCAGAAGCTGAGAGACATATCAGCTGCATGCAAGATGCTGCGGGCCTTCTCAAAGATAGTCCTATTCAGGCGCTCAGCTGCACCATTCTGTTGGGGGCTGTAAGGCGCTGAGTGCTGGTGTACAATGCCTTTGCTGCTGCAGTACTCTTTCATGCGGCTGTTCACATACTCAGTGCCATTGTCTGTGCGGATAGCCTTGCAGCGGAAGCTTGACTGATTCTCAAGCTGCTCAATGACTGTCTTAACCACGTCAGGTACCTGAGCCTTACTGCTGATGGGCACACATACAGACAGCTTGGTATGCTCATCAAGAAAGGTTGCTACATACAGGCTGCCGTCTCTGGCCCTGGCATGCATGGGACCACAGACATCCATGTGGATTAGCCCTAATGGCGCTGTCACTGGTGCTGCATTGGGGGATGGGTCTGCAAATGCCACATTCTTGCTCTGCTTGCCCTTGACACATCCTACACACACAGCTGGGTCAGAAGCAGCTGCTCGAAACTGTGCTGCTGTGGTGGGTACTCCCTTCACCATGCCTTCTGACTGCATGCGTGCAAGTGCTGCATATGAAGCATGACATAAACGCTGATGCCACACCTGAGGAGAGGTGGAAGTGGCGCTGCAGGCAGTTGGTGCAGGCACGGTGGTGAGAGGCTCCAGCCGCACCCTCTTATCTGGCTGTAGGGCTGACTGCTGGATGTGGTATAGCTGCTCTGGCTCAGAGTCTGTATCAGGGCCATCTGGCATTGGGACAGCTGCCAGGATGTAGGTGTTTCTGTTCTTGTGAGCATTGACCCTGAGCATGCTGCCAAACTGGTTGCATCTGATCAGGCAGGTGTCATCTCTGAACAGGAAGCTGCTGCCATCGTCTGTGGCTGCTGCAACTGAGATAAAGTTCTGCTTGCTGTCAGGCACATACAGAGCATGGCCTAGGAGCCACAAACCACGCTTGGTGCTGAGGAAAACATTGCCAGATCCCACTGCCCAGACGCTGTGTCCCTCAGCTGCCAGCTTGATGCGTCTGTGCTGGTGAGGTGGAAAGGCTGTGTAGCTGTGAAAGAATTGCAGGTCCTTGATGATGTGTTGGGAGGCACCTGAATCAATGAAGAAAGGGCTGTACAAGTCACTGTTGAAGTTCAGTCTGGGCTGGAGCATCTGCGTGTCACCATCATCATCATCAGAGCATGCAGAGGCAGTGTACAGAGTGGGTTCCCTAGATGGGCTGTGAGCAGCTGTCCTGCCTGGGGTCTGGGTTCTGCCTCTGTTGGGGCTTGCTGGCCTGGCTGGGCTAGAGCTCCTGGCTGGACTAGGCTTCCTGCCTGGGCTGCTGGACTTGGCAGGGTTGCTGAACAGTGTCCTCATACGGTTGCGCTGGTCCCTGTCAAAGGTGAAGCACTCTGACATGATGTGACCAGGTTTGGCACAGTAGTGGCAGGTCATGTGAGCATGTGAGCTGGCATCTCTAGTGGACCTGTCTGGTGACTGGACCCTGGTCTGCTGTTGCTCACGAGCTGACTGCTTGCCCCTGCTCCTGCTTGACTGCCAGCCTGAGCTGCTTGCCCCCCTGTTTTCAGGGGTGGAGTAGGCCCAGAGTGAGGATGAGGAGGGGCTGAGCTGCACCATCTGCTTGGTGAGCAGGTCTGCTTCCTTCTGCAGCAGCACCCGCTTGATGCGGCTGACAGTCAGGTCGCCGCTGGTCTGATCATAGCGCAGTCGCTCGACAATGCCCTCATACTCAGGTGGGAGGGCTGCCAGGATGGCTAGCACGATTGTGGACTCGGAGACATCACAGCTGCAAGCCTCGAGCTCCGTAAGCAGCTGCTGTAGGCGCGCATAGAAGCGCGCTACCGACTCGCCTGGCTCCATGCGCAGTAGGCTGAGTTGCTGCTGCAGCTGTGACTGTCGCGCGACTGACGCTTGGGTGAATTGAGACTCAAGGGTTTCCCAGGCGTCCTGCGCTGAGTCCGCTGACTTGACGGTGAAGATGTGGAGATTAGAGACGTGGCGCTGGATGAAGGCTTTGGCTTTGCGATCCAGGGCTGCTTCTGCACGAGAGCGGGCTAGATCAGCAGTATACGCAGCTTGCTCCTGCTGAGTGGCGTTTGCTGCTGGCGCGGTGGGTAAGGGGGTGACGCCGTCGGCGACGACCGACCAGAGGCCTGCTTCGATCAGCAGGCCTTCTGTGCGGATGCTCCAGATCGGCCAGTTGTCGTCGTCGAGAATAGTTGGCAGATTGCCAGAGATAACGGGTGAAGCTGCCATCGCTGGTCGACTCGGCTGTCAACCACACGAACCCTAGCCAGCAACTTACTGGCGTCCTATCGCGCGTCAGCGCGTGGGCCCATAACCTGTTAGAAGAGCACGGGCAGACGCGGACACCAGTTCAGGGTGTTACATAGATCTGCCATAACAGGCTGACGCGCATCTTCGCGCCTACCTGTTAGAAGAGCACGGGCAGACGCGGACACCAGTTCAGGGTGCCTGCTGCTGCCGGGTGTCTGCCCTAAATACGGCAGTCACACTCGCACTCTTCGCGGCCGGACCGCTGGCAATCACACCCTACAATCCCGGTGCTTGATCTCAACTGCACCGGGAGGGTGTGCAACTAACAAAGTGCCAATGTGAGGCGATTACAGTTGCGACCCGTGCGCTGGGGTTGCACAGCTGCACTCATAGCAGTGTGGGTCAAAAAGAAGCCACTTAATACACTTAAGGAACTTAGTTCCGTTTTCATGCGTTATAATAGTTAATAGCCTGCTGTTTAAGAGACTTAGTTCCCTATTATGCTCTTAAAAACGCGGGACGCGGACCATTTTAGATAAGTGCATAGCTGGTTCAAACTAGCTACCGTTGCAAGTCGCGTATGGTGCTACCACGCCCCGCCCTTCGCTCCAAAACAAAGTGTTGCTACAGAAGTGCGGCTTCGCCGCACAGAATGTAGCCACAACGCACCAAAAACGAAACTAAATTAGATAGTGGAAGCGCCCGGGGCGTTTTAGGCCCCCAAAAACACTCGGCCTCGGCTCTGGAGCGTAACAGCTCTCGACCTCCGGCTATTAATTAGTAGGTAACTGAGTTTTACTCGATTGTAATCGTTAATAGACCTCGTTTTAAGAATCGTTAACTGCAGCGACCTGGTGTATTAACAAAAAGTGGTTGCCAACGAACACGTAACAGCCGGCCAACACCATCGCAGGTGACAAGAAGCATCACATTGCGCGGCTTCGCCGCGCCTATAGAGCTTCGCCTACGTAAAACTCAATTACACTAGATAATGGAGTCGCTAGGGTCGTTTCAGGTGGTTGAAAAAGGCTCGGTCTCGGCCCTGGCGCGGGACAGCTCTCGACCTCAGCCAGCGGCCACGTCGCTACGCTCCGTGTCCGCTGGCTTCGGTCTCGAGCTGCCCCGCGCCAGGGCCTCGACCTCGCCTTTTTAAACCGCCTAAAACGACCCGCGACACCATTATCTAGTACATAAAACTTTTTCCCGTTCCGAGCCACTGGCTGCGTAGCTGTTCGTTGTGACCCAGCACGATCAGACCCCGCATTCACAGCAGTCAGGGGAGCTGCTCAGCAGCCCAAAAGGAGACAGCGAGGGGCGGTCGGTTTCGTCGGTTCGTGCACTTTAACGACAGTACCCGCCCGTCACGCTTCATCATTCTAGCCTACTTTTCGCCGCGTTTGAATCGGGGCTAGAATGATGAAGAATGACGGGTCAGTTGAATCAGGTTTCAGGTGATGGAATCTTTCAAGCAGGGTAGCCGAGCAGCGGCGACAAATGCAGCAGGTCAACCCGATGCTTCTGGGTCAGATGCACGCCCAGCTACAACTCTTATTACGGGCTCGAGCACAGGCTCAAGCACAGGCTCAAGCTCAAGCCCCGCACACAATTTCGCCAATGGCTTCGGCGATGCTAGCACTACAAACACAACAGCCCCAAGCGCAACAGTCTTAGCCCAACACGCCAACTCTGGCATAGATGCAGGCGTCTCTTTTTACAAGCGCAAGCATAGACGCAGTCGCAGCAAGCCCCTCATATCTGGTCGTAGCTACAGCAGGCCCAGTTTTTGCAGATGTTGTAGGCCCCTTAGGCTCGGACGCAACTACAGCAGGCCCAGTAGCTGCAGATGTTGCAAGCCCCGCAGGCTCGGACGCAACTACAGCAGGCTCAGTTGCTACAGATGTTGCAGGCCCCGCAGATTTAACCGCAGCAGGCCTCGCCGATGCCCATCAGCGAAGCCATCCAACTAAAGCGCGGCAGTTAACTAGATAACCGCCAACGACATCGAATATCGAAAAACGAATCGAGTGCGAACCGGGCCATCATTCTAGCCTCCTTTTCGCCGCGTTTGAATCGGGGCTAGAATGATGAAGAATGACGGGTCAGTTGAATCAGGTTTCAGGTGATGAAATCTTTCCAGCAGGGTAGCCGAGCAGCGGCGACAAATGCAGCAGCTCAACCCGATGCTTCTGGGTCAGCTACAAATCTTATTACGGGCTCGAGCACAGGCTCAAGCACAGGCGCAAGCTCAAGCCCAGCCAATGGCTTCGCCGATGCTAGCACTACAAACACAACAGCCCCAAGCGCAGCAGGCTGTGCAGACGCAGCCACAGCCGGCCCCGTTGCTTCAGATGGTGCAGACCCAGCAGGCTCGGACGCAGCCTGAAAGACGTGCCCCTCCTCTAGCGCATCAGCTTCTGCGTCCCTATCCAGCCTTATCCAGCCTTACACCTCTAGCCGCCCGTCAGCGAAGCCAGCCAGCTAAAGCGCGACAGTTAACCAGATAACCGCCAACGACATCGAATATCGAAAAACGAATCGAGTGCGAACCGGGCCCTAGTGTAATTGAGTTTTACGTAGGCGAAGCTCTATTGGCGCGGCGAAGCCGCGCAATGTGATGCTTCTTGTCACCTGCGATGGTGCTGGCCGGCTGTTACGTGTTCGTTGGGAGCACTTTTGCTTAATACACCAGGTCGCTGCAGTTAACGATTCTTAAAACGAGGTCTATTAACGATTACAACTGAGTAAAACTCCATTACGTAAATATTAAGCGGAGGAACCGCACCCTAGTAGCATACGAACATCGCTCCCGATGCAATGTATCGGGCAGTCTAGGGTCTCCCTTAAACCCAACCCAACGCATCCCCCACCTCTCGAGCCACTATACTTCCATAGCCTTGGTGCCTAGGACCATGTCCGGGCTCAAGGTAAACTCACCCCCCATCCGCTCTCTGGCGGCCAGCTGGAACTGAACACTCCAACTGGCCTGACAACTCCTGCCTAACTCCACATCTGCCTTGATGACCCTCATTAGCAGGTCACTGTGGGATAGTTTGGCAGTGTTCCAGAACTTGCATGCAACCCTAACTCATCGGGCCTGACAATGAGCTACGTACCCCGGCAGCAAACATGAGAAAGCTGAGCATGCGTGTTTGCACTGGGTTGGAGACAGGGCTGTGACAAGACGTCGGTCAAGCTTGTTGTTGGGCCGCATGTGGCTCCTGGCGTTCATCTACTTCAACAAAAGGGTCCTGGAGCGCAGACCTAAGCCACAGCCAGAGGCTGAGTGGCAGCAGTTTGCGCAGTGGATGCAACACATGCCCGCGGAAGCATGATGCCCGTGGAAGCACCCAGGTAAGCACACGTGGTATAACCATGTGTCTTGTACCATGTGTCTTGCACTATCCTTGAAGCATCCTTGAAGCATTTGTTTGTTGCATATTGTTTGATGGCAGCTCTGCATGGAGACTTACACACCATGAATTGTTGTTGTCACCAATTTCAGGTGAGGACGGTACCGGACACGTGCTATTGTTTAGAGACCGCCATGGAGCTCGTGGGCTGCAAGATTTGCTCGAGCTTTGGCTTGTCAATATTAGGCCAGGTCTGACCTCATGCATGAAATGTGAAGTGGAGCCTTCGTAGCAAGTGAAGTGTAGCCTTCGTAGCATCATGAAAGCAGCTGCAAGTTTACAAAGATATAAATAAAAGGAGCTTAGCAAGTGACAAATGTTGGTCGCATGCAGCCGAAAATGTAGCAGACGGTTCGGTTGTCGTCTATAGACGAGTAGACAATCCGTCTTTCGTCTGTTCGTCTACAGTCTAGTCTTTTCGTCTAGTCGTCTTCACAGCCCTGGTTGGAGAGTTGCACACTATGCCCAAGGAATGCAGTGCCCCATACCTGGTTGCCATACAGCCCCAAGGGGAGCACAAACGCTCTGATTAGGTGACACAGGGCTAATGGATCATGTAGGACCCCATACTCTCTGGCACGCTTGCACGCCTGGCGCATGGCGAGGATCATGCCAGCCCTCATATGAGTGGCAGCAAAAGCAGGGGTGGCGCTGGGATTGAATTGCATGCACTCGCGCCGATTAAGGCCGGAAGTCGCCTACGTCATTTCTTCCCGGGAGGCATACTGCAGATAGCCCCATGAAAGGCCGACTCATCGCCGTTGTAATCATTGAAAAACTCAAAGTTGCTGCGCTGTTATAACTATTTGAAAAATCGCCCGACCCTGTACCGGGTCCTACCGACCCTGTACAGGGTCCTGGGCCACAGGGTTCTGCCGCACGGCTACAGGGTCCTACGACACACGTCTACAGGGTCTTGCCGCACGCCTACAGGGTCCTGCGACGTTTGGCTACAGGGTTCTGCCGCACGCCTACAGGGTCCTGCCACATTAGGCTACAGGGTTCTGCCGCACGCCTACAGCTTCCTACGACATATTCTCACAGGGTCCTGCCGCACGGCTACAGGGTCCTACGACACAGTTTTACAGGGTCCTGCCGCACGGCTACAGGGTTCTGCGACACATTCTCACAGGGTTCTGCCGCACGGCTACAGGGTCGTACGACATATTCTCACAGGGTCCTGCCGCACGGCTACAGGTTCCTACGACACACGTTCACAGGGTCCTGCCACACGCCTACAGGGTCCTGCCACAACGTATGCAACGACGCCCGAACACCTTGCAACACCACAACAAACGGCATGTATTGCTGGTGCTAAGCACATGCATTGATGCAAGGTGACAACACCACACAACAACACCACACAACATCACTACAACAACAACACAACGACTCATGCATTGCTCACCACCTATGCCATGTGCACAACCACAAGGACTGGCTGCACCTCATTGCTATGGGCTAACACCTCATCACGGGACTGCTAAGCACTTTGCCTTGCTGTCTATGCCCCATGGCACCAAATCAGGCTGGGCTAGGCTAGGCTGGGCTAGCCTGGGGTAGGCTAGGCTAGGGTAGGCTAGGGTAGGCTAGCCTAGGCAAGGCTAGCCTGGGGTAGGCTAGGCTAGGCTAGGCTGGGGTAGGCTGGGCTAGGCTTGGCTCCAGGTTGCCCACTCCAGGCTGCCCGCTCCAGGCTGCCCGCTCCAGGCCGCCCGCTCCATGCTGCCCACTCCCGGCTGCCCGCTCCAGGCTGCCCGCTCCAGGCTGCTACGCCAAGGGCTGCTGGGTGCCATTGGGTGGGGGAGAGGAGAGAAGAGGGGAGGAGGGGAGGAGGGGAGGAGGGTAGGTAGGTGGCAGACTCGGAAGTGGTGGTGGTGAGCTTGGGCAGGGAAGGGGGAAGGGGGAAGGGGGCAAGGGGGCAAGGGGCAGCAGTGTGACCATCAGACCTGCGGCAGCAAGAGGCATCCTTGCATTTAGGCTTGGCATTGGGGACCACTCATGTGCAGGGACTGGCCACTTACAGTTATGCTCCATGTCACGACGCCGGGGGAGGGTACGGGGTACGAGGAGGGTACGGTCCTTGCTGGCTCCTTGTTGGTTGCTGCTCTACCGCCATGCTTGCAATCAACCCGGCCATGCTTCACCTGCCATGCTCCAGCTGTCGACAACTGCAATCAAACATCAGCCAGCAAGCAGATGGATTAGGACATGCATGACCAGAACCGGGCAGGCTAGGCTGACACCTCCCAAGCATGTGCACTCACCGGAAGTCCTGGCTGCCGCTCCAAGCGCCTCCTACCTGCTGCTCTTGGCTGCTACTCTTGCTTTCTGCTCATGGCTGCAGGGCAGGGGAGGGGAGGGGAGGGGAGGGGAGGGGAGGGGAGGGGAGGGGAGGGGAGGGGAGGGGAGGGGAGGGGAGGGGAGGGGAGGGGAGGGGAGGGGAGGGGAGGGGAGGGGAGGGGAGGGGAGGGGAGGGGAGGGGAGGGGAGGGGAGGGGAGGGGAGGGGAGGGGAGGGGAGGGGAGGGGAGGGGAGGGGAGGGGAGGGGAGGGGAGGGGAGGGGAGGGGAGGGGAGGGGAGGGGAGGGGAGGGGAGGGGAGGGGAGGGGAGGGGAGGGGAGGGGAGGGGAGGGGAGGGGAGGGGAGGGGAGGGGAGGGGAGGGGAGGGGAGGGGAGGGGAGGGGAGGGGAGGGGAGGGGAGGGGAGGGGAGGGGAGGGGAGGGGAGGGGAGGGGAGGGGAGGGGAGGGGAGGGGAGGGGAGGGGAGGGGAGGGGAGGGGAGGGGAGGGGAGGGGAGGGGAGGGGGTGGTGGAAGTGTGAGGGTAAGGTAGGGGAGGGGCTGCAGTGTAGCGCAGGAGGGGGGAAGCGGAGCGACACGGGTGAGTTTGTGGGTAAGGGGAAGGACAAGGGAAGGGTGTAAACATTAGACCTGCAGCAAACAAGGGGCATGCTAGCCATCAGGCTTGGTACCAAGAGCCACAAAACTGCTTCATGCTGCCCACTCACCGTTTGCTGGGGTGGGGTGGGGTGGGGTGGGGTGGGTGGGGTGGGGTGGGGTGGGGTGGGGTGGGGTGGGGTGGGGTGGGGTGGGGTGGGGTGGGGTGGGGTGGGGTGGGGTGGGGTGGGGTGGGGTGGGGTGGGGTGGGGTGGGGTGGGGTGGGGTGGGGTGGGGTGGGGTGGGGTGGGATAGGGGAGGGGTGGGGTGGGCAAGGGGTGGGCGTGTGACCGTCACACCTGCAAGCAACAAGGGGCGTGCTCACGGTAAGGCTGGGCAATGGGGGCCACTGATGTGCAAGGGGCTGGCCACTCACTGTTATCTCCATGTGCCATTGCTGAATCCTTGCTGCCTCCTTGTTGGCTGCTGCTCCTCCCTCCTGGCTGTGCCTCCTGGCTGTGGGGGGCATGGGCCTCTTGGCCTTGGCCAACCACTTGCCTTGCCCATGCCTCCTGGCTGCCACTCCTGGCTGCCGCTCCTAGCTGCTGCTCCTGGCTGCCGCTCCTGGCTGCTCCTCTTGGCTGCTCCTCTTGGTTGCGCCTCCTGGGGAGTGGTGGGTCTGGCAGGTGGTGCCACCAAGGGTGAGGGTGAGGGTGAGGATGACAGTCACCAAGGGTGAGGGTGAGGGTGAGGATGAGGAGGAGGTGAGGAGGGGGTGGAGCGATGGTCGCACGATGAGCGCACAAGGGGGAGCCAAGGGGTTCAGCATGGCAGTTACACAGTCCTTACCTCCATGTTCCTCCTGGCCTGGGTAAGGGTGAGGGAGAGGAGGAGGAGGGGGGTGTGAGGGAAGGAGGTGAGGGGGAGGAGGTGAGGGGGAGGAGGGAGAAGAGGCATGGGAAAGAAGAGTGGAGTGGAGGGGAGGGGAGAGGGAGGGGAGGGGGCCTGTTGCTCCTTGCTGCCGCTCTGGCTGCTGAGCTGACCATCACACCTGCAGCAAACAAGGGGCGTGCTAGGATGAGGAGGAGGCCACTGATGAGGAGGAGGCCACTGATGGGGAGGGTTAGGCTGGGCACAAGGGGTCACTTATGTGCGTGGGGCTAGCCACTCACTGCTTGCTCCATGCGGTCCCTTGATCATTCCTTAGGGGGAGGGAGAGGGGGAGTGGGGGATCTGGCAGGTGGTGGTGGGCAGTGTGGTAGGGAGGAGGGAGGAGGGAAGGGGAGGAGGGAAGAGCGAGGAGGGAGGAGGGTACGCTTTAACTCTTGTCCGCCGCCCTGGCTGCCGCTACTTGTTGCCGTTGTGGTTGCTGCTTCTGGCTGATGGAAGGTGCCACTGCGCCTTGGCACCGAACCTGCTCAAGCAACACATGGCACATGACACATGCCACGCTCCACCTCGCGGTCGCACCTCAGAATCGCATCTATGCATCGCACCTTTGCAAGCTACCTTTGTGCCGTTCGCCCTCAACTCTGTGCTTGATCACAAATACCCTATTCCTTTCGCTGATCGCTAATGGCTGCGAAACCGAGCTGCATGCTGGCCTCTTGGCTGACGACTGATGGCTGCGAAGGCTAGCTGGCCCGCATTTCATGGCCGGCTGTGAGGCTGCGCATTTGGGCGCTGTTGATGTCGCTGCTGCTGAGTTTGGGATGGATGTGTCGCGTGTTGCGTGTTGCTGCATTACTGCGGGCTTTGCGAGGTCGACATGGTTTCCTCTCATGGCGCCTCGCGACCTCATGGCACACCAACGGCATGCTTGGTGGCAGCTAGCGCAGATCCCAATACCAAGCCCGTCAGTTTTCGCGCTCTTGCATGCAAAACACATGCAGAAAGCGGGGTTGGCGAAACCCTACACAGCGTCTTTGAATCACTTAGGAGAAATCAACACAAGGAACGAAATCCTGCACAAGGTCGGCGAAACCCTGCACGAGGTCAGGGTTGACTTAGAAAAAGTCCATGCTTTGATCGAAACCCTGCACTAGGTTAGCAACTTGACTTTGCACATGCTACCTACTAGGTTGTGCTTCTATTCTGATGCCTGACAACTCCTCATACTCAGAAATTTTAAAAAAGTCACTTCAGTCAGTAAGCACCATCTCCCTTAGCCAAATTCGGGGTGAGGGCCAGGCTGATGGTCCAGCAGCTCCGCAATGACCAAGAACTTCACTTTGGCCCAAGAGAGTCTTCTCCTCCACTAGGTCACAGCAGCCTACATGCCAAGTCTCAGACCTCAACTCGAAAGTATGCCGAGCCAGCCAGCCCCTGTGTGCCAGAACCCTGTGGGTGTGTGCCAGAACCCTGTAGCCAAATGTCGTAGGACCCTGTAGGCGTGCGGCAGAACCCTGTAGCCAAACGTCGCAGGACCCTGTAGGCGTGCGGCAGAACCCTGTAGCCAAACGTCGCAGGACCCTGTAGGCGTGCGGCAGAACCCTGTAGCCAAACGTCGCAGGACCCTGTAGGCGTGCGGCAGAACCCTGTAGCCAAACGTCGCAGGACCCTGTAGGCGTGCGGCAGAACCCTGTAGCCAAACGTCGCAGGACCCTGTAGGCGTGCGGCAGAACCCTGTAGCCAAACGTCGCAGGACCCTGTAGGCGTGCGGCAGAACCCTGTAGCCAAACGTCGCAGGACCCTGTAGGCGTGCGGCAGAACCCTGTAGCCAAACGTCGCAGGACCCTGTAGGCGTGCGGCAGAACCCTGTAGCCAAACGTCGCAGGACCCTGTAGGCGTGCGGCAGAACCCTGTAGCCAAACGTCGCAGGACCCTGTAGGCGTGCGGCAGAACCCTGTAGCCAAACGTCGCAGGACCCTGTAGGCGTGCGGCAGAACCCTGTAGCCAAACGTCGCAGGACCCTGTAGGCGTGCGGCAGAACCCTGTAGCCAAACGTCGCAGGACCCTGTAGGCGTGCGGCAGAACCCTGTAGCCAAACGTCGCAGGACCCTGTAGGCGTGCGGCAGAACCCTGTAGCCAAACGTCGCAGGACCCTGTAGGCGTGCGGCAGAACCCTGTAGCCAAACGTCGCAGGACCCTGTAGGCGTGCGGCAGAACCCTGTAGCCAAACGTCGCAGGACCCTGTAGGCGTGCGGCAGAACCCTGTAGCCAAACGTCGCAGGACCCTGTAGGCGTGCGGCAGAACCCTGTAGCCAAACGTCGCAGGACCCTGTAGGCGTGCGGCAGAACCCTGTAGCCAAACGTCGCAGGACCCTGTAGGCGTGCGGCAGAACCCTGTAGCCAAACGTCGCAGGACCCTGTAGGCGTGCGGCAGAACCCTGTAGCCAAACGTCGCAGGACCCTGTAGGCGTGCGGCAGAACCCTGTAGCCAAACGTCGCAGGACCCTGTAGGCGTGCGGCAGAACCCTGTAGCCAAACGTCGCAGGACCCTGTAGGCGTGCGGCAGAACCCTGTAGCCAAACGTCGCAGGACCCTGTAGGCGTGCGGCAGAACCCTGTAGCCAAACGTCGCAGGACCCTGTAGGCGTGCGGCAGAACCCTGTAGCCAAACGTCGCAGGACCCTGTAGGCGTGCGGCAGAACCCTGTAGCCAAACGTCGCAGGACCCTGTAGGCGTGCGGCAGAACCCTGTAGCCAAACGTCGCAGGACCCTGTAGGCGTGCGGCAGAACCCTGTAGCCAAACGTCGCAGGACCCTGTAGGCGTGCGGCAGAACCCTGTAGCCAAACGTCGCAGGACCCTGTAGGCGTGCGGCAGAACCCTGTAGCCAAACGTCGCAGGACCCTGTAGGCGTGCGGCAGAACCCTGTAGCCAAACGTCGCAGGACCCTGTAGGCGTGCGGCAGGACCCTGTAGCCAAACGTCGCAGGACCCTGTAGGCGTGCGGCAGAACCCTGTAGCCAAACGTCGCAGGACCCTGTAGGCGTGCGGCAGAACCCTGTAGCCAAACGTCGCAGGACCCTGTAGGCGTGCGGCAGAACCCTGTAGCCAAACGTCGCAGGACCCTGTAGGCGTGCGGCAGAACCCTGTAGCCAAACGTCGCAGGACCCTGTAGGCGTGCGGCAGAACCCTGTAGCCAAACGTCGCAGGACCCTGTAGGCGTGCGGCAGAACCCTGTAGCCAAACGTCGCAGGACCCTGTAGGCGTGCGGCAGAACCCTGTAGCCAAACGTCGCAGGACCCTGTAGGCGTGCGGCAGAACCCTGTAGCCAAACGTCGCAGGACCCTGTAGGCGTGCGG
>JASKMD010000004.1:6340415-6427771 GCA_030144725.1 Haematococcus lacustris
CAGGACCCTGTAGACGTGTGCGTAGGACCCTGTAGGCGTGCGGCAGGACCCTGTAGGCGTGCGGCAGGACCCTGTAGACATCTGTCATAGGACCCTGTAGCCGTGCAACAGAACCCTGTGACCTATGACTTAGTGGTGTGGTGCCAGAACCCTGTGGTGTGGTGCCAGGACCCTGTGGATCCAGGACCCTGTGGTGAGGTGCCAGGACCCTGTGGTGAGGTGCCCGGACCCGGTGGTATCAGGACCCTGTTGTGTGGTACCAGGACCCTATGGGCCAGGATCCGATGGTGAGGTGCCAGGACCCTGTGGTGAGGTGCCAGAACCCGGTGGTGCCAGGACCCTGTGGTGAGGTGCCAGGACCCTGTGGGCCAGGACCCTGTAGGTGTGCAGCAGGACCCTGTGGTGTGGTGCCAGGACCTTGGGGTGCCAGAACCCTGTGGTGAGGTGCCAGGACCCTGTGGGCCAGAACCCTGTGGTGAGGTGCCAGGACCCTGTAGGTGTGCAGCAGGACCCTGTGGTGTGGTGCCAGGACCCTGTGGTGTCAGAACCCTGTGGTGAGGTGTCAGGACCCTGTGGGCCAGAACCCTGTGGTCAGGTGCCAGGACCCTGTAGGTGTGCAGCAGGACCCTGTGGTGAGGTAACAGGACCCTGTGGTGCCAGAACCCTGTGGTGTGGTGCCAGGACCCTGTGAGCCAGAACCCTGTGGTGTGGTGCCAGGACCCTGTGTGGAAAGGCACTCATCGTAGGACCCTGTACAGGGTCCTGGCACACTTGGTCAAAAGCATCCAAACGGGGTCAACAGGACCAACCACCGGGTATGTAGGAATCCTAACAGGGTTCTATCACATAGGGATGCAAAGCATGATTATAATATCAACACTCATAGGGTACACAGGACCCTGTACAGGGTCCTACGACCATGGTGACGCTAGGACCCGGTGCAGGGTCCTATGACACGGGCCATAGCTCATCACTGGCTGGGACGTTTTGCATGCCACCTACTAGGCTGGGCAGCTGTAACCACCCTTTACAACCTCTCATACTCACATTTCATGAAAAGTCACTTTGATCACTCGGTGCCAACTCCCTTAGCCAAAATCAGGGTCACAGCCCCACACCTGGCCCAGCAACTCCACACCCAGTGAGAATTACACTTTGGCCCAAGAGAGACTTGTCATCCTCTAGGTCACAGCAACCTACATACGAAGTTTCAGACCTCAACTCTCAGGTTTTCCAAGCCAGCCAGGCCTTAATTTGCACGAGTGTGCCTAAGTACTTGAACTCTGTCACCACAGGCTAGGTGCTGCAGCTTGTGAGTTGCCATTGAAGACCATCACCTTTGACTTGCCCAGATTGACTGTAAGGTGTTTCCTGTCTGCATGAGCTTTGTAGCTGGCAGACCAGCCGCTGCAGCCCGTGGGACGAGGTGCTCACCAGGGTCAGGTCATCAGCATACATCAAGTGGGTGACAGGTGTGCCTTGCACCCTCACAGCATCAACAGGACCCAGGAACTCCTTACTAATGTCGTGAACATAGAGAGCAAACAAGAGTGGGCTGATGGGGCAGCCTTGCTTGACACCTTGGTCCGGAGTCAACGGGGGGGTGCGGTGGGGGCCATCTATCATCCCTATACAGACCCTCCAGGCAGGCAAGCAAGGGTTGTGGCAGCTGAACCCCCACCCGCAAGTGCTCCCACAATTGTTGTCGAGATATGTGGTCATAGGCCTGTTTAAAGTCAATGAAGGCAGTGAAAAGCTTGCGGTGCTTGGCATCTGCGCTAGCCTTTTGAGCGTGGACAAGATGGCGCAGAATGAACATGGGTTGCATGGTGCTGCGTCCCGGGATGAATCCAAACTGCTCAGCTGGCAGCACTTTGTGTGTCATGCACCAGGCAGTCAGCACGTGCCGCAAGACGTTAGCATACAGGCGGTACAACACACTACTCACAGCAAGCATTCTGTACTTGTTGGGATCTGTGGGGTCTGTGTCCTTGAAGAGGGGGCTGATTCTAACTACCTTCCAAGCCGCTGGGATGATCCCAGTGCGCATCATGCTGTGAAACCATGTGGCAAGCAGAGGGAGCAACAAGTATGTGGTAACACCCTCCTCAACTGTGCCAGCGTGCTTGATAAAGGGGGCTGAGAGCCCATCCAGGCTAGGTGCTGTGTCATTGTTGAGCTCACGTAGTTGTGCTTGAACAATGGATGTGATGTTGTCAAGATGGGGCAGCTCATAGGCAGGCGGATGTGTTGTGACAGGGGCAGGGGCAGGGACAGAGTGAAGTCTGCCTCTCCCAAGAGGGACGGCTTGCTTTCACTTGTCAATGGGAACCATGGACTGCTAGCGTGCGGGCTTGACTCGGAGCATCTTGAGTGCATCCCCAGGGTTGTGCTTGAGCATGTCTAAGAGCTTGGCAGCTCTATGCTTGGACCACGCAGACTTAGCTCTAGCAACCAGCCTCCTGTAGGCCTGCTTTCTAGCCCTGTAAAGGTGCAAGGCCTCCCCGCTACGCAGAGCCTGCCAGAGTGCGGCTTTAGCCTCCTTGCATGACTGGTCAAACCAGGCAGGCTTAACTGTGGTGTGCTTGTCAAGACGCGCCAATGGGCAGAGCCTTGGCTTGAGCATCCCCGCACTGCCCGCAGCCCGTGATATGATGTCATGCACAAAGCGGTTGATGGAGTCAGGGTGTGTGCCTTGCTCAGCAGCCTGCTTGACAGCCATGACCTCCTCTAACAAGGCAATAAGGGCACCCACATACCGAGCAGCATGATCTGGCTTCTATTGGAACTGTGGGCCAGTGTGGCAGTCAGCATTGCAGGTGTGGACGGGTGTAGTGGCTTGTGCTGGTGCCTTGAATGACAGGGTAATGGAGGAGTTGTCAAACTCATGGCAAGCGTCAGGGAAGGAAGATGTGTGGCTCAAAGAGTAAACCGATTCACTCATGATGATGTGCTCCGTGCGAGTGCTAGCTCTGCAGGTGCGCTGTCCCATGTCCCCTGCCGGTGGTGGCAACAAGGCCTGTAGCTGATAGCACGTCAACTAGCTCCCTGCCCGCTATGTTAGACTTGGCTGGGCCAATCCTAGGCACGCAAAGCTCCGGGCGCAGCATGGACCAGCCCTCTTGTCCCTCACTAGGGCCTCCATTTGAGCCGGAAGTACCTACTAGCAGCCACTAGCAGCCACTAGCAGCCACTAACTAGATCCGACTCAAACAGTGTTATTGGGCTGTGTGGAGTAAACCCAGTGCACATGGCACATGAGCCCGCCTACCACCTACACTATTGCCTGACCACGAGGGCGATGTGTAGAGTTGGCATGACAAAGCATGCACTGGTTGTAAGCTGATAACAGCTCAACAAGGGGGGCACACATTACTGTGCCTCAGCAGGCTGCTGCTGCTGCTCCTGGGCCTTGGGGGGCTTGTCTCGCACCCGCTTGTAGCCCAGGCCAGGATACTCCTTGCCCTTGGCTGGCAGAGCTCCCTGCTCTGGCCAGTAGCACAGCTCCAGCGGCCGCCACCTGCTCTCCCCAATGCGCTGCATGTTCAGCGCTGCATTGCAGTCCCTGTCCAGCCACCTGCCTGGCTGTGGGGCTGGCTTTGCCTTGGCAGCCTTGCCCTTGCCCTTGCCCTTGGTGGGCTCAGCTGCCGGCTTGCTGCGCTTGGCTGGAGGGGGAGTGCTGGGCCCTGGCTCTGAGGCTGCTGGCTGTGTGGTTGCCTGGCCGCTGTGTGGGGCCTGTGGGGGCTTGCGGGGGGCCACTACCGGGCACCACACCAGGCCCCGCACTGGCTGGTCACGCTCCTGGCTCCAGGCTGGGCGCACCAGGCGCTGTTCCACCTGCCCTGCTGGGGACTTCCAGCCTGCAGGCCTTGGGGACACATAAGGCGGGGCCGTCACCTGACGTCGACGCGTGGTCCAGCCATCCCGACGATCCTGGCGTTGCTTGCCTTGGGCGGAACGAGACACTGCGATGGAACCAACAGGAGCGACGGGTTATCACACAGCGCGTAACTCACGGATCTCACAGTCGGCTGGGGACACGAACCTTTCTGTTTCTTTCCCGGGTCCTTCTTGTGCTTTATCTTAGCCATCACGCGATGCGCATTAAGACGGGCGGTGGCATCTGCAAGCAACTTGGGTTTCCCGTTGAAAATACACGGTTGTGTGACGCTGCCATGGGACACTGCAATGGGACACTGCAGTCTGAAGCTGAGGCCATAGTCCATCAGTCGAGCCTGGCAGCATGGACCAGCCATGGAGGTCACCTATCTCGCTTAGCTTGCCTAAATGAGAGTTCAGGTCACCCATCAGGAGGACATGCAGCCACATATAGCAAGACACATTGGCACACATGTGTAAGGCCAGGTATAGCAGCAACAACAGAGGCAGCAGCAGCTGGCCAGGTGAGCTGACTTTGCTTGGCTGATGCCTAGCTCGTGGGTTAGGGTTTGGGGGGCAGCGCCCCTGCTGTGCCTGAGTTGCACCTGGCTCCTCTCCCCCTCGCCTCTGATCCCCCCTGCTGGCTGCAGGCCATCAATTACATGCTCAGGGTCAACTTGTCAACCGTGAGGGCCTCACAGCGCTCATGACCTTATTCCGGAGGACCTTATTCAGGAGGACATGTGGTGTGTGTAATGTAGCCTCTTGGAGCTCTAGCAGCAAGTGGTTGAAGTGCTCGGAGACATTGTGAGCCCACAGCCAGCAACACATCGCCCTCAAGCCCACACACACCCTGCCAGCCTGACCCAAAGCAGCTGCATGGCACTACTGGTGCGCCATAGCCTGGCGTGCCTGGCTAGCTCCTTGCGCAGCAGAAGGGCCAACCCCTGGCCCGGCACCCCCTGACGTGAAACAGTAGTGTGAAAGGCACTATGGGTGGGCGCATGCTGCATGAACTCCGCTATCCTACTGCTGCATGTCTCGCACAGAGCGATGACATCATGCTCGGCCACCAGCCTCCTAATACCTGTGAAATTGACTGAGGTGGTGTCATGCTTAAGGCCATTCACCCCACCGCCCTGAGCTTACCCGTAGGAGTCTCCCCAGACGCACCGAACCCCGCTTGATGTCTTGTGCGGTGATACCCAAAGGGCGAGAGAGCGGGCGGCTCTTGGTTGGGGAGCCTGGGGCCGAGTGGCCGCCACCCCCTAGGGGCAAGGGCGGGGGGGGGGGCAGATGGTTGAGGACTGCAGCTGTTGCTGCTGCATTGCGCTGTGTCTGGTTGGGCAGGGTGGGGCGACCTGGTGCCACAGTCTTGGCTGTTGTCTGGCTGGGGCCCGCTGCTGCTGCTGCTGCTGCACTGCGCTGCACCTGGTTAGGAGAGGCGGGGCGGCTGCCCGGCGCAGCTGTCTTCCCCGGAGCCTTGCCGGCTGGTGCCTGGTTAGGCCCCCCTGCTGCTGCTGCCGCTGCACTGCGGGCCCTGCCCTGGGGGGGAGGGTTAGGATCTGTAGGCTGGTTGTCCTCTTCCATTGCTGCGGCAGCCGCTGTCGTACCCTGCTGCTGCTGTTGATGCTGCTGCTGCTGTTGGCGGGTGGCGAGGGACCTTGAAAGGAGAAAAGCTGCAGGCTGGTCCGCCACCTTCCGGCTGCAGGCTGCAGCCTGGCCAGCCTCTATGTCACTATAATGCCCTACGACCAATGCTGTAACAGATGCTGTAACTTCACACATCAGTGTATTTTTCACGGGAAACCCAAATTGCTAGAAAAGGCCACCGCCCGTCGCACTGCGCATCGCGTGATGGCTAAGAAGAAGCGGAAGGGTAGCGACAAGAAACATAAAGGTTCGTGTCCCCAGCCGTGACGTGACGTGAGCCCTAGACGTGAGTTACGCGCTGTGAGATAACCCGTCGCTCCTGTTGGTTCCATCTCAGTGTCGCGTTCCGCCCAAGGCAAGCAACGACAGGAACGTCGAGATGGCTGGACCACGCGTCGACGTCAGGTGTGGGTCCGTCCCCGCCTTATGTGTCCCCAAGGCCTGCAGGCTGGAACCCTAGGCTAACCCTATGTGTTTGTGTTGACCCCGCCTTTTGTCTTGGCCTGGCAAGGTGGTGTGCAGGCCCAGGGGCAAAGACCAGGATGGGGGCAGGGTGGTGCTAGTGGATGAGCACCGCACCAGACGGGTCAGCTCAGCAGTGAATGGCAAGCAGCCCTGTGAGGTGGAGCTGAACACACTCAGTGCCACAAGACCTGCAGGCTGGAAGCCCACAGCAGGGCAGGTGGAACCCCGCATGGTGCGCCCAGCCTGGAGCCAGGAGCGTGGCCAGCCAGTGCGGGGCCTGGTGTGGTGCCCGGTAGTGGCCCCCCGCAAGCCCCCACAGGCCCCACTCAGCGGCCAGGCAGCCACACAGCCAGCAGCCTCAGAGCCAGGGCCCAGCACTCCCCCTCCAGCCAAGCGCAGCAAGCCGGCAGCTGAGCCCACCAAGGGCAAGGGCAAGGCTGCCAAAGCCAAGCCAGCCCCACAGCCGGGCAGGTGGCTGGACAGGGACTGCAATGCAGCGCTGAACATGCAGCGCATTGGGGAGAGCAGGTGGCGGCCGCTGGAGCTGTTAAGGGGTAATTGCAGAGGAAGGAGATTCACCGACAGTCCAGCACCCTTGCGTGAGGAGGAGAGGCAGGTGGCCATTCACCGCTTCACCAAGCAAGTGACATCACAGCGCCTGCTTAGAGGTGTAAGCCCATCAATATCAGCGCTTGTCATGCTGGACTAGCTGACCATCCTTTTGCAAGTCAGGCAACGCTGCAGGGGTCAAGACAATATCCGTAACCGCAGGGCCACACTGTGGACATAGTTCATCCCTGGACTGGCACACAACAACATAACTCTCCGACCAATATCCCATGTAATGCCTGTCCAGAAGCTCAACGTTGTGGATCAGGATACAGCTTGCGTGTGCAGCCGCCTAATGCTCATTCGCACAAACTCTTTAAGGTTGTGTTCGACTTTTCGTTTTTCAATCAGCTTGAATTGTCCCAGCTCACGCCGAGCCCCAAAGGCTTGCCGCTCCTTTTCCACCACCTCTCGATGGATTTTCCTGGAAGTCACACCACAACGACACAGCTCACAAGCAGGTGGAGGGGCGCATTGCACGTTTCAATGGCTCAGTAGCACCTCAGCGTCACCACACATTACCCACTAACCAAATGTCAGTGTGGATCGCAGTGCAGTCTTTGCGTTCAATCATGCGTGCGGACCTGGCTGCACTCACTTGAAGAGGCTGTGGGCATCGTCAGATGAGCAGCGGTTGGGGTGGTCTGGCTGCGTGACGTACTTCCCCAAGCGAAATCTGATGGTCTCAGCCACAAATGCTGCAAACCCTTCATCAGGGGCGTCCCAAGTCTCTGGGTAATCGCCAGACATGGGCCGTGCCCACTCCGCAACTGCGCACATCACCGCCCACCAGCACAGCAGCAACAGTGGGTTGAGCAGGCACATGAGGACATGGCATCGCACCAACACGATAACTGGGCCTCGATTGAGAAGCAACCATGGGTAGGCTGGGGTGGCTGCGCATGAAAGCGAATACACAAAGGGTCACTTAGGCTTGTGGGTGGATGACTGGAACCAAGTGGCCAAGCCAGGAAGGCAGGCTGCGGTCCAAGCTGGCAAAACATATCAATGCTGCAACAGGGACAGGAGACCACCACGAAGCACAATGAGCATAATGGACTCACCATCAGCTGCGATGGAGGGGCTCGCTGACAAGGTCGGGGTGCTGGCGAGCGGTGGCTGCCTCTCAACAGGCCCATGCAGGCCGTGCAGGTTGGCAGGAGGGCCCCTGTACTGCTGGCTGCTGCCAGGTGCAGGGTGGGCTGTGAAGGGGTGGGCTGTCTGCATGCCTGCTGCCAGGTGCACACCAGGCAACTGGCCTGGGCCAGCCAGCCCCCTGGGCCCTGCTGCCTGCCAACCAGACCCTCCTCGCCACTCGTGTTGCATTCCTTCAGCCACTGCTGGAGAGGCGCCGTCTGCTGAGTGTACAATGGCCGTCTTGCGCAGCCGAGACAAGGAGGCTGTATGCAGGTCATGCACTGGGATTGGACCAGCAGCGACCGGGCCATGCACCTCATGGCCAGGTGACACCAGCAGAGGTCCTGGACTGGCGCCTGGGTCATAGCCTGTTAGCATGGAGGAGCGGCGGCTGACTGCGCTCAGATCCATGACCACCGGCATGGCGGCCACAGCTACTGGCAACGGGGGTCGGCCTGCAGGGTCGCATGCTGTAGCAGCTGCTCGGTGAAGCTGGCTGGCGGGTGTGCAGTGGGAGTATGGCGCAGCCTTGCTGGGCACAGGGGTGTGGGGGTAAGCCAGGCTGGGCGGATGCAGCTGATGCAAAGGGCTGGGGCCAGCAGAGAACGGGGGGGCTGCCATGCCCATGCCCTGGGGCTTGAAGGAGGGCTGGGGGTGCTGTGTAGCTGGGCCAATGCTATAAGCAGGCTGCCCAGACAGACCGCCATACCCAGAGCTGTACACTGGCAGCGGCCCCTGGGTAAGCTGAGGCGGAAGTGCTGGGGCACGTGGCTGGCTGATGTGCCGGGCTTCAGGAGGGGGCCCATGCAGGAGCCCTGATGGGGTGTGCACCATGGCTGCAGCCCAGCCCCCTTCTGCTGCCCTCTGCTGCTGCCAAGCTCGCTCAGCCTCCCGCTCTGCACTGTCTAGTCTCACAGGTGAGTGGAAGACCTCGGGGAAGTGGCAGGGTGACAGTGGCGGTCCAAAATCTCGCTCAGCACCAGCTGCTGCTCTCAGCCGCCTGGCAGCTGCATCAGCGGCCCAATCTGTATCGTAGACCCCAACTGCAAAAACCACTTCCATGGCACTGGCCAGCCCATGCACGCCCCATGCAGCTAAGCCTGTGGGGTCCATCTGCACCTGGCCCTTGCCAACATCCTTATCTGTGTCACAGCTGTCTGGCTGCTGGCCTAGGTAGGGGACGGGTTTGAGTGCTGGCTTGCTGGGTATGACAGGCGGCACGGGGTTGACATAGGTAGGGTCCCTCTCCACCAACACCACTGGCACCTCCAGCAGCTCAAATAGCTCCTCAGCATCCAAGGGCGGGGGCGGCGGCCAGGCCCCTGGCAAGCCACTCCCTGTGGGCGGCAATGCCGAGCCATGGCGGTAGGAGTAGGGCAGGAGCAGGGGCTTGGTGCTAGCGGCTGGGGTCACAGCTGGCGGGGTGTTGCGCGGAAGCAGGGAGCACGGGGCCATCTGCTTGTGACTGCGCACCAGGCTGCCGGGCACCCCCAATGGGCACTGTGGAGCAGGAAGAGGGGCCCCAAGGGGCCCAGGCCCTAGCTGGCTAGGGACTGCCTCCCCAGAATACAGGTCGGGTGGCGGCAGCTGGGGTCCGTCAGAGAAACCGCGCCGCCTACGCTTGACCTGTGGCTCCGGTAAACTAGGCTCAGTGGGGCCCTCCCTCTCACACCCCTGCTGCTGCTGCTGCTCCTGCTGCTGTCGCTCAAGATGGTCTGGACCGCTGTGGCTTGGTGTGTTGTGCTGCCCTTCTGAAGGCAGGGAAGTTCTGGGGGGAAGACAGGGCTCTAGGCCTGGTCTCCCAGGACCCAGCGCTGAGTGGACAGCTAGGTGGTGGCTGCTGACTGAGTCAGGGACGAGGGTGATGGGGGCTGGCCCAGATGTCTGCCTGACAGGCTGCTCCCAGGAGGCAGGGGTGTGAGCACTGTCACCTGCCCGCCTGACTTGAGCTGTCTCCACTCCGGGTGCCAGCAGTGGGGCAGAGAAGCGAGACACCCGGGGCTTACTGTCTGTGCCTGGCATGGGGGGCAGGCCCTGAGCCGCACCTGGTTAGGAAGGCAGGACAGGGCAGTCAGACAAACACGGTGACATGGGGAGCATGATACAAGGGCCAGCAAGAAGTGCCCCTGGTCCCATGGTCAACAATTCTGCCTCACAGCACACAGCAGGGGTCGATGAACCATAGGCAGAGCGCACAGCCATAAGTGCCAGCACTTGATGTTCCCAGCATCACATGCACTACAGACACTCACTTTGTTGATTTGGGACAGCAGGTGAGAAGCCTGTGGCAGCACGGCGTTGTGGAGGGGCGTGCAACTGCTGAAGCAGGATTGGGTCAGTGACAGTGCTGGCAGGGTACTTCTTCAGCAACGCCTGCGCCTTGGTACGCACATCATAGTCCTGCAAGTGTACACCCATCAGTGATTACCAAGCCAACTTATGTCATTGACCACCAGCCCTTGGGCTCTGCCCCAGTTGTTGCCATTGTCCACACTGCTGAGCTGCCAGTCTGGCATGGCTGCTGAGGAGCAGCAATGCAGCAGGCCTGGACAGGGTGTTCATCGCAGTTGGGCCTCACTCTGCTCTGCGCCTACCTGATTATGTGTGAGTTGCAGCAGCACGTCTGGAAGTGCGCCATGAGCAGACCGGACGCTGTACAGGTCATCGGCGCTGATGGGAAGCATCTCAATCACGCGCAGCATCTTGCGTAGGAGCACAGCGAACTCCTTGCTGAAGTTGCGGCCAATAGCCTGCAAAGGCATCACAAGCCACAATATGATGCAAAGGCACCACAGGCCATCTTCACAATAACGACAACAGCAGAACAGCCCTCCTTTCAAACAGGGGAGAGCCTGCTGCAGCAGCAGCAACAGCATCACAGGAGTCCTGGCCTGCCAGCTGTACGGGTGCCACAGGCAGCCCACCTGGTGCAGCTGGTTCAACAGCCCACATGTCACAAAGTCCTTCTTCACAGTAGCTGACGAGGTCTTCAGGATCACGTCCAACAGCAGGGAAAGATCGGCCATGCGGGCGCGCTGCCTTGATGTGATGGTGCCACCCACAGGCAGTGCCGTCACAGATGGCTTGGCCACCACACTGCCTGTGTGCACTGCTGCTGGCAGGGGAGGCAGCAGCACCCTGGGCCCAGCCGCCTCATCTGAGTGTGTCAGCCCTGGGCCTGCTGAGCTGCCAGCTGTGGCGACTGTCATGGATGGCGCTGGTGCTTCAGACACTGTCACGGCTGAGGGCTCTGCTCTGTGGCTGTCAAAAGAGTGGTTGGCTGATCCAGACTGGGCACTGAGGACTGACTGGTCAGATGCTGCATGTGGACCCGTCTGAGCAGCCCCAATGTCGCACAGGTTGAACATGCGCAGCACCTGTGGCACAAGTAGCAGGCACCCTTCACGTCCCGAGCAGCCCATGTACAGTGCCTGGCCTGATCAGGCAATCACAGCATCACCAGGGCCCACATGCGTTGTGACCTAGGTCTAGTCTTCACAATGGTGAGGCTGCTGCAGCACGTAAACCTGAAGACTGATGACTTCACCATATGATGTTCACTGACTGCGGGCACGCCAGCACTATCCTGCATTGCACTGTAAGAGGCTGTGCCTGCCTGTCTGCTGTGAAGTGCGGCTAGTGCCTAGGGCGCCAGCGAGCACCTTGATGATGTTCTGACGGCTGGCATCCTTCATGCGCCCGGAGGGGCCCACCAGCCGCTCCAGGTGGCGGTCCACCTCGCTGCGCCGCCTCAACTGCCGCCTCCCAGGGGCATATGCATCCTGCGGACGGCTGACTGGCGCATGCAGCTGCAGCTCTGATGGACGCCTGGTGTGAAAGCTGGAGCCACTGGCCAGCTCAGTCACTGCAGGACCTGCTGTGGGACGCTCCAGCACCATGGTGGTCATAGCGGAAAGGGCACTGCTGCTGGGCAGGTCCAGATCAGGCTGTTGCTGGTGTGGCTGCTGCTTGGCTGTAGGAGCCGTGCTGCTGCTGGCTGTAGGCCCGCTGATGTTTGTGGCAAGCTGGAGGTCTGGCTTGGCAGTCAAGGGGTGAAGGCGGCGGCGCAAGGGCGCGGCCTTGGCTGCACCCAGGGCAGCGACCCTGGGTGAGTCTGCAACACAGGACATACAATCGTACTCACTGGCCTTTGTTGTGGCATGAGCAGTTTACAACAGACCAGCTGAGAATAACAGCTGACTTTGTCTGAAAAGAGGCATATACACCCTAACTGCTGCACACATGTTGCATGAGGGATGATGACTCACCTTCTTCTGCTGTACTCGCGTCCTTGCCCTTGCTGCTCTGCTTAGTCCCCGCAGCTTTGGCAATGGGGGCCTCCTGCTCAGGCCTAACGATGTCTGCTTTCCCATCCATGCTTGCGAGCGAAGCAGCCTGCTCAGACTTTGACCCTGCCTGCTCCAGCCCTGCTATCTGTGTAAGCTCTGTCTGAAGGCTGTCAGCTCTGTGAGCATCTGTAGCCTCCGGCTGAACGTCACATGCACCATGCTGGGAGCTGACCTGTGGTGCCATTCCCTCCACACTAGCCTCCTCCAGCTTCACAACCGCTTCTTTCACACCGGTGCCTGCCTTGCCAGTGCTGCTGTACCTGGCCGCAGCAGGCTTAGGTTTGCCTATAGCCCCTTTGGCAGCTGCCTTGACGGCTGACTCCAGCTCCTCCTGCTCACCCTTAACCTTGGCAGCCGCAGTCCTGCTTCCATGAGTGTTGCCATTCTGTTGTGCTGCTGGTTTTATGTGGAGGGAATGGGTACTGCCTGCGACAAGGCCAGCTGTAGCTGCATTCGGGTCGGCAACTGACTCCAGAGGATCCACAGAGGAGGGCAATGGCAGAACTCCCAGGTAGTGCCCAGGCTGCCAGAGCATGCCCCGTGCCTTGCAAATCTGTGGGCATGAAAGCAAACTGTGTCAGGTTCAGATAGCAGAGTGTTCAAGGAATGCCTTGCGTTATGCGTTGCACCTTCTCCAAGCGTGCGAGGATTGCTGGCTCCTTTTCCTTGTCCATAGGGGTACCCACACGCCAGTCCAGCAGAGCACGTGTGGCCCAATCCATGTCACTGTCAACAAGCATGATGGGCGGAAAGTCGTTGGTGACATCATCTGCATCCACCTGGGCACATAGCAGGTGCAAGCCTCCTGTAAGTCCCCCCTGTAGAAGACAGCTGCAATGCTGCTGATGGCGTTGTGCAAAGTGTGTTGATTTGCTATCGCTGCCTTCAGGCTGTGGTCACACACCAGCATGGACTCATCGTACGTCTGCTGAGAGCCACCGATGGACTTGCGGCATGTCTTGCTGTTGCAGTAGCAACGCATGGGCTTGTCACCATAACGCTCAAAGTTGTAGTCAAAGGTCAACTCCTCCCCTTTGTGGATGTCCTGCAGATTGCACAAGAGTCCCTATCGCATCACCAGCCCTCCGAACTAACTCCTGGGTGGAGCCTGCTGACTTGTGTGCAGGTACCTGTTGCAGACCGGGCTGCTACTGACTACTAGCTGGCAAGTCACCTTCACAGCAAATAGGCCAATGGCCAGCTCGCCTCGCGCTAGCCACTTTTGTGTCTCACAATTGGGGTCACACGAATGATTGATGAAGCGCGCCCGGTTGCCCTGAGGTGCACACCATCACCACATGCCTCTGGTGCAGGATCCTTGCTTGCTAGGTACAAGGAAGTGGTGTGGTGTTAGAGCTGCTCTTCAGCCCTCTGCGCAATGCACACCTTACGGCACGCGTCAATGACTTCGCCATTGCCTATGTTCATGAAGTAGTAGTGACGCTGGCCAACCTGTAACCAGGCAGACAGAAAGAACCCCTTTGCGTCATGCTAGCATTACCCCCTGTCGCCAGTGTTTGGTAGGCTGCACTGTGCCAACTGCCTGTCTACTGCGTGCTGGGCATGCTGCACACCTCCGCATAGAAGTCCTTGCGCCGCAGGTACTCCTCTTCCTCGAGCACCTCCCCAATGTATTCAATGATGAACTGCCCAGCCTGGATGTTTTCTGTCGCCCACAACCCGAACCCCTTAGCACCAGCCCGGCGCTGCAGCACACGGCAGGGGCTTAGCATCACTTCAGGCAGCTTTGCACCCTGCGACCCTTGCCACCTGTGCATAGGGAACTAACATCCAGGACTCACCACTTCCAACTTGGCGTATTGTTTGGTGGTAAACACTTGGTTGGTGCACTTGTCTTCGCATGGGCAGAATCCCTGCAGCGTGAGCCATCATCTCTCATGGTTGCTATGCTGTTTGACACACATGTTTAGCCAATGTGCTATTTAGCACACGTACCGCAACACACTCAATGCACAGCATTCGGTTAATGCAGTCTGGTCCACAGCCATCGCCTCCACGCCAAACAGGCTTGCAGTGGCAGATCATGACGTCGTCCTCCTCCTGCACCTTCCTCTTCCTGTGCGTAAGCACGTTGTCCCTAATGAGCTGCCAGACGGCTGGCATCCGACGACGACGGGCCCGTTCCTGCTCCCATCCGGCCTGCAACCAATCCAGCGACGGTGATGAGCTGTGCCACAGCGCTCAACGCCAGCTACAAGCAAGACGCACATCTTCTTCACCAAGCCCCTCGTGACCCTCGCCGTGCTGCTCCATGGCGTCGATTTCCTCATTTGATAGCTCTTGCGGTTGCTGGCACGAGGCGAATGCCTTGTTAGGATTTTGCTCGCAGAACCTGAGGCAGTCAAACAAGGCGGGTTTGCTGCGCTGACCAAGGCGCAAAGCTTAGTCTAAGCCAACCCACCAGGAGGCGTCTTCGCTGATACTCTGCGCCACTGCCTTAGGCACCCTCCTCCATTTTGAGCACCTGGGGCGGAAAAGCAGCCAAAAGCCCTGGAGTATAGAAATGTTGTCTTCTGCGTGCATCCGCATCAGCTGCGGGGCCCTCGCCGCAACGCGATTTCACCTGTCACAAGCTACCCAAGAATCGACCAGCCCGTCATCTTCCTGCGCCTCATCCCCTGAGCTTGAAGAGTCGTCTGACTCGTATTTCATCGCGCGTTAGGGTCCGCGGAGGCGCCTGCCGCGTTAATAGCTGCTACATCCATACTTGCTGGCTGGAATCCCACATCGGTGAACCCAGAAACAGGCTCAACACCGACGCAAACTTTTCTCCGCCATGCATCATGCGTACTATTACTTCGTCCCATTCTCTTACCTAGTCGCATATAGTACAATTCATTCAGAGATGTTTCCGTTCCAAATCAGCATGTTATGGTAGCGCAGAGTCGCTGCAGGGAGGTCTAACTTGACCCCGATATTGTGGACATACATGCTACCTCCACCTTCACAGGCAATACGAACACCCTCCTGTTGCCTGTGCATGTATCTATACCCCTATCATTTGCGTAATTGCTAACATGTTGATGCCATCTCAATGTTGAACATGTTGCCACAACTGCTGACAACAATATTTATTGGGTTGCATGGCTGGTTGACAACGACGTGCGACAACACTAGATGCACAAGAGTGGTGGATGGCGCAGCGTCCCTCTATGACGCTCTAAAAAACCCACCGGGTGGGTGGGTTATGTAGTGAGAGGTGGTGGGATGGCATGAGGTGAAAGAGTAGTTGACTGTACCATGCCTAACCTAGTGCCACCGTGTCAGCCACCATGTGTGCCTTTTATGTCTGACTACAGTCAGAGGAGATGGCTGAGGTGTCGTGGGAGCGCCACCGTTGTATCAAGCAGCTTGTGGTGATCCTAGGTACAGCTGGCATCGAGGGAGGTTGGGGTGTTGACACGGTACTGTGAGCTGCGAGCCTGATGCAAGGTGGTATGCAAGCCCAGGGGCACAGACCCGTGGCAGGGCAGGGTGGTGCTAGGTGGATGAGTTCTATACCATCCGGGTCAGCTTAGCAGTATGACTAGCAGCTTAGCAGTATGGCAAGCAGCTTAGCAGAATGGCCAGCAGCCCTGTGAGGAGCCGGTAGACAAACGCAAGCCCACCAAGGCATGCAGGCTGGAAGCCGCCAGCAAGACAGGTGCACCACCGGCTGCTACACCCAACATGGAGCCAGCAGCTTCACCAGCCAGTGCGGGGCCTGATGTGGTGCCGGGTAGTGGTCCTACGCATCCCGCCACTGCCTACATGCAGCCAGGCAACCCCACAGCCAACAGCCTCAGAGCCTGGACCCAGCTCTGGGCATTCTACGGCTCTGCTTGGTCAGGGTGCATACGTCCAGCTACAGCTGGCTTAGCCTCTTGGCCTGCCTGCCTGAACTGTCCTGTGTCCAGTGTCCTCATGGCATTGGATGGCATTGGGCAGCATGCTGTGTGCATCTGTGCATCACGGTCTGACGGGAGATATGCCCGGAGGGGGCCCGAGCCAGGGCTGGTTGGGTGAAGTCCAGCGAGGCCCAGCAGCCAGGCGGGTTTGGGTCCTCAGCCGCTGCCAGGACACCTAGGCGGATGTGCTCCACAAAGGACTGGGCCTCCCGACTGTAACACTGCCTCCAACCAAGGCTGAGCAGCTGCGACGTCCGAACAATGCTCCGGCCCTGGACCCAGCTCTCCACTGATAAAGTTGCTTGGGAAGGGTGTTTGCAGTCTGAAGGGTGCTTGCAGCGGCTGAGGTGGGTGTCAGCCAAGCGCACCACATCCACATTGATCCACATCCACATTGAGAGGGCAGCGCATGCAAGTGGTCAATGTGGATGTGAAAAGGGTGGTGCCGGTGGGTGTCAGCCAAGCGCACCAAGGCTGAGCAGGCAGCTGAGCCCACCCAGCCACCCTTTCCCCGTGTTTCCCTCCTCACTCCACCTTTCTAGCCCTCCTAGTCCTAGTTCTGTGACTCTAGCTCCTTCGCTGGCGAGTTGACGAGTAACGGCCATCTCCGGTACACGTAATGCGTACTTACCCTGTGCAGGTTAAGGTAAACACTACACGACATACCCCCCAATGTCACTTCACCATCCTCAATCTACTGATCACCAAACACCGAGACCCACCATACGCCACCCATCCACCCTTGACACGCCACTGCCACCATGCCGCTCCTGCCGGTGCCCTTGCCCTTTGGCCACAGCTGCAGCCATGACATTCTTGCCTTGTTGCTCCCGCCACACTGCGGCTGCCTCTTGACCGCTCACGCCATGCTGCACTAGCCTATTGGCTACTCTGCACAGCAGCTGCAAGCACCTAAAGACTAGCTGCGAAGTTGCAAGCACGGTGCACAAAGAACATACATGCTGAGCTGGGCATGATGCTAGCTGGGCAGCCAGACAGTGGTAAGGGGGGAGGCAACCAGGCAGAAGGGGAGGCAGCAGTGGTGACGTTTGGGGAGGTGGTGATGGGAGGGAGAGCAAGGAGAGGGTTAAGAGGGTGAACAGGAGTGGCGTAAGAGGGGAAGAATAGGATGGCTGGGTGTGGCGCAGTGGGTTGGGGAGAGGGCTGTGTTGTGGCGGGGGAGAGGGAGCGGGAGATGTGGTGACAGGTTGGGAGTGGTTGGTTGTATTAGGAAAGGGAAGGGGGAGGGGCAATGACCATCAGTAAGATCCTCCCTTGACCCTTTGCCCTTGACCGTGCCCAACCCAGACCCACCACCTCCCAGCACTACTAAGTCTTCACCTTAACCCTATCGTTAACCCGCTGCTCTAGAAGCCTGCTGCCCAGGAGGCCAGTGCGTGGACACGGTCTAACTACAGCGGCTTGACCTGTTTGATGGTCTTGAGTGAAGTAAAGTCAATGGACTCAGTCTCCGCCTGCTTCTGCTGCTTCCGCTGCTGCGGGGACAATCAACTCTGGTGGCGAGCACACACACCAGGTAGATACGGGTGTTTTGCCATCCTCTGCCTGCGGGCTGGACTTGTGGTAGATGATCTTCCAATCCTTGCCTGCGGCAGGCCGTCCTGTATCCCTATCTTCGAGCCCCTACACTTCTCCACAGAAGTCAGTGACCGGTGTGTGTCCCTAACCTAGGTCCCTAGCCCTAGGAGTCGATAGAGCCCTAACCTACCCTATGCATACTCTAGCGCACACACATCCCCTTTGTCAGGGGCAATCGATTTGTTTGTTTGCGGCAGGCACAACGGCGCAGGCAGGTACTGCAAGGCCGGAAAGGGTGCGAGACATCGAGCCTGGGTCCGCCCCGGCGTCCCCAGGATCTGCAGGATTTGCAGAATCTGCAACCTCCAAAACCCCCAACTTCTCGTGAACCCCCAACTTCGCATTTCTGGCTAACAGTGAAAAGGCTAACAGTGAAAAGCCTACACACATGGGGAGCAGGACAGGCCCAGTGCCGCAACCCATCGCTGGGACGCCACATGAATCCTCGCCGGCTCTATGATTCCGCTCAGGTAACTACAAGCTGCGAACACACCATTTTAGTTCTGTGTGTGCCGAACGCCCGCTCTCGTACTAACGAGGCTTGCCATGCCATGCCATAGTGACATGCGTATCATGCCATGAGCCAAACAAACAAACAATTCGATTGCCCCTGACAAAGGGGATGTGTGTGCGCTAGAGTATGCATAGGGTAGGTTAGGGCTCTATCGACTCCTAGGGCTAGGGACCTAGGTTAGGGACACACACCGGTCTCTTGCTGTGGAGAAGTGTAGGGGCTTCACAGCAGGACAGGGATACAGGACGGCCTGTAACGAGGCTTGCCATGCCCTCTCCGCGCTGCCCTACCCGCAGCTGTTAGAGGCCCATGACCCCAACAGGCCCTGCTGCAACCGCGACACTGGTCGTCCCTTTCACTCCCTCGAAGCGCGACCCACACGACCTGAGCAGCACCAGCACGGACAGCAAGTGTCACACACTGCAGCAAGATACTATTGGCAAGCAGCAGCGGGCTGCATACGGCCAGGACCCAGGGTTGCCCCACCCACCGCCCAGAAACCCCACTGCTCAATCGAATGCTGGCCAGGTCTCAGCCCACTTTTTACCCCACCCCCTCCCCCTCCCCTCACCCTCCAGCCCTTGTGAACCTGGGAAGCTAATGGAGGGACCAGGCCTGGCCAGCATCAGCAGTGGCCGCAAGGCACTGAGTGCCACTGGCAAGCAGGCTGGGGAGAGCAGCTCGCAGCCGCCCGTGGCCCCGGCCTTCCTGTTCCCCATGCTAACAGACGGTCCGGCCAACCCAGGCCCTGTCAGGCGTGACGTTGTCGCCCAGCTCTCGCCCTCAGCCCCGTCCCCTAAGCCATCCTCTGCCAGCAGCACCAGTGCAGCCACTGTCAGTGCAGCCACGTTGATACAAACACAGCCGGGTGAGCAGCCCTATGCCCACTCCCCCCGCCCCCCTCACTCCCTCACCCTTCCCCCTGCTACCCCCAGCATGCCGCCAGCTGCTGTCCCTGACCTCCTTCGCCTTCCCCCTCCTGCTGGCAGCCCAGGCCCTGGCAGCCAAGGCTGCACACAGCCCCCGCACCCCCCAACGCCTGGGGTGCTGGCGGCAGGACCCCCCCTGGCAGCAGCTGCAGCAGCGCACCTGGCTGCTGCGTCACCCACACTAGGCCCTGGGCCAACCTTACTTAGCTCGACCCAGCACAGACTGCAGTCAGCAGGCAGGGCGTCACTATGCCCAGGGGCAGCAAGGGTAGCAGAGGCTGAGGGGCAGGGACAAGAACAGGGGCAGGTGCAGCGGCCCCCAGCCCGCCCCCCCTCCCACCCCCCCCTCCCTGCCCACCCCCCCAACCCTTTCCGCCTGGCTGCCAGTCCCTCTCCCCCCACACCCTCAGCACCCACGCCCTCCCCCCCGACCCAGACAAGTGCCCCTCCCCCCCGGCTGCCCCCCGGCCCTGATCGCTTCAACGTGCGCTCAGCCCTGCGCCTCTACGTGCAGGCAACTGACCCCGGCCGTGTCACCTGCACCTCCACCCCCGCTGCCTCTGCCCGCCACGTCGTCCAACTGCTGCAGAAGCGGTACCCGCCCAGCCGCCCCGCTGCCCCTCCCCTGCCCATCCCTGTGCCCCCTCCCCCCGCGGCCCCGGCCCCCGCCCCCCTGGCTCCACCCCTTCCAGCTGCCCCTGAGCCCGAGGCAGGCCAGGTGGTGGGGGAGGCTGGAGGCACCAGGCAGGAGGGCGTGGCCCTGCCCACCAGGCGCCGGGTCAGCAGCCCGGGAGAGCAGTTGGGTCTCACCACGCTCACAGGCCTGGCTCAGGGCTACCTCATCCTGGGCAGCCAGCTGTCAGGGGGGAGCAGCAGCCCCAGCCCCAGCCCCCTGGACTCCTGCCGCCAGCCAGGGGGGGTGCCGGCAGGCAAGGGGGCAGGGCTCCAGAGGGCGGCAAGTCAGCTGGCGCCCCAGACCTCTGCCACAAGGCAGGGCCACAAGGGAGCGGCACCCTGGACTGGGCAGGGCAAGCAGGACCTGGTCTGGAGCACGCACAGCGACATGGGCCAGGCAGCTGGGCAACACCCCCTCACCTCCACACCCACAGCACCCCCCTACGCACCCACTCCACCACCTCACCCCAGCCCAGGTCGGAGCAGGGCAGGAAAGATGCACAGGCCAGCAACCCTGACTCTCCAACCTGATGGTGCCAGCCCCCCACCCACACCCCCTATTACAGCATCGGGGTCTCGTGGCCGGCTGCTGGGGCTCCTGCAGCAGCAGGGGGTGCGGGACGTGTTGCAAAGCTCCGCCCCCTGCCCCTGCCCCCCCGCCCCTGGCCCCCTGCTGCCAGGTGCTCTAAAACTGGCCAGCCACAGCGCCCCCTGCCCTGCCAGCAACCTGCTGCCCTGTGCCCGGCTCGCCGCCCTCAGCAGCAGCGGCACCGTGTGTGGGAGCAGTGAGGGGGAGGAGGGGGAGGCGGGGGGCAGCAGGGGCCTAGGGGCCGTGAAGGCTGCTGCTGCTGCAGAGAAACACCAAGTTTGTCCAGCAGCAGCAGCAGCAGCAGCAGCAGCAGCAGTGCCCAGCCCCTCGCCTCATGACCCTGACCATGATCGCTGCGTGGCTCCAGTAACCACCAAAGCTAGTGCCAGTGGTGGGCACCATAGTGGTCAAGGTGGTGGTGGCAGTGATGGTGGCAGGGGTGGGCTGGTGGCGGCTGAGGTGCAGCGCATCATCCTGCGCCTCCTCACCTTGCTGCCTCTCTTGCCCCCGCAAGGCACTGAGCTGGGCTGCCCCTCTGGCCCATCCATGCTGGAAGAGCAGCAGGGGCAGCAGGGGCAGCAGGGGCAGCAGGGGCAGCCTGGTCAGCAGGGGCAGCAGGGGCAGCCTGGTCAGCAGGGGCAGCAGGGCATGTGCCCAGCAAGTCCGCCCAGCCGGTTGCAGCCTGTGCCTGCAGGTGGCCCCTCCCCTCCCCTGCCGTCCTGGAGACCAGCTGGCACTGAAGCCAACCTCATGCCACAGCACATCGCGCCAGCTCTTACCTCACTTGCCTACACTGGCAGCAGCAGCAGGAGTGAGGCGGGGGGCGGGGGGGCCACAGCTCTGCTGTCATGGCGGCCACTGCCCGTGCCTGGTCCACCCCCTCCCCCTCAGCCGCCCTGGTCAGGGCCACAGGCTGGGGGCACAGGGCACATGGGCAGCGGGCATGGACAGGTCCGGCCAGAGCCAACAAGGCTTGCAGGGAGCAGGGGCAGGCTCAGCAGCAGCAGCAGCAGGGCCGCTGCCCGCATACGCCAGCTGCAGCAAGCAGCCTTGCTTAGCCGGGGGCTGTCCAGGGCCAGCGGCAGAAGAGTGCTGCAGAGGGCAGGGCATGAGGACAAGGGCATACTGGCCGAGCTGTCCCGTCTCAGCCCTGCACGGCTGCTGCTGCTGGGGGCAGCGGGTGCGGCGCTTAGTCTGAACATGGCCATCCTTGCAGTCGTGTCAGCTGAGCTGCTGATCCACTGGCTCCTGCACTGAGGAGGCTCTAGGGTTTTGTCCAGCAGCACAGGGTGCTGGGAGGTGTGGTGGGTCACAGTGCCTCCCTGACTACTAGCATGCACCGTGGTGTTCCATTCCTCGCGCTTCACACTTCATGCTTGCACTCTGATGCAGTTGAGTAGAAGCTAGCCAGAAGCTCAGCCAGCACCCGGCCAGCCAGGTTGATGAGCGAGGTGGTGTGAGTGATAGAGAAAAGGTGCATGCACTTCCATGCAGTGCCCCATGCACCACCATGCCAGGGTCGGGCAGAGGTGGCACTGCCCTCCCCCTACAGGCCACAGGCCAGCCGTCATGCCAGGCTCTCCCCCCCTACTTGTAGTTGACCAACCAACACAGCCAGGCCAGCGTCCGACCACGTTTCTCGTCACACTTGCGATGCACAGCGGTGCCCATGCGTGCATGCAATATGTGCACACTCGTGCTTGCACCACATCTACACCCACAGTGTAGTGTGTGGGTGGGAGGATGTGCTGCTGTCCATTGCCAGGAATGGTCTGTATCGGCTGGCAGCCAAACCAACCGCAATGTTTGTGCTTTGCCATCTTGCACCAAGCAAGAGGTGAACGTATGCTCGGACCCAGCGAATGACAATGTGATGTACTGATGGTTATGGTAGCGGCTGCATGGTGCTTGGGATTTTAGAACAGTCTCGTGAGTTGTGCAGAGGCAGAGGTTGCTTCCGTTTCTAAACGCATGCCTGCTTGCTCTTCATGCATAGACATGACACAGGCCCCCACACACCCACACCCATCGCAGGGGAGGGAGGGCGGGTCGTGAATGAGGGTAATGCATGCTACGAGTGTGGTGATGAGTTTGAGGCAATGGAATGCATGGTTGTTGTACCAACGGACATAGGTCTCGTGGGACATTGGGGCTGTCCTTGCCATGCATCGGGCAATGATGTAGGGCAGCACCGCATGATGTATAGAAGGGGTCATCACAGGGACGGTCGGATGCGAATAAGTCATGCTACCAACATTCTCGTTGTGCCTCATGACATGGAAGGCCTTGTCGCCTACCTCGCTAGCGAGCCCGGATGGCAGCGTTTGACACGGTGCATCAGGGCTGCTGCGCGGGTTGATCATCATCAGCGCCGCATGACATGTGGAAGGGATCATAGGACATAGGGATGGTTGGTCGGGCGCGAACAAGGTCATGCTCTCACAACTTTCCCATTGTGCCCCATAACATGCGAGTTTTTGCTCAGATGTCTTTCACGCATGAGCTGTACAATATGCAAGACAGCACCGAACACATGAGACACGCGACACAGCAAACACATCTGAACAAATGCGCTCCTTCCCTGCACCTGAGGACGAGGATGTTTGACAAGGCAAGTTCGGGCCAAGTGAAGCTGCATGCCAGGAGGGCGGGAACTACATAACCATTCAGGGGGCTGCATTCACGGGGCACGAGGCGTGATCAAGAGTGTTGCACTGAGTGAGAGACTGTGAGCAATTCATTCGACCAGCCATGCACATGGGTGGCATCAGTTGGAGTGATCACTGATCAGTAGCTCTCGAAGGATCCTCGCAGGAAGAACACTGGAAGGAATACCTAACCCTGACCGGATAACAGCAAACTCATGTGAAATGAGCATGGGTTGGTACGAGTAAGTCAACTAAGTCAGAGCAGGCAGACAGGCAGTTGACAGGCAGTTGCGGAGCAAGCTGCGGGATGAGAAGCTAGTCTAATGGTGTGCAGGTACTGCATGCAAAGCTGCCCGCAGCCGTCAGCAGCCCCAAGACGCCGGCAACAGCCATAGCAGCAGCCACCTAGCAGCTGTAGCAGCCGTGACATTCCACCCCCAGCCCAACAGCCTCGCTCTCTGCTGTGCTTGCTCAGTCGTCGAGCATGCACAGCAGCGCCACGCCTTGCAGAACCCACACATCCTCCTCCGTGCCTGGGCGCACTGGCAGGCTGACTGACAGCACGTAGTTGGTGGACTGCCCCGTGGTGGACAGCAGGCCTGCCCGCACGCTTGTTTTGTATAGTGGGCACTGGTACTGGCCTCCAGGGGGCTCATAGTCCCGCTCCTGAGGCCAGGATGGGGGAGCAGCAGCAGGGCACGCTTGTGCCCTAACCCTGACCCTGACCCTGACCCTGACCCTGACCCTGACCCTGACCCTGACCCTGACCCTGACCCTCGCCTCTGTCCTTGGCCCTTGCCTGACCCTGACCTTAACCTTAACCCTGACCTTGACGTTGACCCTGGCCCTTGCCTGACCTTGACCCTGACCCTTACCCTGGCTTGGCCCTGGCTTGACCCTGAGCACTGAGCATGGCGATGTAGTCGATGACTAGGGATGAGGAGAGCGGCAGCGATGATGGTGTTGTTGGGGGTGTTGTGAGGCACCAAGCCTGGCTCCAGAGGGCGAGCGGCTCAGTGGCCCTGTGCTGGCAGCTCACCGGGAAGAAGTGGATGACAGGCAGGGGTGCGTACATGGCCCCAGGCAGGCTTTCCACCAGGCAGCCAGCAGCTGAGTCCCACCGGGCGCCATCTACCCACAGCCCGCTGATGTAAATGCCATCCTGCAGCACCCCACGGCAGCACCTCACTGCCACCAGCACCTGAGGGGGAAGGGCCTAGAGAGTCCCCGAAGAGGAGAGGGGCAGGGGGGCTGGGGGCTGAGAAGGCCAGCTGAGGGTGGGGTAGGGGGAGGGTGGGGTAGGGGGAGGGTGGAAGATGTGAATGTGTGTGTGCGTCCCAGGGGGGGGCTGCGTGCCCCCACCTGTGCCCCCACCTGTAGCTGCTGCTTGCTCGGGGGAGGGGAGGGGCCGAAGGAGGGGGCCAGGCGGAGAGTTGAATGTGTGCATGTGCGCGTGTGTGTGTGTGTGTGTGTATGATGTGCTTGAACCTGGAGCAGGGGCAGAGGCTACGGACACCGAAGGAGGGAGCCATGGTGAGATATTGGTCAGTGTGTTTATGTCTGTCTATGTGTCTATATGTGCATGTGTGATGTGCATCGAAATGAAGCAGGGGCAGATCAGAGGATCAACCTGCATCAGAGGGTCAATCTGGAGCAGAAGCAGGCGGTAAGGACGCCTGGTCTGATGCCATGCCCGCTGTGCCAACTTCTGCAGCATTGAGGCTAGCCACCCAGCCACCCACCTCCGGACCGCTGGTGATGGTGTCAGAGCCCTGGTGCTCTGTGACTTGAAACCCGAAGGCCAGCGTGTCGATGGGGATAGAGTACTTGCGGGCGTGCATTTGCAACACCCCGGTCATGAAGCCCTGCAGCTGGGCATGACGCCAAGCTTCAGTCACCAGGCAGTAGGGAGGCCCTCCTGCCCTATTACCCTCCTCCCTTCCCCTTTGCCCTGACGCCTCTCCCCCTCCTCCCTCCTCCCTCCCCCTCCTCCCTACTGCCCTCCTCCCTTCCCTTTTTGGCATGCCGCGTCTTTCCCTCCTCCCTCCTCCCCCATCCCTTCTCCATCTCAGGCCATTGACAGAGGCTGAGACCAACAGAACGAGTTTGTCGCCGCAGCAGGTGGGTTGCTGCTGTCCAGTCACGCATCATCACTAGGCAGAAAGAGGCAGGATGTGTCTCAGTGACCAGCTGGCAGGGACAATAGTGTCCTGTAGGTGGGGTGAGGAGGGTTGAAGCCGGCAAGGGTAAGGAGGCGGTGCTGTGGCGGCCACCTGACCTGAGGGAAGAAGAAGCCGGGCAGCCAGAAGGTAGGAGGCGGACCCCCACTGAGCCAGGCCCGCATGGCCGCCATGCGCTCCTGATAGTCCTTCACCCAGGAGGCCAGAGGCTTCAGGGAGGGGTAGGCGTAGCGGGCCCAAAGCTCAGGCACCTGACAGGGTCAGGGCAGGCAGCAGGGGGCTGGCAGTCCAGGGTCAGGCCAGGCTGCAGGCGGCTGGCATAGCTCACTGGTCAGCTTGCGGCAGGGGTGAGGGCCAGCACTGCTGGCTTGCCTGCCCTGCTGGCTGCTCACCACATTGATAAGCATGGAGTTGTACATGGCCTCGAGCTCTGCACTCATCACCACCAGGCCTTTGATGGCCTTCTGCAGCTCAGCCAGGCTGCTGGCCATGTTGCTGGTGAGTCGGTTGAACCTGAGGCCAGCAGCCAATACAACAGAGAGCGTGCAGCACTAGCAGCTACCATCACCGTCACCACTGCAGCAGCAATAGTTGGATCAGCAAGGTTTTCCTTTGGAGGGGTTGCTCTCTCTGAAAGAACTGGGTGGGCCACACGTCTGCTTACTTCCTTGCATGCAGGCATCCATGCTCTTATCTTGCAGCTGTGCCCCATGATGCCATGCGCACAAGCATGAGCTGATGTGCCGCCCTGTGCCCCACCCCCCGCTGATACGCTCCTGGCATCTGCGCACTGACTCGCCAGCTCGCCTAGGACATGACGCGCACCTATCCATTTCTTGCCCCAGCACAACGCTCAGCGAGTTTAGCTGCCCGCTGGCGGTGCGGTCGAACAAGCCCACCGCCGCCTCGTCGCGGCTCAACAGCGGGGGCAGTTCGCTGGCTAGCCGCTCCGCGAGTTCAGCGACCACCTCGTCGCTGGACCTGCCGCTGCTGCTGGCGCTGACGCGCGGCTGGATGGACAGGATGGCGTCTACGAGGCGCCGTGTCTCTTGCAGCTGGAAGCTGATGTTGGCGTTGGGATGCATGCCGAACACCTCCGGCGCCTCGGACGCCGGCAAGGCCCGCAAGTATTCCCTGCGCGCGATCAGCAGGGCAGGGGCTCAGTCAGGGACTAAGCAGGCATGGGTGATGTCGCATGGTGCTACCTGTAGGACTCTAAGGGGCCGTCTTCAGGGATGTAGTAGGTCCCACTGACAGGTGTGATGCGGTACGAAGGGTCCAATACACGCGGGGTCATGTACTGCCGCAAAATGGACATGAGACAGCGGCGGTCCAAATCATCGGTCACCCGCCCGCCGTAGTTGATCTGGCCCACCACATACTCGAGGGCGGGCCAAGGCACCTGAGGTCGGCGACCAGGCAGGCAGCGATGGCCAGGACTGCTTGGGGCACAGGCAGGTGGCATCGGGTGTGGGCTCCTGAGCTATGCCGCCTTGGACCACACATCATGCACGGAGGCTAGGCGGTAGTAAGGCATGTTGAGCCAGGGGCCCTAGAATGTCTCTGCATGACACCTGACTCATTGGCTGCCAGCTATGGAACAGAACAGCCAGAGTAGGGGTGGGGGGGCTCAAAGAGTGTTGACTGCCGGCTCCTTGCAGCGCAGGCTGCTGCCCCAAAACTATGTTGGCTGGTGGCTATAGCAACAACAGCCTTGTGTACAGGCTTGTCAGACATATCATGCTGGTGCTCAGCTGGCTCGCTGGCTTGCTGACTTGCTTGCTTGCTGGCTGGCCGGCCAGTGCTCCCCGCCTACCTGCTCCTGCTCCGTTAGGAAGTTGCGCAGCGTCATGGTGCTGCACTCCAGGTCGCTGGTGTTGAACTCATACCTGATAGGGACAGCAGGCACCGGGGACAGCAATGCACCTAGTCAGCAACTTCCGTGGGTTAAAGTGGCAAAGGAAGGGCGACAAGAAGCATGACGCTGCTGCTGCTGCTGCTGCTGAGGGGAGTTGGCAACGGTCCACCGTGGGGTTAGCTAGGCAAGGGATGCGTGGGCTTCATGGCGGCAGGGTACCATGGCAGGGGCGGTACTGGGCTGTAGGCCACCTGGCCGCACTCGAGGCTGGTGACTGGCCGCAGCCCAGCACCAACTGACACACACACCTGGAGCCACCCTGCTAATCCCAAGTGTCACTCTCTCACTCTCCTCAAACCCTGGTACTGACCCCTCAGGATCATAAAGCATATCCCACCCATATCCCACCTGATGTTCCAGCCCAGGGGCCCGAACTTGCGTCGCTCCTGCACAGTGGCACCCAGCAGGAGGGTCACCCCTCACCCCTCACCTCACACATTTGCCAGGTATGGCTGTGCTATCAAGTTATAGCATGCTGATGCTGATAGCTTGCTCGCCTAGCATGATGGCAATGCTGATGTTGATGGTAAAGTGAGCAGCAGGGGACCAGCTCCGGTCAGCATGCTCTGCTGCCCGCACCCCACTGCCCGGGCCCCCACCTGCATGACTGCATGGAAGAATGCCAGACTGAACAGCAGCTTGCGCCACTCAGTAGGCTTTGCAGGGCAGCTGTCCAGGATCTCCTGGGTGAGGTCGTTGTAGGTGCGGGTCAGGTTGGCTTTCACACCCTGGGGCGGCTGGTTGGTCAGCTTGATGCCATTCTGCAAACAGACGAGCCAAGCAAGCACACCGGCCAGCCATAGCCAGCTACTTAGTCGGGATGTGGGTCATTAAGAGATGCAACAAGACTAAGAAAGTATGAAAGAAAGATATAAAGAAAGAATTGAGGAAAGAAACAAAGAAGAAAGAAATAAAGGGATGAAGGGGTGCAATAAGTCCAGTGCTAGTGCCTAACGGACCTAGACGGACAGGCGGATGCCATGTGCTGATGATGCCGATGACTTGCTGACAGCTTTACCCTTGAACAGGACAGGTGCGCATTGTGCCCTAGGCAAGCTGGCGTGCTGGTGCCTGCAGTGCTCAGTGGCACCTCCATCAGCAGCATGGCTACCCGGTTGTCCCACTGCCTAGGTATTGCATGTGAGCTCCAGCAGTGGTCACGGCGTGTGGGGCATGTGCCCACCCCACCTGCAACACCAGCACTGGGAACACTTTGGATGGCATGGAGGTGAGCCACAGCCGGAAGTCAGGGTGCACTGTGGTGTTGGCTTCCTGGGCTAGCTCCTCCACCCGCTCCTCAAGCCGCAGCATCCAAGAGGAGGCCAGGTGGCAATTCTGCGGCGCAGCAGGCCAAGGCAGGGCCAGGGCAGGTGGGTGGCAGCAGGGGCGGCCAGGGGCTACACTGTTGGGGCCAGTTTCTCGGCACAGCTCAGGCTCAGCTGGGGCGGTGGGGGCAGGTGGGTGGGTGGGTCGGAGGGGGTACAGGGGTTGGGGCCAGGGGCTACACTGCTGCAGACCCGCTCCCTGCCCCCTTGGGCCCAGTTCTAGTCACAGGCAGGGCTGCAGCGTGGGAGCAGCAGCATGTCAACCGGCGATGGTAAGGGGTGTTGGACCCACCTGCAGGCACACCCAGTCTCCTGCCTTGGCGGCCTGGGCTATCAGCATCTCCGCGATGGGCCCCTGGCCCTGGCCCAGGCTGATCATGTGCAGCCGCTCCCCGGGCAGCCAGCCCTTGCGCTCAGCAAAGCGCTGCGTGGGTGGGCCAGGCACAGACGCAGACACACACCGCCAGGTGAGGTGGGGCACTCTGACCATCATCAACATTACTGGTGCACCGCGCCTGTCCAGCATGGCATTGCTGCAGTCCTAGTCCCACCTGCTGTGAAGGGGAACTATTCTGCTGGAGGTGGAAGGTGGCCTGGTGTAGGGGTGGCAGGGGCTGCGGCATGTTCCCAAAACTTGGCACCTGCCCACCCTGGTTGCTGCCTTGCACCCCTGCCTGACCCTGCACCCCTCCTCCCCTGGCCCCTCAGCCCTTGCGGCATCACCACCTCACCCTGCCATCTGCCCTGCCCGCAATTGGCCACCCCCTCGGGGACCCCAGCCAGGCCTGACCTGCAGCATGGCTGTGGGGTCTGCGCCAGTTGACAACACAAAGATGACGGGGGTTCGGCAATTGGTGTCTGGGAACACATCGTCCATGGTCCAAGGAGGGGGCTCAGTGAACTCCTGGCCCAGCTTGGCAGCCACATACTGCGAGTGGAGTAGGCTGAGCAGCAGTCCTGGGGGGCTCGCAGGCAGGCTGGGCAGCAGGCTTAGTGGGCCAGCCCCTCCCTCCCACCCCTTCAATGTCCGTTAGTGTTGCTGCGCCAAGGAAGTAGCCTGATCTGGCTCTAGCTCCAGAGTCAACTCAACGCTTGTTGCAAAGAAGTGGCCATATCTAGGTTCCTTGTTGCCTACCTGTTGTGTACCTACCTGTTGCTCTTACCCCCTGTCATTAGCCATAGCCTATCTCCACCTCTTCCACCCCCTCAACCTCCCCACACCCACTCTCCACCCTCCAGCTCCCACTCTCCCCATCCCCTGCCCTTACTTGCCTGAGCACTGGCGAACACCAGCTTTTCCTCTCGAAACAGCTTGATGAGCAGCAGCTTCCCAAAACCTCCGCCAACCTTTTCCTGCCACCCAGCCGGCAGGTCGTGTGTATGGGGCTCATCTAGCTGTGCCCACTGCGCCCAGTCTGGGTTGCGTGCAGTCACGCTGATCACCAGGCCCTCCAGGCTGGCTATGTGGGCATCCACGTATTGGATGGCCAGCCAGGTCTGCTCTGACAGCCAGCTGGGGGAGGGGTTGGGGGCTGCAGAGGCCAGCAGACCAGTGGCGCCCCGCACAAAGAAATCCCATTCCTGAGCGTTGATCTCGCCACTGTAGGCAGGGTGGGGTGGGGTGGGGTGGGGTGGGGTGGGGTGGGGTGGGGTGGGGTGGGGTGGGGTGGGGTGGGGTGGGGTGGGGTGGGGTGGGGTGGGGTGGGGTGGGGTGGGGTGGGGTGGGGTGGGGTGGGGTGGGGTGGGGTGGGGTGGGGTGGGGTGGGGTGGGGTGTACACAAGGCTGTGTACCAGGACTTTGCTGACAGGCAGGTGACATGCATGGCAGGTCCTTGCGTGGTGGTCAGGCCAAAAGTAAGATGACGTAAGGGATGGCTTTGAGGTAGGGAAGGCTGGGTCGGGCAGCAGAGAGATATAGAGATGTAGGGGCCCCTGGTGGCAGGATGACTTGGGCCAGAGAGGTAAAGTATGAGGAATGGCAGCAGTGGCGCCACACCACCCTGCTGGTGGGATGCCTGATTAGGCACTAGTTGGATGCCTGAGGGTGCATGTGCAGCAGCCTGGCTCACCTGGTTGGATGCCTGAGGATAGATGTGGCCACAAGGAAGGAGTACAACAGCTTGTGTTCCTCAAACAGCCCTCGGCTGACGTTGTTGAAAATGAAGCTGGTGACAAAGGTGGACAGCAGGCCTAGCCGGGTGGGGACATCGTCCGCCTTCTCACTCTTACCAATGCAGTAGCTGCGCACAAAACAGGGGTGGGGCGGGTGGGGTAGGGTATGGGTGCATGTGGCAAGAAACGTGAAGTGTGATAGACACAGCCATGGGCCTGGGGTGTGCAGAGCGCACATGCAAGTGAGCCAGCCAGGTTTTGAACAACCACTGGTGAGCAGTTAGGCATCATTGGACCCAATCCAGGGGTCTTTACTCGTCTCTGGGCGGCTGTCACCTGAACATGCGTGTGAAGTAGGGGAGGCTAAACTGGTACATGGGGCTGATGAGGCTGAGGTCCGCGATGACGAAGTACAGAATGGAGCCGCGTGTAGCCGCGGGCCGGTAGTGCTCGCGCGCCTCGTTGATGTTGCGTTCCGTCTCCTCCGCCTCCTTCACGCGGTTCTGCGGACGTTTGGAGCCGAGCTGACCGCTTAGTTGTGGATGGTGGTGAAGTTGCACCCGTGACCTTCTGGCTTGCTGTCCTGTGTTTACCAGAGGTGCCGCGCTGGTGGTGAGGCTGAGTCCCCTGCGCCCCGATGCCTAGCAGCTACACCACCATCCACAACTGCCTAGCTGCCCAGCCAGCCAGGCTGCCTGGCGTCTGCCCAGTTGCTCCGGCTGCTCACCGCAATGACTGAGGAGGTGAGCTTGGAGTGGTTCAGGGTGTTGATCAGCTGCTCGTCGTCGAGGATGTTGCCCTGGCTCTCCTTCAGCAGCTTCAGGATCTGCAGGGCAAGGGCACCCAGCACCGCGCAGGCTGTGCCAGGGCTGCAGGCCGCCTTGGCCGCCTTGTCAGTTAGAGCCTCTGGTGAGCCCTGCCTGCCCTGCGGGCCCAGTGTATGCAGCCATCTGTTGATCAGCTCTTGGCCTAGCGGTTATACCCCACCTTGTCTTCCAGCTCCTGCAGTTGCTTCTTGTCAGCGCTGATGGACACCACCAGGCGGTCGCGCTGCTCCTCCAGGTCGGGTCGCTCCTGGCGCACCACCTCGCCGAGTAGCTGGTCCTCAAGACCCTGGCAAGGCGGGGTCAGCAGAGCCAGTCAGCACAGGGGGAGCCAACCCAAACAGGGCAGCTCAACCGCAGCTGAATGCACCTTGGACCACACGCCGCACCGCAAGCCATGGCTAACCCATTTCCGCAGTGGTGCTTAATGCTGCTTGCTGCACCTCATTGTGACCAGCAGCTGCCAGTGCTTGCACCAGCTGGCTGCAGTCTCTCATTAACACGGTCTGTAGCTTGGCAATGGGCTTGGGGCAGAACACACTAGGCCATATCCGTATATCATGTGATGGACAAGGTGTGCAAAGCAAATGACAAAAAGGCAATAAGGTAGCAAATGGCTGAGATGCTGTACTGCAGGCTGGGCCACCTGATAACATCGTGGCCAACCCTGGTGCATACCAACATCATCCACCTGACCCACTGGCTGCACAGTCCCTGCCTCGTACTGATCGTGTCATCAGGCTGCGCACTGACCTTCATGGTGACGGTGAAGTTGATGATGGTGACCTTGATGCAGACCTCTGGGAGGTAGTGAGGGTTGGCCACCTTGGTGGTGATGAACAGCTGCACAGACACCCACCACACACCACAACACTGCAGCACCAACACCGACACTGTCAAACAAGGTACTTTGACCAGCCAGTCAATGCCTGGCTGTCATAGACTGAGTCTAGATGGGGATGCAAGAGCTCCACTCCTAGAACTTAATCCCTGCATTTGTCCCTGCATTTTTGACCAACCTTGTCCGATCGGGCTGAAATTTTGATAGGTGCAAAACACCATCTATCAAAATTATAGCCCAATCAGACAAGGTCGGTCAAAAATGCAAGGACAAATGCAGGGATTATGTTCTAGGAGTGTCAGGACTGCTGCCCACGACCCACTGCTGCTACTCCTGGCCCACATCTGCTTCCGAACCTGAGCAAATGCCAAGTACCCGTCCTGCTCCCAGACGCAAAATAGGGTTGTTGTGCCAAGAGGGGGTGCTGACGTGTTGCTGGGCTGACTTGCTGATGCAAGCACCTTGAAGTTGGGGTCATAGTCCACATCGCTGTCGCCCAAGCGGATCAGAGAACGCCCACCCTGCTTGAACACTGCCTTCTGTAACACTGGCTCCAGCGCGGGGTCCAGAGCCTCGCCCACATCCTGAGGTGCAGCAGCAGCAGCAGGTCAAGCCTGACCCCTCAAAACCAGACAAGGGCTGTACAGCAGTCGAGAAGTGTGGTAATTTATTATTCTCAAGTGTTTTCCATTCATCATACGTGTATTATTGGGCAGCTGTAGTGTGACCTGCAATACATGGGCGTGGGCAGTGCTGTATTCTGAACACATGCAGCGTGCCTCAAGCATATGACACCTACACGGTCATGGGTGGGTGGAGGAGGGGGGTACAGACATTTCTAACATTTGAAGTGTTTTGCTTTACTTGACCTGACCTCACACAACCTCCCAGGGCTGTCAGCCACAGGTTCAGAGACACATGTGGTGCTGCCACACCTCAATGAGCACGGGGTTGCCGATGCGTATAGAATTCTCCAAGGTGCGCAGGAAGGAGGAGTCTGTGAGCTTGATGATGCGCAGCCCGTTGCGCCCCTCCATGGCCTTGACCCATGTGTTGGCCTGCGCGCCAACCAGCCGTCAACAACAGTTATCAAGTGTCGGCCGTGGTTCACAACCGCAACGGCAGTGAGCTAGGCAATGGCAGGCTCAGCATCCGCCTGCCCGCCCGCCCGCCCGCCTACACATGCACGCACCCGCGTCCGGCACCTTCGCCCACCTGGCCTTGCGGGTCTATCATCAGCGGCCACCGTTTGCCCCGTGTGACCAAGATGCCGTTGTCGACGGATACCTCATCCGTGGGCAGCCCGCATAGCTGCCATTCCCGAACTTCCACTGGGCTGGCCAGCGTGCCGCGTAGCGTGCAATCTGCCGACACCGGGATGTGGCGCTGTCCACACTCCGCGATCCAGCCGTCCACCAACTGCTTACGGTAGCTGCCCGTGAACGCGCCATAGTACGCGATGCAGGCGGCGCTGAGGAACACGTCGCCCACCAATAGGTCGGTCTGACCCTGGATAACCTCCGCCGTCTGCTGCCATCGCACGCCCTCGTCTGCCAAGGCCGACGTGAGCTTGCCAGCTCGGTCGAGCCGCTTGCGCGTCAAGTCGGCCTGGTCGTTCAGGTCCTTCTGCTCTTGCTGAGCTGTGGCGAGCTGCTCTCGCAAGTTGACTACACGATCCTCCACCTACGCACACCAGCATCAGCACGAAAGTTCGGCCAGCGCGCGAAAACGCGAGGATGATAGGCAGTCGCAGTACGAGGCGGCACCTTCGCGGAACGTGAGGGTTGGTGGGGCCTGCGGTGCTGTGCTATATAGATAACCCACTTGTTTCAGCATCGCTTGCTTCTCTGCAAGTTTGGCGTTGGCATCGCTGAGTGCCGCCTGTGCAGCCCGCAGCTTGGCTTTCTTTGGCTCCACCACCTGCAGGGCCGCGCCATGTGCACATCGCGAAGCCGACGTTTCCTTAGCTGGAACCCTAGTGCCAGAGCGATGGCGTTATGCAGCAGTGGCCACCCAGCTATCGAGCAGCAATCGAACACATGACACAGCATGTGGTTTGTACTGCTGCCGCCCCAACAATTAGCCAGTTGCACTGTGGCACATGAGCATTGAGGCTTGCACAGGCTGGGCTGGGCATAGCATCTGCGTGGGCAGCTGCTGGGCCAACCTTGGACACTCTGTAGTACACATCCATGGCTCGGGTCCACATGCACAGGCTCATGGCGGCGCGCGACTGCTTTGCCACGCTCTCGGGCTGGTAGGCAGGGTCGTCAATGTACCGCCGCAGCTTGCGGATGACACCCTCCTATAGGCGAGGAGGCCAATGGCATGTCATGCTGTCATCATGCAGTGCTGAACCACAGGTGTATTTTGTAGCAATGTAGGAGCCAAGCACACGCTCCCGAAGTTTGTATGACAATAAACTTTGCTATTGCTTTTATACATTAGCCCGCCGCCAGCAAAGCAGCAGCGCAGCATAGGTTGCATTGTTCACAATGCAGCAGTGCCTGCAGCAGCGCCGCCAGAAACAAATCAGGGAGTGGGAAGACGTCATCTTGCAGGAGGGGAGGATGTGCCCCTGCCCTTGCCTTTGCAGGTCATAGAGGCCGCTAAGAGCCCCCAGGGGCATGCGCCTGCATGAGCCATCACATGGAAGGCATACTGACCAAGCTCCAGCCCGTGACACTGCCACAGCTGGAAGCAGGCACCCTGCCCATGACCTGCTAACCCTCCCAGGGCCTTGACCTAGAGTTGTTGTTCAGATTCAGAGGGTGTTGGGGGGCTGCTGATGGCGCCACTCACAGGGATGTTGTCCTTGTCAAACTCCTGCAGGCTGTGCATGAAGTTCGAGTCGCCCAGCACCTTCTTGGCAGTGTCCCAATCCGGCTTCTCTTGCTTCAGGATGCACACGGCCTCCATGGTCATCTGCATGGCAGGCAGCCAGGCAGCAGCTGAGCAGCCAGGCAGCAGCTGGGCAGCAGGCAGCAGCTGGGCAACCAGGCAGTAGGTGGGCAGCCAGGCAGCAGCTGGGCGGCAGGCGCGTCAGTCACCAGCTGCAGATGGCCACAGCCAGGGCAGCATGCCGCCCGGCCACAGCTAACAGGTTGTGAGCAGTACAAACCTCGAGCTGTGTTGGGCCGTACTCACTGCCCAGGAGCTCCACTGGCGTCATCGTCACCATCACCAGCATTGCACCACAGCGTTGACCATGCAGCTATAGTCCTAGTGTAGCGGGGGCCCAAGCGGATCGACATCCTGTAGCTCATGGAGAGGGGGCCTCGGGCCTCCAGCTCTCACCTGGACCAATGGAGGGGGTTTGGGAAAGGACTTGATCTCCGTGATGTCATTCTTGTTCAGGGCCTTCAAAGAGTCGATGGCGGCGTTCATGGCGGGCAGGGCCTCCTCTAGGTCTGCTTGGGCCTCATCAGCTACCACCTGCAGCGGCAGGGAAAGCAACCGAGGGGGCGGCGTGGTGTCAAGTGAGACAGCCCACAGGGTCTCAGGGGCAGGTGCAGTGACAGTATCTGAGTATGGAGAGTGGGTGTATGGTGGGAGTGAGAGTGTGGGAGTGTGAGTGGGGGCTCTACTGATCAGCAAACTCATCATTTGGAAGGGTCACAATGGCAGTATTAACAGTTGAGGGGTCATAGTAGGTCACATAGGAGTGGCAATAGTAGCAAAGCATGATGTCAGAGATGTGGTGAGTATCTGCACCTGGATCTCGCCCGCCATCTTCTTGACATCCCGCTCCTCCGCTGCTACGGTCTTCTTCACGATTTCAGCCTCTGCCTGGTCTGCCGCCACCTGTGGCCATGCGCAGGGGGCCAAGGGAGGTTGAGAGCTGCTGGGAGCTGTCAGGGGGGCTAGGGGGCTGGAGCAGGCGGGACAGCAATGCTGTTGTGGCCAGATCAGTGCCCATACCCCTGCCCAAGGACCCCTGCTGGCTGCCACTTGGCCACAGGGATGGGGGTGGGGGCAGTAGGTGAGCGGGATAGCTATGCTGCAGTGTCAACATGCCAGTGCTCACATTTCCTGGTCCTCCCAATCAAGCCCTGTGCCATCCTGGGCACCACACCCACATCCATCTTCCCTCCCCTCCTTTGTCCTCCCTCCCCTTCCACCACTCCTTCCTCACCACCTGGTCAACAGCCTCACTTCATGCTGCCTGCACCCTCTAGCATGCTAGCGCCTGCCCACCTTGGTGAGCAGCTCTGCAGTGGCCTTGCTCTTGACCTCCAGCATGGGCGCTAGCTCTGCCAGCTCCACCTTCATGCCGTCCACCAGGGCGTTGGTGTCGTTCAGCTTGCGCAGCCCATTCAGCAGCCGGTCCTTAGCCACGATATTGCTCTCACTGCAGACAAGCCAAGACAGGGCCAAGCCATGCCAGCAGCATAAGCAAGCCAGCAGCACCAGGAGCAGAAGAGGCATCACTTAGCGAATTAACCCCAGGCCAGGTGCAGGGCTTCCCATGCCAACGCCTCTCCTCCCATGTAACCCTCCCTGCCCCTACAGCCCCTCCATGTGCTCCATGTGACCCCCTCAGCTCCTGCAGCCCCTCCCTGTCACCTCCCACATCTGAGCACCTCCACCCCAGACCTAGTTGAGGGCTTGCATGGCAACATTCATTTTCCCACATGCACTCCCTTCCTGCTCCTAAACACCTGCCCTGCCCCTGGCGTAACGCAAGCCTGCTCACCGCTTGTCCTTCAGCAGCTGCAGGTACAGCCCAATAAGGTCGAGGTAGCTCTTGGGGGTGGTGTAGTATTTGCGGCGCAGCTCCGCAAAGAAACGATCACTAGCCGTGGCCACGCTGGTGTGGATGGTGACGCACATGCTAGCCACTGCCTCCCGCACCTGCAGGCACCACCAGGGCGACACAGCAGAGCGGGCAGGCAGTGGGCAGCGACATGTAAGCAGTGGCAGGCGGTGGGCCGGCAGCAGACAGCAGCAGGCAGGCAGTGGGCAGTGGGAGGCAAGCTGTGGGTTGCATACACAACTTAGGTTTGGACCAGACCAGACCAGACCAGACCAGACCAGACCAGACCAGACCAGACCAGACCAGACCAGACCAGACCAGACCAGACCAGACCAGACCAGACCAGACCAGACCAGACCAGACCAGACCAGACCAGACCAGACCAGACCAGACCAGACCAGACCAGACCAGACCAGACCAGACCAGACCAGACCAGACCAGACCAGACCAGACCAGACCAGACCAGACCAGACCAGACCAGACCAGACCAGACCAGACCAGACCAGACCAGACCAGACCAGACCAGACCAGACCAGACCAGACCAGACCAGACCAGACCAGACCAGACCAGACCAGACCAGACCAGACCAGACCAGACCAGACCAGACCAGACCAGACCAGACCAGACCAGACCAGACCAGACCAGACCAGACCAGACCAGACCAGACCAGACCAGACCAGACCAGACCAGACCAGACCAGACCAGACCAGACCAGACCAGACCAGACCAGACCAGACCAGACCAGACCAGACCAGACCAGACCAGACCAGACCAGACCAGACCAGACCAGACCAGACCAGACCAGACCAGACCAGACCAGACCAGACCAGACCAGACCAGACCAGACCAGACCAGACCAGACCAGACCAGACCAGACCAGACCAGACCAGACCAGACCAGACCAGACCAGACCAGACCAGACCAGACCAGACCAGACCAGACCAGACCAGACCAGACCAGACCAGACCAGACCAGACCAGACCAGACCAGACCAGACCAGACCAGACCAGACCAGACCAGACCAGACCAGACCAGACCAGACCAGACCAGACCAGACCAGCACTGAGGTGGGAAGCAGTGAGGAGGAGCAGCCCGACTAGCCTGCCTGCTGCACACCTCATCATTGCCCAGGTCAGTGCCGGCCAGGAACTTGCGGGACACCAGCAGCAGCGCGTCCTCAGGCCACTGCAGGCAGGAAGGGGAGCAGCAGGCTGGGTCAGTGGGCGCGCAAACTGGTGGGTAGCTGGTGGGTGGCTGGGCCAGCAGCTTCACTGCAGTAGCGGCTGCTAGAGGTAGATAGTGAGTATGATGCAGTAGTGTGATATGTGGCGCTGCCGTGCAGCTGCTCTCCCCCTGCTCCTCCACAAGGCATGGTCAGTGTGGCGGTGGTGTGCCAAGGAGGTGCCACGTTTTCTTCTGCATGCAGAATGCTGACCATGCACTCATGCAGAATGCTGCCTATGCATGGGCGTGCGTGCACCAAGTAGGCACCAAGGAGGTGGGCCAGCCCCTTGGTCTTGCCGCCTACCTGACTGAACCAGTCGATGGTGCAGCAGTTGATGAGGGAGGGGAATTGGCGGCAGCGCGCCCGGAAGGCCTCCCCTACGGGGCTCATGGCCAACACGATGTGCAGGTTGTTGCGCACCCGGCTGATGAAGGAGGCGTAGCACACCTCCTGTGATCACACAGCAGCGCCAGTCGGGGGGGAGGCAGTGAGGCGGGGGGCGGGGGCAGACTGGAGCATGACGCTAGCAAGGTTGGCCCTGAGTGAGGAAGGGGTAGGGGCAGGGGTAGGGGCAGGGGTAGGGGCAGGGGTAGTGTCAGGTTTTTGACGTGTGACAGTTTGCAGCCCAGCACTTCCCGCCTGCTTACCTTTGTTGGGGTCAGGCCCTGGGCGATGACCCACTCCCTGATGTCGCTGCACACACGGTCCTTCTCGTCTTGCGCAAACATGCCCGGCACCTCACCGCTGTTCAGCATGTTGTTGATGTCCTCCAGGAAGCTCTCTGACACGATCTACAGCCAAAGCCAGCAGGCATTCAGTCCCTCGCTACCTTGCTTGCTTATTTCGCTCAACCCCAGCCTGGGTTGCGTTAAACAACACATTGAGCTGGCCGCCGTGAGCAGCCGGCCACTCGGCAAAGCTCTTAAGACACAGCCGCAGGGTGCATGATCCAAAGCACAGGCCTTGCCCCCTGGGTCCAGCCATAGAGATACAGCCAAGGTCAGTGTTACTGCCTCATGCAAGTGTGACCTCCATGCTCTGTGCCAGCTGCTAGGTTACCATGCCTTGTGGGACCCCTGACAGTGAGCCACAGGACATGTGAGCTACCAACCCTAACTGCTGTCTGGCGCAGGCACTGCTGCTGCTGCTGCTGCTGCTATGGGGTGGGGTGGGGGTGGGGTGGGGGTGGGGTGGGGTGGGGTGGGGTGGGGTGGGGTGGGGTGGGGTGGGGTGGGGTGGGGTGGGGTGGGGTGGGGTGGGGTGGGGTGGGGTGGGGTGGGGTGGGGTGGGGTGGGGTGGGGTGGGGTGGGGTGGGGTGGGGTGGGGTGGGGTGGGGTGGGGTGGGGTGGGGTGGGGTGGGGTGGGGTGGGGTGGGGCTGCGGTCACCTGGGAGTCGTTGAACAGGAAGACGACCGGCTCCCCCGCAATGCCTGCGGTGCGGTACAGCTTCTTCAAGTCCTCACGGAACTCATTAGGGCCATAGCCGCGCGTGAGCTCAATGGAGAAGATCTGCGCCCAGCAGCAGCACCAGGATTTGCGCAGCAGCAGCAGCAGCAGAGGCATCGGCAGGGAAAGCCGGCCCCTTTTCCTCCCCTTCCCTCTCCTCCCTTCCCTCTTACCACGCTTTGCTACAAATGCATGTGCCTTGGTTTGCCATGCCTTGCCCCCCGCACAGTGGGGGATCAGTGCGGCGGCCTGGTTGCTTGCACACCTTGAAGCCCCCAATGAAGGTGGCGAAGCGTGTGAGGGAGGACTTGCCGCTGCCCCCCACGCCCACCAACATGGCGTTGCCTCGGGGCTGGCGCAGGATGCGGGCGATGCGTGTGATGTGGTCCACCGCATCGGTGAAGAAAACTGCGGGCAGCCAGGTAAAAGGACGGTCAGGCGGCAGGCAGGCAGACCACACCGTGGCCAACTGGGCATGAGGCATAGAGCATGGCAGTGTGCCAGCAATGTCACATGGGCAAGGTCGACTAGGGCAGGTGACCTCCAGAGTTGGACATCCAGAGTTCAACATGGGAAAGGAAGAAAGGTGGTTCCATGCAAGCAATGAACAGTGCAGTACGCGTTTTGTTTACAATGTTGTTTATGATGATATGTTGATTGTCCAGTAGGCGGTACCAAACAGGTTTTCCTTTCGTGGGGAATCTGGAGAGTCAGTACGGGAGTAAGTGAATGGCATTGGAGGTACAGCCTGGTCCCAGGCCCTTCTGACCCACCCAGGCTGAGCCTGTTGGTGGCCGCCAGGTTGTAGTCGTCCAGGTAGTCCTCCAGCACGCTGATGAGGCGGGTGCTGTCCGTCACCTCCTCGTACTTGCGCTCCTCGCGCTCAAGGCCCATGCGCATGAAGTCCCCGAAGACCAGCTGCCTGCAGACAGCCAACCCCATGCCCTGGTGACCACACTGGGTACCTCCCTGGCCTCCCTGTTCCTGTCCCTGTATACCAGACTGGCTTCCCCCTGGTGCTGCTGGCTGCCCTAAGCTGTGGTGGACCTCCCAGGGGCTGGCCAGGTCAGCCAGGTCAGGTAGCCCACATGACAGCACAGGCTCCCCTGCCCGCCAACAACCCACTCCCAGACACGCCACCCCTAGCCCCACTACTCCCTCAACCACCCTCCCCACCCTTCCCTTCACACACCCACGCCCCCCTCCTCCTCCACAACATACTTCTGCACCCATTAGTCATTGTGGCCTATGACATCATCAGGGTCAGCATGGTGCAGTTTGTTCCATGCCAGCAGCAGGCATGGTGGGTGGATTGACCTGTGCGTGAACAGGTCGTCATATGTGGCGCCCAGACCATGCTTGGTGATCAGCTCCGCCATCATGTGTTTGAAGTACTCCTTGTCCTCGTCATTGATAAGCCTGCCACGATGAGGCAAGCAAGCACGGGATTCTGAGACCATTGAGCATGGATGTGAAAACACGCTAAACATGGATACATGTATTGTCATTCACATAGTACTGTTTTCGTTGCAGCGTTTCATAGACAGACATACAGGCAGGCAGGCAGGCGAGGGCAGCACGAAAGGACGTCGTACAAGTGGCATCTTTTGCCTTGACTATGGCACATGCGCAGCACCTATGGTGGGCTTTTGCCGCATGTTGATAGCAAGTCTGATAACGCTGTTGAAAAGTTAGCTGCGCAGTTTGTCAGGTGTGATGCATGAGAGGTGAAAAGTGTGGACCCCTTGGGGCATGCAAGCGCACAGCGCCGCACCCTGTTGTGGAGCCCCCCCTGCACCCCCTGCAGCCTTAGCACACTGAACCCTGCTGCTCCTGATGACGTCATGAGCCCAACCTGTCATGGAAGACTCGTGAGGCCTCATGCACCCAGAGGCGCAGCATGACGTCCCTGGAGGGGCAGGAGGCGGGCAGCACCATCAGCGTGCCTTGGAACACCTTGGACAGGTCGCGCAAGTTGAAGGTGTAGTGGCTCTTGGCAGGGGTGGGCAGCAGCTCCTCCTGCACAGCCATCAGGGCATATAAGCGGAGGGGTGCTGCAGAGCCCACCAAGCCACAGTCTGAGGTCAATTTCAGCTCCTGTTTTCCTGTTATGGCAGAGGTCTTCGCTGTTCGTCTGACGGAGGGCCGCTAAAACTCAAAACAAACAGCCGTAGCTTCCCAACGACTTTTAAGATGGCCACAGGCATCACTGCACTGGGAACAAGCGGCAACGCCTGCCTGCAGCACCCTTGTCTCTGGTCCCTAGGCCGCCCGCAACCCACACTGATGCGCACGTATGCCTCCACGCTGGCATCCACGATGGGCTTTGCAATGCTGCGAAAGTCCGGCTGGAAGTCGGAGAGGAAGCCGTTGAAGATGGAGCCCAGGATGGTCTTGGTGGCCTGCTCACTGGGCGGGGGGACGCAAAGCATGGTGAAGTGGCGCACAAAGCGAGGGGACATCTCCTGCCGGCCCCCACCGGGCGGGGCGCAGGCTGCGCACAAGGTAGTGTCCTCCACCTCCTTCCACCACAGCTTCTTGCGGTCATAGAAGCCTGGGGCAGTGTGGCAGGAAAGGGCGGCTAACTGCTGTGGCGCTCGCCGTGAAACCCTGCACCACGGCCTGGCGGTGGCTGGCAGTGGCCATGCACTCGTGTGAGCACACAAGTAGTGAGACAAGGAACGATGAGCTGGGAGGGGCGAGGAGGGAGCCAGTGGCGTGTGCCTTAGCGACGATGGGCATGGGCATGGGCATGGGCAATGTCACGAGAAGAAATAGTTTAGATACTCCAAACCTGCTGTGAGCATGGACATGGACATGGACATGGGACAGGAAGCCTAGGAAGGTAGCTAGCATGACAGATGGTGTGCAGCCGTGCTGCAGGCACACCTCCACAGTCAGTCCCGAGTAGCACTTCAAGGCCGATTATAGTGACTTGATAATGTGGTCACACCTTGCAGATCTTGGAACTGGCGGAGCAGCTCAATGGGGGGCTGGGCGCCATAGCGGTCACGTGCTGGCATGTTGATGTCATCCACAAAGAACACCAGCCGCTTGCCAACAGGCGCACCAAACCTGAGTGGGCAGGCAGCCAGGGCATGGGGAGCCAGCATGGGGTTCAGGCCACAGTGGGGATCATAGGGAACACGATGCATGGGCCAAGATCTTGCTCATGCAGCATGAACAGTCAAGCATCAGCAGCATTCTGCCCTACCCGCCACCATCACGTGGCTTAATGATGCATGCGTGTGGCTCTGGTGGTGTTGCATCGTGTGCTGGGCTTGATGCAGCTCTAACTAGAGTTGGTTGGCTGGTGGTTGGCTGGAGGTTAAGTAGCAATGACATGTATGACACTTGACAGAAGCAAGAGAGACTGATGGCAGATGACAGAGGTTACGGGTGCAGGATGCATCAGGATTCAAATGATCAGCGGCCATAGCCACGCCTCACTTGGTCTTGCGCTTCTTCTCCAGCTTGCTCTCAATCAGGTACTGGGTGTCCACTGACTGCGTCTGGGCTGAGAAGTTGATGGTGAAGGGCACGACGCCCTTACGCGCCCTCAGCCCCTCCAGCGCGTCAACCACAATCACACTTTTGCCGACACCGGTCACTCCAGTCAGCAGCACGCTCCTTCCCACATCCAAGCACGCCTCCAGGAGGTACGCGAACCTGGGTGTTGGTGCCAGGCTGGTGTTGGTGCTAGCCATTGGTAAAAGTTTAACTGCATGAAATTGTATGTGGGTTGCTTGGCATGGCTGCACAGGCCAGCTGCATGGCTGCGTTCAACATGTAAGTTGTATGGACCGGATGCATGGCTTCATGGCTGCATGGGCCAAACATGTCATGCGATATTGGCTGGGCTCAATGGGAGGCCTAACATGGCGTGCACAGCATGTGAAGTAGCAGCAGCAGGCCACCGCTGCATCAGTACTCTGTTGGTCATGGACGCAACAAAGAGGAAGGAGTGAGGACAAGCAGCCAAGGGGATACGAGAAGTGCCCACCAGCAACCCACGTGTGGACGCAACGCTACGCAAGACGCGGTGACTTGGCGAAAATAACGGACTTCCGACGGAGTTCGCGGGTACCACGGATCACACGGGTCGACTTGCGAATATAACACCATGCACCTGGCTCACCTGACTGTGTCATTGGTGGGGACCAGCATTTGGAAGTAGGGCACGTCCTTGCGGTAGCTGAAGGGCTGCACCACCTCGGTCCAGGCTCGAAACTCGTGCGGGAAGGTGCGGCTAGCGTCCACGAAGTAGTCAAACACCGTGGCCGCACCGGGGAAGTTGGCGACCGACCTACATCGACAAGTAGACCGGGAGTTGCGAGGCGAAGCGATGCAAGCAAGCCGCGACAGTGGACACAGTCAGCGGTGCATGTTCGCGGCAGCAGACGCAGCCGTACGAATGTGGCGTCACCAGTAGCTGACACTGTGCGCTCGGAGCCCTGGACGACTGTGGCCCTGGGACACAGAGCACGCATCCCATCCTTTCACCTACCCAGCATCTTCCGTAGCCTGACTGCCCTCACCCCTCACCCACCCAAGCTGCTCCCGCGCGAACTCGTCAAAGTCCTCGTGGCAGCCATGCACGAGGTTGCCGCCCATGGCCCACACATAAGCGAAGACAAAGATGCGGGACAGCGCCAGCTGAACCTGCGAAGCCAGGGCCGGGCAGGGCCAGGGCTCAGACAGGGCCAGCAGTGCACCGTCCAGAGTTCAGCAGCAAGGGAGCAAGCAAGGCAGCTTGGTCACATTAGCCCCCAATGCACACAACTGGGGCTGTGGAGACAGGGTTTCACCACCTCTTGGCCACATCAACCTCTACAGCACGCAGCTGTGACAGGGAAGTCAGCATTGCAACCGCATGCCACAAACCTTGAGCCACAAGCCATCCACAAGCTGTGTGCCGAGCTGTGTGCCCTGCTGTACGCCCCGTTGCGACTAACCTGCCCCGCCTGCATTGTGCCCTCAGCGTGTGGCTTGCGAACAGAGCGCGACCAACACCCTTCGCTAAACTCCACCCGGAGTGTGTCTCAGCCGCAGTACGCCACGCCCTACCTGACTGCACATTGCTTACGGCGCGGTGTCTTGACCCTGGTGCCCTCCTGCTGTTCCCCATGTACATTTTGCAGCCCAACTCCATCAAAGCTCGCAAAACTCACCTCCTCAGGCTTGCGGTCGAACTTGAAGCCCCTGGCCGGCATCAGCAGGCTTTGCATCAGCAGGCACAGGCTGGTGGTGCGGTTGTTCTCCACCGCGGGAATGTACTCCCTGCCCAGCTTGCTGTGCCAGGCCAGGCCCGCGTCCACATGGTCCGTGAACAACGACATGATGAAGGTGCGCTGCTCCTCCGTCAGCTGGGGCAGCAGCTGCAGCCCGACAAATCAACACGGGACAGGCGTTGGGGCAGCGTGGCGGGCGAGGGGCACAGGCGGGCGCTCCTGCCATCCCCTCTCCTTGCTACTGCTGGCCACCAGCTCACACAGCTACAGAGTGTCCGCATAAGTTCCCTGCAAATGAGAAAGAGCTACACAGACAGCAGCTGGGCTTGCACTGCTTACTGCCCCAGCTGACGATGACTTGCTACCTTGCCAGACCCACAGTCCATCCTCCCAGCATGGTCACCCAGGCAGACACGAAGCACGCCCATGCGCATGAGCGCTTGCACCGCAGCTTGCATTGTGACTCACAGAGGGGAGAGTGAGGTCACACCAGGTGCGCACAGCCGGCCTCCACCCCAGCTCCTCCAGCGCAATGTACACCTGCAGCCAGCTCAGCAGTCAACTCAGCAAGGTGCCCAGCCCAGGGATGGTCTGGGTCAGGTGTCCAGCCCAGGGGTGAGCCTAGGCATGAAGTCAAAGGCCTAGGCAGCCAGCACTCCGCTAGGACTCCAGCCAGCCGGAGAGTTGACTGCGAGTTGATTGCAGTCGTCTTGACGACTTTGTCACCATGCCACCATGCGCCCGTGTGTTTCTATAGCCCGGGCAAAGCGTTGTAAACTGCTTGCATCGCTTGACAAATCGCATCCTTGCCACCATCACCGCCAATGGACAGAAGAAGCTACTACCCAGCTGCCGGCTCACCATGCCGCAGCGTGACACTGTAGCTGGTGAGGCCACCGCTAGGTCCTGGACCTCAAACAGCATGCGCATGGTGTTGGGGTTCAACTTGATGCGCTCCCCATTGGGCAGGCACAGCGTGCAGTTGTCGTCCAGCACCGTGTTTAGGTTCTCAATCCAGATCGCATCCACAGGGCCGTCAAACACAACCCACCTGCATGGTGGACATCACACTGCGTGGTTACACACCTCACACATATGCAGTTTGGCATGGTGGCAAGTGTTTCCCCCATTGGTGATGGTGATGGTGATTGTGATAGTGGGTGCGCCACCACTACAAATCAATCAAAAAATAGAAACATACAACAGTATAAAAGCACCAGCAGGGGCAGGTGATGGTAAGGGTATTGCGGTGATGACCGTGGTAGGTGGTCAAAGGTAGGTGGTCAAGGGTTGTTTGCCTGGATCAAGGAATTCTTCATCAAAGGCTTTATTAAGGGTCGCCTCTGAACAGGAAACAGCAAACACAGACAGACAGGCAGTGCTGCAGGTGCCAATCATCCTGGCCAATGATGTGATGGTGGGGAATGGCCACCCCTGGGCATGAGCTCGCTCGTGATGTGGTGGGCAGGGTGATGTGGGTGTGGTTGGGTGTGTAGTCAATCGTGTGTCCAGGGGAGCCACAGACTCAGCATAGGGTTGGCGGAGGGCGGGAGGCGTGCCCTGTGACCCCAGCTGCCATCCTCACTTCTTATCTGGAGTGGTGTCGGCCACTGCATTGCGGATCAAGGTGGAGGCCAGGCCGTCGGTCCACTCATTGGTCAGCAGGTTGTACTCCCCGTACAGCTCACCCATCTTGATGCACTTTGGGTTGAACACGTGGGTGTGGGTCACCTGCTGGACCAGGGCAGCTGCATGTGCTGACACCCACCCACCCACCCACCCGCCCGCCCGCCCGCCCGCCCGCCCGCCCGCCCCCCCGCCCGCCCGCCCGCCCGCCCGCCCGCCCGCCCACCCACCCAAACCCATCTTGTTAGTAACTTATGCCATACTATTCAAACTGCACCGCAGTAGGGCGTCAGGGTGATGCATAAGGGCGTGCGGTAATGGGCAGGCAGTCTTCTGACCTGGTACGCCTGATTGGCGTGGTGAAGGTCGGTGCGCAGCCGGGTCAGTGCGCCTTGCAGCGTGCGGTAGCAGCAGGTCTTGCCGCCGCCTGTGGGGCCCACCAGCATGACGCCGAAACGCACATCCATGGTGTCGTACAGTTGAATGACCTGCGACCCGACATGGGTGCCACAAGGGGAACCTGGTGGCAGGCAGCCTAGGGCGGCCCCTCTGAGCCATCCTCTCGGTGGCCCACCTGCCTGCTGGCCTGGCTTGATTTTGCTTTGCACAGCTGTTGCTCAGCACCTCCCTTACCACCATGGCCACCACCATCACCATCTGCCCGGCTTGGCATCCACCCACTTTGTCTTCTACCACCCACCCCTGCCTTCTACTCCTCCACCTAACAACCATCCAACCAGGTTCCCGCATGGGCTGCTATCCATCCAGCCAGCCAGCCACCCAGCCAGCCAGCCGACCTGGGTACCAGCTGCCCCCCCCCCTGCCCGCTGCTCACCTTTGTGACGTATTTGGGTGGGCGCTGCAGCCCCCTGGCATCCAGCACCTTGTTGATGCTGGTCTCCAGCTGCCCGTGGTCCTGGTCAGGCACCTCCACGCCGGGGAACAGGTCGCGGATGATGTTCTGGAACAACTCCACATCATCAACCTGCAGGGAGCAGGTTCGACGTAAGCTGCAACTTCAACTGCAGCATCAGCAGCATCAGCGGACACAGGACAGAGTGCACAGTTGAGGAGGAGGAAAAGACAAAGGGTGTAAAGGGGGAGGTGGGGAGTGGATGGCGGAGGGTGGGGGTGGGATGCAGAAGGTGGAAGTGCTGAGCCATTTAAAGCCAGGAATAGGGTTGTTATTGTGCAGGAACCCATCCTGGCATAATATGTCGCAGAACGCCACACCCTTCCCCTGGTCCCCCGCCCCCCTACCCCTGCCCCCTACCTCCTGCCCCCGCCCCCCTACCCCTGCCCCCTGCCCCCCTACCCCTGCCCCCTACCCACAAGGAACTTGGGCAGGTTGGAGTCCCTCATGGCGCGGATCAGCACCACGTCCTCGCTGAGCTCTGGGTTGGCTCTCTTCAGGGATCCGGCCATCACTAGCACGCTCTTCACCGCCCGCATGCCAAAGTCATAGTGGTCCTGCAGCACGGCACCCCACACCTGAGCACCATGGGGTTGGGTGTGGCAGCTGGAGCGGTCATGCCCCTTGCTCAGCGCCTGGCCTGGTGCCGCCTTAGCATTGCTCAGCGCCTGCCCCAGGCCCATGCAACCCCCTTCCGGCCCCATGCAGCCCCATGCAGCCGCCTGCAGCCGCCCCAGTGACTGCCGCCACACCTGCTGTGACAGCTGCTCAGAGCTGAGCTTATAGAGCTTGACCATCTTGCGGCTCAGGTTCTTGCTGTCCTCGAAGCCCTCACTGAACAACATGACCTCGGCCACCAGCGCGTAGTCGGGGATCATCATGGCCATGGGCCGGAACAGAGCCTGCCAGGGCACCAGTTGCGGTGCAGGCCATCAAGCTCTGTGCTAAAGGAGGAGCAGCCTGACACTGCGCTGTGAGGTGGGCGCTGTGTGGGGAGGGAGGGGGGCCGTTGTTTGGCTGTTCGTATTTTGTTTGCTCCCTTAGTCTGCTCCCGTGGCGCGTCTTCTGCACAGGGTGGGAGCTTGCCGCATTTAGGTATAGAGCCGCAGGTCTCTGTGTGTGGGGCTGGGGCAGGCCAGAGCAATGCCGAGTATAGGCCAGAGCAATGCCAAGTGCGGAGGGGAGGCCTGCCCAGTACACAGGCTCGGTGGGGAATTATAGATAGATGGGCTCTGTGTGTGGGGAGGCAGGTGTATAGGGCAGCAGGTTTCTGCTGGGCAGGGCAGGGCAGGAAGGCAAGGGCTGGGCTGGGCTGGAACCCCTTCAGCTGTGTGGAGCGCATGACCCAGCCTCTGCCAAGCCCCAGCCCCTGCCAAGCCGTAACGCCACTGTGCACTGTGGCCTAATAGATGGTGGGTCATGACGTGTGGCAGCAGGTCATGCAGCCTGGCCAGGAGGTCAGGAACATCCCTGCCCTTGCAACTCACTGCAAAAATCTAGTGCCATGCTTGCATGGCTACATGGTTGCATGGTTGCATGGCTGCATGGGTTTTGTTGGGATACCTTGAGGTTGTCTGGCAGCTCCGTGCGCCCCGCATAGCCGGGGTTCATGGTGATGAACACGCCGCAGGTCGGCACCAGGCGGATGAACCTGCCCTCAAAGTTGAACTGGCTCATGTTGGCCTTGAGGGCGTTCTGGATCGTCAGCAGCTGCTGGGCGACCACACTCAGCACCTGAGAGGGCAGGGCAGACAGGGCAGCCCAGCTGTCCTTTGCGTTGTGGGCAGGTGGAAGGGCATTGACAGGGTGCTGGCGCGCCCCTTACACCTACAGCCGCACCCAGGTTCAAGTACCACAACACAAACCAGGTGCAAGGGCGTCAACAGGGTCACCCCACAGCCACGCCCAGGTTCAAGTAGCCCCAGCCCACACACATGGCCAGCCCACTGAGTGTCAGTAGGTGGCTGTTCCTGAGCTCTACCCCAAGCGCAACACAGGCGGCTTGGATTGGACAACAGCATTATAAAAAGCCACGGCAGAAAAATCTCAGCAGCATTGACCCACGGGGCATTGTTATGACGCAGACACGCAGCCACAGCTGCACAGACCCATGCCCTGAGCATGGAATCTGAGCATGGGTCGTGCTGGCGGTTCCAGCACTGTCAGACGCCCTTCCCATGTGAACTGGGTGCTCTTCCCATGTGAGTTGGTTGTAGGAGCTGCAGCGCCAGTGCAACTGAACAATTGAATTGACGGCTGAAACACAGGCGGTGGCAAGTGTGGACAAAGGACAGGCCCAGGGGGAGCAGCACAAACCTCAATGTCTATGCGGTTGAACTCGTCAAAGCAAGCCCAGGCGCCACACTGGGCCAGGCCAGAGAAGAACTTGCCCTGCACAATGGTGCATGGAGGCAGCCATGAAGCACGTCAAGGTAACGTGCATGCAAGCATGTGCACACCCACTTCAGTGCTCGTTGTGGGGCCTGCTTTTGCTATGCTGTTGCCGGCTATGTCGCCTTGTGGAGCTGTGCTGGTGGACTCAATTCGCTGGTGCTGGAAAAGTCACCGACGTTTTAAAGCAGAGCACCAGGGGGAAAGGGTAGCAGGAGGTAAGGGGCAAGGGGCAAGGGGCAAGGGGCAATGGGCATGCCAATGCCAAGAGGCAGGATTAGTGGCTTGGGCTGGTGAGCCGCGCACCATGAACTTGAAGTCCAGGTTCTCCCCGCAATTGAACACCACGCAGTTGATGCCCAGCGCCTTGCCCAGGTCCTTGGTGGTCTCGGTCTTGCCTGCAGGACAGCGTTGGGCAAGGCAAGGCCGGCAGCAGGGCAGTGGGACAGCTGCCAGCAGGTAGGGGCAGGGAGCCTGTCAACTGCAGGAGGGCAACTCGCAATCTGCTCTGTTCCGCTTTGGTCAGCCTGTCGACTCATGTCTGCTTGAAGGGTCCGCACTGTCCTGGCCGTGTGCACCATAGTGCCCGCCCGCCCGCCCGCTTGCCTGCCTGCCTGCCAGCCTAGGGCGTCTCCCTGCCTGCTGTACTGCCTGCTGTACTGCCCGCTGTACTGCCTGCCTGCAGCTCACCTGTACCCGCAGGGCCTGCAGGCGCCCCACCCAGCTGGAGGTGCAGCGCGCCAGTGAGCGTGAGGTAGCAGCGGTCAGTCATGGGGGTGACCACCAGCCTGGCCTGAGCCCCCAGGTACTCGTAGGAGTAGAGGAAGCGGGCGTTCACCTACACCAGGGGGATGGGGCCACAGCGCTGTGCAGGGACTGCAGCACTGGGGTCTGATGGGACACACGCCATCATGGCAGCCCCCGTCCCGCCCCGCCCCCGTCCCGCCCCGCCCCGCCCCGCCCCGCCCCGCCCCGCCCCGCCCCGCCCCGCCCCGCCCCGCCCCGCCCCGCCCCGCCCCGCCCCGCCCCGCCCCGCCCCGCCCCGCCCCGCCCCGCCCCGCCCCGCCCCGCCCCGCCCCGCCCCGCCCCGCCCTTTTCCCGCCCCGCCCCGCCCCGCCCCGCCCTTCTCCCGCCCCGCCCCCGTGCCGCCACTCCTTTGCCAGGTTAGCCCCCTGCTCCCAGTCTTGCCTGGCTAGGCCTTGCCCACCTGGCGCACCACCACGTCCTCATTCTCCAGGTAGTACCTCAACTGCATCTGCCACTCAAACTCATTGGTATCCTTTGTGCCTCGCTTGATCAAGTCAGCGAGGATGTCGCGGGCATGGACGTCGATGGTGATGAGAGCGGCCAGGGAGCGACGATTCAGTTGCGTCAGCTCGCCCCTCACCAGCCGGGTCAGCTCTGCCAGCTGCTTTATGTTGGTCTGCACCGCCAGCAACAGCAGCAGCAGTGTCAGTAGGTGCAGCAGCAGCAGTGTCAGTAGGTGCAGCAGCAGCAGTGTCAGTAGGTGCAGCAGCAGCAGTGTCAGTAGGTGCAGCAGCAGCAGCGGCAGCAGCAGCAGCAGCAGCGGCAGCAGCAGCAGCAGCAGCAGGGGCAGGCCACTGTCAGCATTGGCCCACATCAGCCGAAGGTATCAGTGGCACTGGGTGGTGCCAGAGCCCTACTGCCAGAGCCTTACTGGAGGTCTGCTGGCTGGACCAGGTCAATTGTCAACCAGGTGGCCAGGCAGGTGGCCAGGCTGGTGGTTAGGCTGGAGTTGGTGGTTAGGCTGTTGGGGGTTGGGCAGGTAGTTAGGCAGGTGGTTAGGCAGGTGGTTAAGCTGCTGGGTAGGTAGGTAGGTGGTTAGGCTGGCTGTTAAGCTGGTGGTTGGGTGGCCAGGTGGCCCCTGACCTGCAGATAGTCAGTGAGGGCAGCCAGGGCGTCTGCAGCCTTCAAGGCCGCTTCCACAGCGGCACACCAGAAGATCTGGCTGACCACGATGACCAGCTGGGCAGGCTGGTGCAGCACCCACTGGGCGCGGGGCTCCTCGTTGTAGCTGGAGTAGCCCAGGCGGGCCAGCTTGCGCAGTGAGCCTGCGGGGCGGCAGGGGCAACAGGCTGACTGGCGCGGCACTGCCACCCTTTCGCAGCACCTACTGCCACCACACGGCCCCTGTGATATGTGTGCCCAGTGCTCTTGCACCCTGTAGACAGCTACACAGGCTGTAGGCCTGGGTCCAGGGTGCTGCAGATGCCATACACAACCAGCCCTGCTCTCACCAATCATGGAGGACTCCACATCGCACAGCCACTTCTCCACGTTGCCACGGGCCTTCAGGTTCTTGCCCAGACTCACCTGCTCGCCTTCACCTGCGGGAGCAGCAGAGGGCCACACAGGGCGTGCCCTTAGCCGCTTGCTATGCCCTTGTGCCCCTGCCCCTGCCCCTGCCCCTGCCCCTGCCCCTGCCCCTGCCCCTGCCCCTGCCCCTGCCCCTGCCCCTGCCCCTGCCCTTGTGCCCCTGCCCCTGCCCTGCCCTTGTGCCCCTGCCCCTCCATGCTCCACTGGCCCCACCCCGCCCCCTCCACGCACCGCTGATCATGGCAAAGATGTCGATGGAGCGCGGGTCGTCGCCAAAGTCAAGGCGGCGGATACCATCAAAGCACTTGCCCATGTGTGGCTGCACCGCCTGCACATTCTTGGTCTGCGCCAGGATCTCAAGCAGCTCGTCATTGGACAGGAAGTAGAAGCGGGGGAAGCCCATGCGCTTGGTCTCCAGGTAGTCCTCCAGGTTCTGCACCAACAGAACAGCAGCCGGCACCACTCGGCAGCTGACAGCCCACCGCCAACAGCACAGCAGCCAGCACCACTCAGTGGCAATCCACGACCTTCAGCAGCAGCAACTGCTGCCAGTAATGCCATACCAGCAGCAGCAGCAGTGGCAAGCGCAACACGATGCCCTGGCACCCGCCCAGCCAGCAACCTCGTGACCAAGCAAACTGGGTCAAGTGGTTGTGAACATCCCTTTCTTGCAACAGGTTGCAGGTTCGACAACTGCAAGGCCAACACATGTTCTTGTCAAAGTCCATCTCTCATCATGGTATAGGATATCAGGGCATGTGACCTTGGTGGCAACAGCACAGTAGTGGCGGCAGCAGCGGCACAAGTGCCAGCAGTAACGGCATCATCCACTATTGGCAGCACTCAAGGGTTGAGGGCAGCCAGCTGACCACCCACCCAAGGGGGTCACTGCTCCCCTACCTTTTGAATCTTCTCCAGCGTCTCGTTAGCCTTCTGAAATGTCTCCAGGATGCCGGGCGCAGTGCCCGCCAGCAGGGCATTGGGCCGGTCCTTGGTCCGCCGCATGATTTCCCTCAGCTGCTTGTCAGTGCTGGCAAAGGCCTTGGCCTCAACAGGCAGCTGGCGCTGGATGTCAGGCGCACTGCGCACATGACTCACACAGCGATGTGGAAGCCCTGAGGTACTCCTGAGGTCCCTGAGGTCCTGCTGCTGCTGCTGCTGCTGAGGGAACACAGCCTACCCATGCCTAGTAGGATCAGCGCCATTCAGCTTGCATTGATGGGATACTTACTCCGGGCGGGAGGCCCTTCCGGTGTCTGCTATCAGGCCGGCCAGGTGCCAGCCCAGCCCAGCCCAGCCCAGCCCAGCCCAGCCCAGCCCAGCCCAGCCCAGCCCAGCCCAGCCCAGCCCAGCCCTGGCTTGCCTGAAGATCGGTTCTAGGTACATCCAGGCCTTCTGCACAGCGATCCACTCGTCCAGCGTCTCCGCAAACAAGCTGAGCTGCCGCTCCACTTTCTCCACCTCACCGCGAATGCCGGCCACAAAGCGCGAGGCTAAGATGGTGGACATGGTGACCATGCTGTCCTCCAACACCACCTACAGGCAGCAAGGTGGCTTGATGCACCTGGCCGGCATGGGGCAGGGCAGGGCAGGCGGAAAGCATGCCAGGAAATGCAAGGGCAATGGCAAATGTGGGGGTAGGGTGAGGATGAGGGCATTAACAAGGGGGAGGGGGAGAGGGAGGGGTGAGGATGAGGATGAGGGCATTGGCAAGGGGGAGGGGGGGAAGGGAGGGCTGGGGAGAGGGCATTGGCAAGGGGGAGTGCTCGTTGCCCTGGGCTGCAGGGCCTGACCTGGATGTCCTCAATGGCGCCCAGTATGAACACGTCCTTCAGCTCCTTGTAGGGGATGACGGTGAACTCCACGTCACCCCAGCGTGCCTGCACCTTGGCCAGCAGCTCCTCCAGCGCCAGCTCCTGGGTGGCCTCTGTGCTGATCTGCACCAAGGACAAACACACACCCGCCCACCCTAGTCGACTGAACACTGGAGGGCAGGAGGGCAGAGGGCAGGACGGCTGAAGAGGACTCCCCTCCACCACAGGCGCTGAACAGGGCGTAGTGGACCCTGCCCTCCTTGACTGCTCCAGGGCCCCGCCCAGGATGCTACTCCTTGGCAGCTATTGCGCAAGCCATACCTGTACCTGAACCACCTGCACCTGTTCTATGAGGCCGACCCTGCCCTGCCAGCCGTGCAACAGCGCAGCCGCAGCGCAGTACGACAGCAGTGCAGCAGCAGCAGGAACCAAAGGTGGATGAGCTGGATGCAAGCCAGCTAGCCCCAGCTGTAGGCTTGGCAGCAGCACCCACCTGCTGTATGGCCTCCTTGTGCTCGATCACGTTGACTCCCAGCAGAGTCTGACACACACACACACAGCCCACCAGGAGCACACAGGACACACAAGGGTGGCAGCAGCAACAGGAACTGTGACACTCTGACACACACAGCACACGCACACTGTGAGCAGGCGAGGTCAGACCCTAGCCCAGTCTGACGCACACAGCACACCACAGTGCACACCAGGCACACACATACATACACACAAGTGGTAGCAGCAACAGGGACTGTGACACGACCACCTGCTGTGCTATGACTCTTCTACCATGGCCATGGCCACCTTCCCATCCTCACATGAATCCACCGTGCACCCAGGGGCACGCACAGGGGCTGTGACACCACCACCTACCGTGATGTACTGTGATACCGTGGCAGCAGCAACAACTGTGTGTCAGGTTGAGTCAGGCTACGTCAAAACAGGCACTTCTCAGCCACTTGGTTGCAGTCATGGAGCTGGCATTGGCGGTGTGCAGCAGCAGCAGCAGCAGCAGCAGCAGTCGCAGCAGCACTGGAGGTCAGAGCAGGAGGGGCCAGGAGGACCCACCTGTAGGGTGAAGCCCACGTCCCGGTTCAGCACCTGGCCTATGGCCTCGAACACCTTGCTCCAGTGCCGCTCCTTCAAGGCTCTGTTGCGCAGTGCCTGCAGCAGCCGGGTCAGGGGTCAGGGGCTGCAGGAGCTGCAGGGTAGGCTGGGGAGGTTGAGCTGCAGGAGGCTGGCTAAGGCTGGGAAGGTTGGGTTAAGGCAGTAGTCAAGCTCAGGCCGATGCGTGGACAGGGTGGGGGTGAGCGAGGCTAGGCTCAGCCACAACTAGCCGACTGCGCAGACCAAAGCAGCAGGAGGGCGGCCAATGCCGAAGGCTTTTAAAACTGTAGGGTTAGGATTAAAGTTAGGGTTGGGTTAGGGTTGGGTTAGGGTGAGGGTTAGGGTGGGAGGGTTGGTCTGGTGGGAGGGTCAGTCTGGTGGAAGTCTAACCCTAACCCTAACCCGGGCGGCGGTGCCATGGGGTGGGAGTGAGGGAGTGGGCCACCCTGACCATCACCCCATTTCTTCCACACCCTGACCAACATCCCATGTCACCTGCCCTGACCTCCCCTGCCTGGCCCCTGAGGCCCCTGGCTCAGCCCCCAACCCTAACCCTAACCCTATGCCCCACCTGGCTCCTGCCCAGCCCCCACCCCGCCCTGGTGTAAGCCCGGCAGCCCGGCCGCACTGACCTGCACCACAGGCTGCACGTCCCTGAACGTGTCCACCTGGCTTCGGAAGGCCGGCACCAGCTTGTTGGGCTGAAGCCCGCGCTCCATCTTGGCCACGCTCTTGTGGAAGCGGCTGATCTGCATCACAGCATGCGGGGCACAGCATATCGCACACAGCATACAGCCTACAGCAGGGCTCTCAACAGGCAGTGTGCACACTGAAGAAGCGGTTGATCTGAGCCGCATAGCAGCATTGGTAGGTCTGCTGTCATCAGGCAGTAGGGTGCTCATCCATGAAGAGGAGTACAGCAATGCATGCAGCCTGCTGCCAGGTGCGGGTGGTGCCTGAGGTGATGCATGGCGTGCCTGAAAGCAGCGCCACACTAGAGCGCCACACAGTCACTCCAAGCACTGCCTCCTGAGATGCTGTCGTGCACTACGCTTGCCTCACCGGCAGCAGCAGCACCCCTGGCTGGCAGCAGCTTCCCCATGGAGACCCCCCCACACCCTGCCTCACCCCACCCCACCCCACCCTGACACACCCCGCCCTGCCGCACCGCTTCGTCCATTGCCGCTGCGTCCAGCTGCTCAAAGGGCAGGTGGCGCCAGGAGCTGGTGAGCGCCTGAAATTCTGCGGAGCCCTGCCACAGCGCCAGCTTGAGGCCAACCTCCTCACTGCAGTCCTCTAGCGCCTCGGCCTGGGACTCACCCAGCTGCGGCCAGCAGGGGCAAGGTGGGGCATAGGGTTAGGGTTAGGGTTGGGGTAAGGTTAGGGTTAGAGTTAAGGTTAGGGTTGAACCCTAACCCTAACCTAACTCTAACCCCGGGCTAACCCTAACCCTAACCTAACTCTAAGGTGGGGCATACACGCGGCTGCATGCAGCCTCAAGCTGTGCCGCTGCTGCTGCTGCTGACGGTGACCATGGTGGTGGTGGTGGTGGTGGTGGTGGTGGTGGCGGCGGTGGCTATATATGGCTATATATGGTGGTGGCGTGTGCAGGTGCGCACTGCTCTCTTGCCGCTGCTGCCTTGTCTGCTGCGTGCACTGCTGCTGCTAGGAGAGTGGTTGAGACCCTGCATGCTGACCAGCTTGCTCCCTGACCACAGCCAGCCACCAGCCAACTCACCCCAAGCAGCCTGCACCACCCCCCACCTTGAACAGCGCCTGGAACTTGTTGATGCGCTGCGCCTCCTCCTGCAGCTTGTCCACGCTGTCCTGAAGGCCCAGCAGGAAGGGCACCACCTTGTCCGCGTCACTGCCCTCGGCCAGCACCATCTCGTGTGCTGCCAGCGCCCGCAGCTCCTTCACCTCCGCGGTGATGGACTCGATGCCTGATGGGGGGGGCAGGGGCAGGGGTAAGGGTAGGGGCAGGGGCAGGGGCAGGGGCAGGGGCAGGGGCAGGGGCAGGGGCAGGGGCAGGGGCAGGGGCAGGGGCAGGGGCAGGGGCAGGGGCAGGGGCAGGGGCAGGGGCAGGGGCAGGGGCAGCAGAGGGTGTACCAGGGCTGTAGGGGTCGGGGAGGGGGAAGGGTGAGATGGCGAGGGGTGAAGTAGGGAGGGGGAGGGATGAGGTTGGAAGGGGGTGGGGAGGAGTGAGGCAGGAAGGGTGAGATGTTGAGGCCCCCATCCAGCCAGCTTCTCACCAGCTTCCAGGCTTGAGCTGTACTTGTTGATGTTGTCCTCCTTAGCCCCCTCCACCTCCTCCATGGTGCTCTGAAAGCAGCCACGGCCCATGGTGCAGAGTAGGCATGCAGGCTGGGAGGGAGGGCCAAACAGCCTGCAGCTTGGCTGTGCCCAGAACAGCACCTGCCCAGTGCTCCCAACAGCCTAGTGCACCCGTGCCCTTTGTAGGCTAGGTCAGCTGCCGCTGGGCCTAAATTGTCCTGAAGCCCTGCAGGGTGCAGGGAGGAGGGCTCCTGACAGGAGCTACCGCGTACCTTGCAGACCACCTTCACAGCTCACCGGCCCCCAGCCTTGACAGCAGTCTGCTGCCCCCCGCCCCACCCAGCCTGCTGCAGGCCTCCCCTCTGCCCCCTCGGACCTTGAGCGTGTTGTAGGTGGAGTCCATGGTGGCGTATGCGGCCCGGTCCATGGCGGGCACTGGGATGGCGAACTCGTCAATGAGCTGGTAGATCTCGTGGATCTCATTGCACCGCATGTCCAGCGCCCGCTCGCTCTCACGCACCTGACGTGACAGGGGGGTAGGGGACAGGCAGGGCGTGCAGCACATAGGACATGTCGCCACAACAGGATCATTGTTTTCACGTGTCGCAAACCTCTCTGGCCATCTTCCTAAAACCTCCTCCCTGCCAGCCCCCCTGACCTGGGCCAGGAACTGGATCTGCTCCACGTAGTCCTCCACGCTGCTGCAGGGCGCCTGCAGCCTGCTCAGCGCCGTCTGCACCTCACCCATGAAGCCCTGCAGCGGCAGGGCGAGGCGGCAGGGTGAGGCGGCAGGGTGAGGGAGCACAGCCAAGGGGCACAGGCAAAGGGGCTGCAGGCCAGGGGGCATTGGCTAGGTGTGTGCTGGCTGCTGTGGCACCCCTGAAGCCTGACCCTGGCCCTGACCCTGGCCCTGACCCTGGCCCTGACCCTGACCCTGGCCCTGACCCTGACCCTGACCCTGACCCTGGCCCTGACCCTGACCCTGACCCTGACCCTGACCCTGACCCTGACCCTGGCCCTGACCCTGGCCCTGACCCTGACCCTGACCCTGACCCTGGCCCTGACCCTGGCCCTGACCCTGGCCCTGACCCTGACCCTGACCCTGACCCTGACCCTGGCCCTGACACTGACCCTGACCCTGACCCTGGCCCTGACCCTGGCCCTGACCCTGACCCTGGCCCTGACCCTGACCCTGACCCTGGCCCTGACCCTGATTCTGACCCTGGCCCTGACCCTGACCCTGACCCTGACCCTGGCCCTGACCCTGGCCCTGACCCTGGCCCTGACCCTGACCCTGACCCTGACCCTGACCCTGGCCCTGACCCTGACCCTGACCCTGTAGCAGGGTGTGCTGCTGCTGGCTCCCAAAGTGCTTCTGCTGGCCACTAGGGTGCAGGTTGTTGCAGGGGAGGGGCAGGCTGTTGCACCCACATCAAACAACTCCCCGGCCAGGCATGGCAGCATGGCGTGCAGGCGGGCCAGGCAGGTGGTGGGCGCAGGCACCAGGGTGGCCTTCAGCTTGCGGCAGTTGACGCGGATGATGCCCACGTCCACAGTGTCGGGCAGAGCCTCCATGCGGCTGCGCTGCTCAGCCAGCATCTGCACCGGGTAAGAGGGTGCGCAGCAGGTTCAGGCTCAGGGTAGGGTGGCAGGTTGAGGGTAGGGGCGGCCTTGGCAGCATAGCAGCTGGGATCTGTGGCATATGTCATGCAGGAGCAGGCTGCACAGTAGTCCGGGTGGGAGGGTGCGCAGCAGGTTGAGGTTCAGGATAGGGTGGCAGGTTGAGGGTGGGGCGCAGGGCGCAGGGCGGGTGGGGGTGGCAGACTGGGGGTGGTGGGAGGAGGGACAAAGAAGCACGAGGGGGTAAGCGGGAGCAAGAAGCGGGAGTAAGCGGGAGTAAGAAGCAAGAGGGAGTAGAGCTTCTGGTGGTGGGGGGGGCAGGGCCTTGGCAGCATAGCAACAGGCAAGGGCTGCGTCAGATCTGGTTCAGGAGTCCAGATATGCAAGAGGTGCAGTGCTTTGCCAGCCGCAGACAATACAAGGCAGCCTGGCATATACACATATACACACACACACATATATATATATACACATACATACATGTATATATGTTTACTTATATGAAGCAGGTCTTGCTTAGCTTGCAGCATGCCCCGCGCATGCATGTGGTCCTGTGCTCTGCCACACCCAGACCCACTGCTGCCACCTGACCAGGCCTGGCCTGCTCTGACCTGCATGAGTGACCTGAAGGTGGCCAGTGTGACCCTGGGTGCCTCCGCCTCCTCTTCTGCATCTGCCCCTTCAGCTGCAGCGGCGGTGGGGACTGCAGCGTACAGGCAGCAGCAGGGCAGGGCAGGGCAAGCAGGGCAGGGTAAGGCAGGGTAAGCAGGCAGGTAAGGCCAGAGGTGGGAGAGGGAGGTGACGCAGTGGACAGAGTGAGAGGGTGACCAGGAGCAGGCGTGCAGGCCCCTGACCCTGTTCTGATGAAGGCAATGAAGGTCTTCAAGCTGGTCAGCTGCAGGCAGGCTTGGCCGGTGGCCAGGCAGGTGGGCTGCAGCATGTTGGTGTGGGGTAATCAGTCTAGGCAGCCATGGCAGGTGAGCAGGCAGACCACCCTGCAGCAGCCACAGGGGGCCCCCTGTGTTGGGCAGCACCCCCCTGTCGAACATCCCCTGGCAGACTGCAGATGAGCACCAGCCTGTCATCAGAAGCACCCTGTCAAGCCGCCCCTGATACAGGTATGCCCCCCACCCCACCTGCAGCACACTGCCTTACCTTGCCCTCTGCCTGCCCACGTGCCCACAGTCCCCTTTCACTGCCTAGGTGCCGCCCCTGATCCCTCCTTGCCCTCTGCCTGCACGTGCCCACCTTGCCCTTCAGCTGCCTAGGTGCCGCCCCTGCCCTCTCCTTGACATCGCCCTGCCCACAGGCCTCCCCTGATCCCTCCTTGCCCTCTGCCTGCCCATGCGCCACCCCCACCCCACCTTCTTCCGTGTTGGCCCCTCCCTGCCCCTCCCCTGGTGCTGGCGCTGCGGGCTGTGCAGGCAGCCCCTGCCCCTTGGCCTTGAAGGCGGGCCCCAGCGCCTCCACGTCCAGCTCCTGGTCGGACAGCAGCATGTCGCGCAGCTCATAGTACTCAGCCTTGTGCTCCTCGGTCGCGGCAAACGCCAGCTGCAGCGAGCTCTGCACCTCAGACACCTGCGGCCAAACAGCAGCAGCAGCGGGCGTGTCAGTTTGCTAAGATGTATCAATAACAGTGTATTTATGAAATGGCTGCCACCTCATGGCTACACGCCCAGGCACATCAGAGTGTAGGAGGTGGGACCTCCATCAAGAACAGGCCTACTGCATGGGCGACTGCCCAGGCATGTTCGTGGCTGAGCGCTGGTCATCCCAACGCCAGCAGCATGGTCTGACCCCGACCCAGCTGCCCTGGCCCTTGGTCCTGCCCCGTGCCCTGGCCTGCCCCAGCTGCCCTGCCTGCCCCCACCAGGTGGTCGTAGTCCTCATTGGCTACCAGCTCATGCAGCTCAGTGCCGGGCTCCACGTCCCCGGCCTTGTCAGCCATCACCACCTGCAGGGAGATAGGGGGGAGGGGGGAGGGGAGGGGGACAGGCTGAGGGGGGGGAGGGGGACAGGCTGAAGGGGGGAGGGGGACAGGCTGAAGGGGGGAGGGGGACAGGCTGAAGGGGGGAGGGGGACAGGCTGAAGGGGGGAGGGGGACAGGCTGAAGGGGGGAGGGGGACAGGCTGAAGGGGGGGGAGGGGGACAGGCTGAAGGGGGGAGGGGGACAGGCTGAAGGGGGGAGGGGGACAGGCTGAAGGGGGGGAGGGGGACAGGCTGAAGGGGGGAGGGGGACAGGCTGAAGGGGGGAGGGGGACAGGCTGAAGGGGGGGAGGGGGCCCCCAAGGCACCCAGTCAGCCAAGCAGCAGGCAGCGGGACAGCCAGGGGGCTGCCCTTCATTCTACTGGCCAGGCAGGCAGGAGCCCTCCCTGGCTCCCCCCCTCATCCGGCCCCCCCCCCTTCTCATCAGCTGCGCCCCACCGCCCCTCCCCCCCTCCACCCACCTCCAGCAAGCCTGGGTCCCCATACAGCCTGGTCAGCGTGCACAAGGAGGCCAGGTAGCTGGTCAGGATGGCACCTACGCGGTGCTGGTACTCCTCCCCTGCCGGCTGGCACCACAGCTGCCCTGACCGGCTGTCCAGCAGCAGCTCCAGCTCAAACAGCGCCCGGCTGGCCCCCCCTGCCGCCACCCCCCCCTCCGCCCCCGCTTGCGGCCCGGCCCCGCTGCCCCCCTCCCCCTCCCCTGGAGCCGTCTGTGACGCCTGGGGGGCAGGCGGGGGGGTGTGGGGGGGAGGCTGGTGGCACACCGCGGCGAGCAGCTCGCGCACAGTCTCCAGCAGCACGGTGCGCAGCGTGGCGCAGACCATGTAGTCGCTCATGCGGATGTAGGCCAGCAGGCGCCGCTGCTCGGAGCGCCTGGTGGCAGCGATGGTGTACAGCCAACCCTGGGGGGCAGCAGCAGCAGCAGCAGCAGCAGCAGCAGCAGCAGCAGTAGTGGGGGAGGGGGTGGGGGTGGAGGGGGGGTCAGGCAGCAGACTAAGGGGGGGGGGGGACTGGACTGACGGCAGGGGTGGCAGCAGCAGGGTGGGGGGCGCTCAGGGGGAGGCTGCAGCACTGGCACCCCCAGCCCTGGAGGTGGGTGGGTAGGGAGAGGGTGGAGCAGCAAGGGGCGGGTACTGGCACAGCTGCAGGGGAGGGGGAGGGGGGTGGCAGGGGTTGGGACATGCAGTGGCGAGGGAGGAACAGGGCAAGGGGGTGGTGGGGGGGGCAGGGTGGGGGGAGGGGAGCAGCAGGGATCAGGGATTTCCTGTCTCAGTCAAGGATGCTACTGGTGGGGGGTGGGTGTGCAGAACCTGCAGGCCAAGGGGGGTCAGGGTGGAGCAGCAGGGGGTGGAGCAGCAGGGGGGGAGGCAGCAGGGGGACCTCACTGGTGAAGGGTGACTGTGCCGGGCCCACAGGGGGTTCAGGGGGTTCAGGGGGGTCAGGGGGGTCAGGGGGGTCAGGGGGGTCAGGCAGCTCACCCTGGCTGCGTCAGAGTCGGCCGGGTCCTTGTCCTTGATCAGGACTGACTGGTGCGTTGCCTTGGCCTCGCCCAGCATGTGCATGGCCTCGCCTTCCTCATGCTTCTTGTGGAATTCCTGGGTCAGCGGGGCATGGGGGGGCAGGCAGCAGGCAAGTCAGGGGGAGACAGGCAGCAGGCAAGCTGCAAGCCCCAGGAGGGGAGGGGCTGCTGCTAGCCCTGGTCAGGCGCCCATGCCCAAGCCAGGCCGTGTAACGCAAGTGCATCGGGCCTCGGCATGGCGGGCAGGAGGGGCAGGAGGGGGACAGGAAGGCAGGGCTAGCAGGGCTGCCGCAGCTGTGCATGGCTCATGCCATAGTGGGGTGAGCCCTGTCCCTTGCCCCGACCCTCTGCTGGGGCCAGCAGGGCGACCAGGTGACTAGCCAGGCAGCAGGCAGGCAGCCAGGCAGGCACTGCTGCTGCAACTGCTGCTGCTGCAACTGCTGCTGCTGCAACGGCTGCTGCTGCTCCTCCTCTTGCTGCTGCTGCTGCTGCTGTGGGCGCGTGTCCTGTTGCCAAGTGGCTCCCAATGCAACTCTGCCGACACCACCACCCCTGCACCAGGCAGTGCCCCTGCACCAGGCACCCCCTGCCGCCCCCCCTGGCCCCCCCTGCTCCCCGTGGCTCCCCCTGGCCCCCTGGTGCCCCTGGTTGCGGCTGCCTGCTGACCTGCAGCCGCTCCTCCATGTGCATGAGGTCGTCCCTGCACGCGCCCAGCACACTGTGCAGGCTTGACTGGTGGAAGGCGGCCAGCTGCTCCTCGCAGACCAGCTGCTGCTCCACCTGCTGCCCCACAAACTCCTGCAGCTTGTAGCAGTGCCCGGGCTGCAGCGCGTGCAACCGCCGGGTGCTCAGGTCCAGGCACAGCGAATGCAGCCTGCCGCAACAGGCAGCAAGGGGTGGGCTGGGGGGGAGGGTCAACAGCCAGCGGGGGGCCAGGGGGGGGTGCAGCCAGCAGGGGGGTTAGCCCTGGTCGTGAGCACATGTGTGTTGCTCTAGGCAGCATTGGAAAACATGACAACCAATTACGTCATAGTGTGATGCCAATGAGATGAGAATGCAGCAAACAGTTCAGCGTGCAGCAGCAGCGTACACCAGCATCAGCATCAGCAGCAGCAGCAGCAGCGTACATCAGCAGCAGCAGCAGCAGCAGCAGCAGCAAGGTGCTTCCAGCTGCCGTAGCCCTGCATGGGGTGTTGTCCGCTGACTTACTGGCGCATGGGCTTCTGGAACACAGGGCTGAGCATGAACAGGTTCTTCTGCAGGGCCGCCTTGGCTGCGCTGAACTTAGCCTCGTTCACCGCCTTCTTCCACAGCCTGAACCCCTTCCACAGTTTGTACAGGCGGAAGATGCGCAGCTGCTTCAGCGCACCGAACAGCTGCAGCTCACGCTCCCACTGGTTAAGGGCTGCAGGCCAGGGGGCAGAGGGGCAGCAGGGGGCAGGGGGGCAGAGGGGCAGCAGGGGTGAGGGAGCATGAGGCAGTCAAGCTAGGGGTCAGGGGGCAGGGCAGGGCAGCTGCTGCAGGCCTTCTGCAGGGGCATTGGTCTGCCAGGGCTGCAGGCCAGGGGGCAGAGGGGCAGCAGGGGGCAGAGGGGCAGCAGCTCAGCAATGCATGGCCATCAGCAGCAGGGGGTAGCTGCTAGGTGCAGGGCTGCGGGGTACATGGACCCATTGGGAGCATTGCGGTTACTGGCTGGGTGTTCAGGACCCCCCCTGTGCCTACACCCCCACACCGCTGCTGCTGCTGCTGCCCTGCCGCTGCCCTGCTGCTGCCCTGCCACTGCCCTGCGCCCTCACTTGCAAAGTCCAGTGTCTGGCCGTCCACGTAGTGCGTGATGCCGCGCACGCTCATGGTGTAGAAGTCCTGCTGCTGCAGGCTGGCAAAGGGCACCACCTCCAGGGCGTAGGGGTCGTACTGGCTGGGGTTGCGGTCCATGCGCCGCAGGTACACAAAGTCCTCCGTGTTGGGGTACTCCCTCAGCGTGTAGATCAGCCTGCGGCATTACAGCACCCGGCCAGGCAGCAGCGGGGGGGAGGGCAGGGCCTGGAGGGGAGGCCAGGGGGGGGGCCCAGGGTGGCTGTAGGGGGGCTGCTGGGGGGCTGGGGCCATGGCAAGCATGGCCAGGCATTGCCTGGTTGACACTGCCTGATCATGGCTGTGTGACCTAGTGTGACCTAGTGTGACCTAGGGAGACCTGACATTGCTTGCTGGCCGCAGCCGCAGTACGTGTGCTGTCGGCAGTGTCCGCAGTGCTGTGATGAAGCCCCATGCGCTGCTGCTGCTGTTGCTGCTGCTGCTCATGCGGCTGCCTGACCCTCCTACCGCCACTGCTGCTGCTGCCTGACCCTGCTGATGGCCACACGCCGGTGCCACCCACTTGACGTAAGGCAGCTCTGAGGCCGGGCCCAGCACCTGGGCCGCAGACTTGATGGGCGCCACCCGCTGGCTGCTGTCCAGCGAACCTGCACGCCACCACCTCAGCTGTCAGCACCAGCCGCCCGCCGCCAGGTTCAAATGTGTGAGGAAGTGTGAGGAAGTTTGTGCGGGTGGTTGAAGGAAAAAGAAGAAGAAGAAGACTATTCCGGCGTGAGAGCTGGCGTGCATAAAGGGAGGAACTTCTGCCTGGAGGGGGAGGGGGGAGGGGGCGTGGCCTTCTCCCAACCCTAGCCGGGTGGGAGCCGGATGCACCTGAGCACCTGCACCTGAGCACCTGAACCTGCAGCCTGCAGCCTAACAGCAGCGTGGTGGGTGCGGCTGCCTGGAGACACTGGGTGCATGGCGCGCTGTGTGGAGCTGCACCTGAGCACCTGCCCCTGGGCCAACTGTGTCTGTAGTGCACTCCTGTAGAGCCTGATCAAGCTAAAAGTAAGGGGGGGAAAGAACCGTCTACCCCCTCGCCATTGGGCGTGCATCAAGGGAGGAGAGTAGCCTCAAGCACGGCAGCCTGGCTACCCCCCCAAACCCACCAGGGAGGAGGGCTGCCAGGGGCCAGCACCCAGTGGCCATGTCAACACCTCCCCCCCTGATGAGCTGTGTCTGTAGTGTACTCAAAGCCAGCTGTGGAACTGAGCTGGAACTAAGCTGGCTGTGTCTGAAATGCAGCACGTGACCGCCTGATTCAGCGTGTGCAACCCACCTCAAAGGTACAACCTATCAAAACAATAATGTCCGTATTTTAACCCCATAGCCTATGATCTCCCAGCTTAGCCAGAGCTGCCCACCTGGCTGTAAGGGTGGCCGCTCTGCTGCCCTGCTGAGCTTTGCACCCGAGCCCCGCAAGGGCACGGCGGCAAGGCCGGGCGGCTTGTGCTCCAGAGGGGGCAGCTCCGCATTGGGAAAGCCTGGCCCCGGCAGGTCTTGCCGCAGACTAGGCACCTGAGGGTTAGGGTTAGGGTTAGGGTTAGTAAGGCAGGTTAACCCAGGTTAACAAGGCAGGCAGGGTAGCCCAGGTTAGCAAGGTAGGCTAGCCATGGCTGAAGGCACGCAGGGACACCGCCCCTAGAGAGGAGACCTGGTTCTGCACTATCAATCCTATCAGGGAGGTGCTGGGAACTCGTATTGCATGTTTTTAACATGGCGATGGCACCTCACCTGGATGGCTGCCTGCAATGAGCTGCGGAGCTGTTGGGTTTTCTGTGCCAGGAATGACTTCTCCAGCTGGGGCAGTGCTGCCCGTACGCCCTGGACGTCGTGGAGACATACTTTCTTCTAATAAAGAGCATGGCATGCCTCACTGACTGACACATGCCTGAAAGCAAACCCCCCTGACCTGGCCTGCGACCTGAGGCTTGCGAAACTTGGGGCTGAACACTGGAGCCCCTAGTCGAGTCTGAAGATACAGCTGTTGCTGTAGGGGGCTTGTGAAGGCCCGGGGCTGCACAACATGTTGGACCCAAAAGATTCGAAACAATTGATTGCGTGTTCATTTGGCTGCAGTGCACGGCACCTGCGCGGCCTGGGCATCCTCCTCTTCGCCCATTTGATGACTTAGAACCGTCCTGCGAAGCTAAGTACTGACTATCGCTGGCATAGCGCCACTTATTACTTCACTGCGCGACCGGCATAGAGCTGCATTTTCAATCCATATATTACACGGCGGGTTCTGCGAGCCCAACGGCGGACCTAGGTGCGATGGATTGTGCTGTGTTCTGTATTGACGAAGATTGCGTCCAGCTTTGAGAGTGTCGAGGCGGGCCTAGCTGGGCCAGAGCCGCTGTGTCGCTGGGCATTCGATACGGGTTTACGCCCCAGGGAGCCGAGCAGCTGCCTGGGCCAGCCCACCAGACCCGGGTGCCCTACTTGAGCTGGCCATGCAAGCGGGAGTAGGGAAGGGGCTGAAGGGGAAAAGAGGGGAGAGTAGGTGCTGGACCGCACCTACCCTCAGTGTTGGCAGGCTGCCGTTGAAAATACATGGTTGTGTGACGCTGCCACACTGCAATGGGACACTGCAGTCTAAAGCTGAGGCCATAGGCGCCAAGCTGAGGCCATAGGGCAAGCCATCCAGCCTATCAGATGCTTTGACGACAACGCTGGCCACACCCCATACTGGGTCACTGCACAGGACCAGCGCAGCGGGCGGTCAGGGCTGGCAGCAGCGCAGACGGCCGTTAGGGCCAGGGGCACAGCCTGCGCCCCAGGCTAACGAGGGCCCAGGCCAGCTGGGGCAGCACTTGCAGCAGTAGACCTTTACCCAAGATGCGTCTGGCCGCCCTCATGCAGACGAGGGTGTGGACCAACTGATGTTGTCTCAAGAGCGTTAGAGCAAGGCCGCTCATCTGCCGCCAATAACATGGTAGCAGCGGTCACAGCAGCAGCAGCAGCAGCAGCAGCAGCAGGGAATCCCTAGGAGGTGAGAGGGGGGGCCCCTCCCAGCCATCCATGCTTTCCCCCCGAGGCTCTAAGCACTGCCGCCACCCGCAGAGAACTCCAGCAGCGCAGTCCACCTCCCTTTAGCCAGGGGAGCACATCCTGCGGTGTCTGAGGTTATTACCATGGACGGGGACCAGCTTACCGCATTACTCGGAGCATCTTATGTGCATCCCCAGGGTTGTGCTTGAGCATGTCTAGGAGCTTGGCAGCTCTATGCTTGGACCACGCAGACTTAGCTCTAGCAACCAGCCTCCTGTAGGCTTGCTTTCTAGCCCTGTAAAGGTGCAAGGCCTCCCCGCTACGCAGAGCCTGCCAGAGTGCGGCATTAGCCTCCTTGCATGACTGGTCAAACCAGGCAGGCTTAACTGTGGTGTGCTTGTCAAGACGCGCCAATGGGCAGAGCCTTGGCTTGAGCATCCCCGCACTGCCCGCAGCCCGTGATATGATGTCATGCACAAAGCGGTTGATGGAGTCAGGGTGTGTGCCTTGCTCAGCAGCCTGCTTGACAGCCATGACCTCCTCTAACAAGGCAATAAGGGCACCCACATACCGAGCAGCATGATCTGGCTTCTATTGGAACTGTGGGCCAGTGTGGCAGTCAGCATTGCAGGTGTGGACGGGTGTAGTGGCTTGTGCTGGTGCCTTGAATGACAGGGTAATGGAGGAGTTGTCAAACTCATGGCAAGCGTCAGGGAAGGAAGATGTGTGGCTCAAAGAGTAAACCGATTCACTCATGATGATGTGCTCCGTGCGAGTGCTAGCTCTGCAAGTGCGCTGTCCCATGTCCCCTGCCGGTGGTGGCAACAAGGCCTGTAGCTGATAGCACGTCAACTAGCTCCCTGCCCGCTATGTTAGACTTGGCTGGGCCAATCCTAGGCACGCAAAGCTCCGGGCGCAGCATGGACCAGCCCTCTTGTCCCTCACTAGTACCTACTAGCAGCCACTAGCAGCCACTAGCAGCCACTAACTAGATCCGACTCAAACAGTGTGGCTGTGTGGAGTAAACCCAGTGCACATGGCACATGAGCCGCCTACCACCTACATGATTGCCTGACCCGAGGGCTATGCAGTAGAGTTGGCATGACAAAACATGCACTAATTGTAAGCTGATGACAGCTCAGATGGGGGGGGGGCACACATTAATGTGCCTCAGCAGGCTGCTGCTGCTGCTGGGCCTTGGGTGGCTTGTCTCGCAGCCGCTTGTACCCATGCTCAGGGTACTCCTTGCCCTTGGCTGGCAGCGCTCCCTGGTCTGGCCAGAAGCACAGCTCCAGCGGCCGCCACCTGCTCTCCCCAATGCGCTGCATGTTCAGCGCTGCATTGCAGTCCCTATCCAGCCACCTGCCTGGCTGTGGTGCTGGCTTGGCTTTGGCAGCCTTGCCCTTGCCCTTGCCCTTGGTGGGCTCAGCTGCCGGCTTGCTGCGCTTGGCTGGAGGGGGAGTGCTGGGCCCTGGCTCTGAGGCTGCTGGCTGTGTGGTTGCCTGGCCGCTGCGTGGGGGTTGTGGGGGCTTTCGGGGGGCCACTACTGGGCACCACATCAGGCCCCGCACTGGCTGGTCACGCTCCTGGCTCCAGGCTGGGCGCACCATGCGGTGTTCCACCTGCCCTGCTGGGGGCTTCCAGCCTGCAGGCCTTGTGGCACTGAGTTTGTCCAGCTCCTCCTCACAGGGCTGCTGGCCATTCACTGCTGAGCTTGTTCTCCTTCTTGTGCTTGGCCTCCTTCTTGTGCTTCTTCTTAGCCATCACGCGATGCGCAGTAAGACTGCCGGTGGCCTCTGCAAGCAACTTGGGTTTCCCGTTGAAAATACACGGTTGTGTGACGCTGCCATGGGACACTGCAATGGGACACTGCAGTCTGAAGCTGAGGCCATAGTCCATCAGTCGAGCCTGGCAGCAGCCCGAAGCATGGACCAGCCATGGAGGTCACCTATCTCGCTCAGCTTGCCTAAATGAGAGTTGGCTAAATGAGAGTAAATGGTCGCAGTGCAACTGAAAATGACAGGTTTAGGACGAGTGACCCCGGCCTTTTCCCTTCCAGCCTTTTACCTTAGGAGGTGGGCTTGTATGCACCCATGCCCCTGCCTCCTCAGTGGTACAGCCACCACTCCTGTGTACTAGTCCTGTGTGCTGTCATGCCTCAGCTGCTGAACTGTCAGCACCCACTCCCAGTTCATGGGCTGGGCCAAGCTGCCTTGCCTGGCTCGATGAGTGGGTGATACCTCAGACGGCCCGTGTCAGGTCCTACCACTACCCAGACGATGCAGCTCGCGGCTGGCGCTGGGGTGGGGTGCAGAGTGAAGCTCCTTGCCGCCCTGCCCCCTGGCCAACTCGAGGCTGTAGCCCTGTCACAAAACTGGAACAAAACTCCACACAAAACCTTGGAACAAAGCTCCACACAGATAAACCGCCACCCCCATCATTCTGCCCTTGCGTGGTGCTTGTTGCCCGCTGGGCAGGGGAGGGAGGTGCTGGTGGCCCCTCCAGTCAAGGGCACTAGCCCTAAGTAGGCCCGAGTACCCCGCGTGGGACGAGTACATGAAATGAACCGAGTGAATCCTCTCCAGGGTCTCAGGCTGTCAGAGCAACAGCCCATAAAAGCCATTAGCACGGCCCTTTGGAGGTGCCCTTTGGAGGCTTGCCCTTTGACCCGGCCTGCTGTGGCACAGTAGTGTGTGGTCCCCCTTTGTTGAGCTGTCATCAGCTTACACTTAATGCATGCAAGACATGCCAACCCTACATCATAGCCCTCCGGGGGCAGGCAATAATGTAGGTGGTAGGCGACCATGACCATGTGTATGCCATGTATCAGGTCCCACAAGGTCTCTTTGGCAAAATGTACCGTGAGCCATTTGATGCCGCGCTTACACAGCCGTGATCAGCGAGCCTTCCCGATATGCCTACTGCATCAAAGGGTCTGCACGGCCTGGACGCCCACCAACCCTTGCCAAGTGTCCAGGTGGCAAGGTTACTGTAGATGGATGCGGCGCTCTTTTGTAAGCGGGTGCTGGTAGGTACGGTACACAATAGCGCCAGCGCGAGGGCCGGCGGTTGTGTCGGTTAACCGAGTGGCTCGCATCTCGCATCGGGCTGCCACAGCTCGCTCGCAACATACCTAAGCGTTGCAATGACCCTACTCCTCCACCACATCAAAGCATATACTACGAGCTGCAGGCAGCATGTCCGAAGGAATTGTTTTTTTCTGGTCTCTCCTTCGACGACATTATCGAGAGGGCTGATAAGTGCCTTGAGAATAGGTCGGAGCAGCAGAAAAAGGAAGCCGTTGCAGCTCAGGCTGCACATGTGGCAAGGTTCAGCCAGGAAATCGCGTCATTTCTGCAGCCTTCACAAGGGAACCATGACAAATGAAGATGGTGTGAGTCAGGTCAGTGGGTCTAGTAGGGGATAGGCATGCGCTGTGGACAGCTGCTGTCCAATAGCCAGCTGCCTTGAAGCAGTCAATTAGCTTTGCGCACGGCTTTGATGCTCAGCGTCATGGCTCTCCAGGTGGACAGACCCAAGGCAGCAATGGAATGCTGACCCTGGATGGACTGACTGTGGCGCAGGAGGGGGCAAGCTGCTGCTGGCGCATACGGCTGGGTAGTTTGCTGACGCGGAGCAGCCAGCAGCCTTGCTGGCAGCCTCTGGACCCTGGATGGGAGGAGTGGAGGGAGAGGCAGAGGCTGATCCCTGGCTAAGGGAGGAGGGTAGGAATGGAGTGCTGGGAGGTGGTGGTGTGAGGAGGGAGCTGTCAGTTGCAAAACGAGACGGCCGCCTGATCACCCTGGCGGGTCTGGCAGGAGTTTAGGTGATGGTTGGAGATGGCTGGGGTTGGAGATAAGGAGTTGGTTGGGGCTGGGTGGCGCATGGGCAGTGCAAACTGCATGATGATGCCCAGGTTCCAGGGCTGGCAGCTGTACCACCAGGGCTGGCAGCTGTACCAGGGCTGGTAGTGGCCCCATGCTTTTGTAGGGCTTGTCCCCCTTGCTATCAAAGCCAATAGCACCAGCGCCCGTTAGAGCACACAGGCCTGCAACAAGGAGAGCAATCGCTTTAGGTTTTAGGTAGCAGTAACCTTGCATTGTGGAAATGAGCTTCTGGTATCATTGTAACATGGTATCATTGGAACTTCTTGGCTATCATTGGAACTCACCAGATTAACTCGTGTGGGCCTGATGACAGATGTCATGCAGCAGGGTACCCTGTCCTCTAGCTGGCCTGGCAGGATGTGCCATGCTGCGTCTGGGATGCTTGCAACTCCGCCTCCAACACCTATGTACATGACAACACAGCCGATGGGCTGGTGTTAGGGCTGGGGCACACACAGCGGCTGGGGCAGCAAGGGCAGAGGGGGTAGAGGGAGCAGGGAACAGCAAGGTCCGCTGAAGCCTTACCATGAACCGGTTTGCGATGAAGCCGGCCATGCGGGTCCACGGGGCAAGGCCAGCGGCAACCCGAGCTGCCATTGTCGCCGATCCTTTCTTACTACGCTTAGTGCGTCGGCCCATCGCTAATTATGGCCGCCAGTCTGCATCATTTGCGCCGCTGATGAACGCTGGTGGTAGCTTGGAGGAACCAGAACAATCTCATCTACTTTCGCAGCCTGGTGAGAGCGAGATGATGGGGTACTTTAGACATGAGCATGCTAGGTATGTCTGGGCGTATGTATGGGTGATAATGCTAAGGATAACGCTATAAAAGTAGATGAAGTTCTTGGGGCACACCGCTTGCATCGCTACATGAGGTCAGCACAGCGTTTGATGCACAACCTGCCCAGAAATTAGGTTTCTACTAACTGTAATTGCATGAGCCTCCCAACCTGCGCAGGGCAGATGCATTGCACTGCAATAGCTTCCCGTGGGAGCTATGAGCCTACCCCAAAGCTAGGGCGCAGAAACCAGACGGATGCGTAGCAGCAACAAGCAGCAAATCGACCTCAAAAACAGCACTGCAGATTTGCATGCCGGCACCCCATCACGGCACGCCGACCGACCGACTAGTGACCGCTCTACCTCGCTCGTCGTTGCGGCGTTGTTGATTCATGTGCACTACCGTCAGGGTGCAAGGAGTCACTGGTGCCAGGATACCGCGGAGGGGGGCAATGTTGACTTTAGCCCGCCCCTCGCAGGCCAAGCTGCGGAGCACCACGCCGCAGCGGGGCGTCGCGGTTTGACCTCTTGGAGTTCAGTATACGCGACAAAACGTGACGGTACATTTTATCGAGCCATTTTACCTGACCTTGTGGGACCTGACCATGTATAAGCCATGTGCATGCCATGAGCATGGGAACTCCACACAGACAAAAACACCGTTTTGTAGCGGTCCACACTTAGTGTTCCACTGCAATGAAGGCTCTAGGTTGAGGGCTAAGGTGCTGTCAGAGCAACACTACATGGGACCAAAGCCAAAACAGGCAAGACACCACCCCTAGTGAGGGTCATACTATTCCGCCTTATCGGGCCTAACCAGGAGGTGCTGTAAGTAGGGCACGCCCATAGAATTCTAGGTGGCTCGGAAATAGGGCGTGCCCGATATTAATATCTGCCTGATGTTTTGGGTAGTAGAGGTATTAATACCGGTACTAGAGGTATTACTACCTGGAAGTGGCACTTATGCGAGAGGTCCCTAGATCGAATCCTGTCGGGCTTGGGTATTTTCACCTTCGGAGTGATAGAAAGAAGGAATAGGCATAGGATCGCTAGTCGATTGGACCAGCCTGTTAGGGATGTCGGTTTACAACAGTGGCAAAGCCCGCAACGGCGGCCGGTGCAACATGCAACACACAATTGAACTGAAAACACCATGCCACACAGCCAGCCCCTATAGTTGATGCTTAATTCATGATGTCAATCAGGGTGTCTTGGACGGCTGGCGTGTCATCATCACTGTCAGTTGTCGGCACGTTGGCCTTCAGGTACACTTCACGCTTTGCGGCCTCCACGCTGAACTTGTTGCGTAGAGCATTGTGATAGGTGTGGCCCCACATTGACCAGTTGCGTCTTGCAGCTGCGGTAGAGGCATGCGCTGACAACAAGCGTTGCGCAGCCTTGGCCAGGATGGGGTGGTGCTGCTTGGAGCTTTTGGAACGATTGGCGAGGTTCAATGGAGCTGGGCTGGGCTGGGCTGGGCTGGGCTGGGCTGGGCTGGGCTGGGCTGGGCTGGGCTGGGCTGGGCTGGGCTGGGCTGGGCTGGGCTGGGCTGGGCTGGGCTGGGCTGGGCTGGGCTGGGCTGGGCTGGGCTGGGCTGGGCTGGGCTGGGCTGGGCTGGGCTAGGCGGGGCGGAGCCGGGCGGGGCGGTGTAGGGCTAGGTAGGGGTGGGTGCTGGTGGAGGAGGCATAGGCAGCAAGCATCAACAGGCATAAGCAAGCCTAGCCTAGCAGAAGCTACACTATACAAACTTACGTGATTTCAACTCCTCAAATACAGAAGCGTTGGTAGAAGCTGTCCGTAACGTCTTCCACTCGCCACTATGTACCATCATGACCAAAGCATCCTGGCTGCGCTTCAGATCGACACAGATGAGGTATGGCAAAGCGTGTGGCACAGTGCGTAGAGTAGAGCGGTGTAAGATAGAGCAGGCAACAACACAAGACTGACCTGTTGGGTTGGGAAGTGGTGGTGGTTGCTCGGCGGCTGGGCGCTGCTTGCAGTACTTGTCATGCTGAGATTGCGCGTGGCTGAGGTTGCAGCACGACGAATTCGCGCCGCACAGGAGGCATACGAGTAAGACGACCTTCTGGGTTACATCTAGTTTTATCCGCGCACGGCATTGCTCTGGTTAAGCTGGTTGTAAAGGTCGAGGACAGAGACTGTCTTTTTCTTGTGCTGTTGTGTCCAGCCACGAGCTTCGGCTGGAGGATGTGGGTCTTGGGTATCGGGAGTAGGACTGACAGGCGTAGCCATAGCGCTAGTGGCGCTGATGGGTGCCGCCGGTGGGCCGGTGAGGTATTAATACCTCGTTCAAATTCCTCAGGGTATTAATACCTGGGTATTATTAATATCTGGCCGGGAACGCCCTACTCGGAAACCTAGAACATTTTCCTGAGCCTAGAAACCTAGAATAGAATTCTACCAACTTACACAGTTTCAGCTAAGCGTGGCGTGACTCAGTCTCGTGGTGTAATGACATGGCTCGGTAGCATGGCGCACTGCGATGGCCTACTCCGCAGTACTGCGAGGCTGCCTCCATGGTGCGAACTTTGCTATGGACGCCACGGAGCGCCTCGCCACCCTGCTCTTGTAGGTGGGTCGCTGCTTGTTTGCGCTATCTCAAGTTTCGACCTGGTGGCGGGCGGTGTACTGGGACAAGGCTTCAGTCCAAAACGCGAGTTTCAGCGCGCGTGACTTACCGCGATAGTTTCAGCTACCCTTCATTAGCGCGTGGTGCGATGCGCAGGCCTGTCACGGATTGGCATGGCCAATGGCCGGGGTGACCTAGGTTGGCCGGCTGGATTCCTAGAAATTTTCCCTGAGCCTAAAAACCTAGAAATAGAATTCTAGGTTGGCCGGTCGCTCCTTAGCTGTAAGTGTATGCCATGTCTATGCTGGAACTGTGCATGGGACCAGCCCCTAGTCAGCCCAGACAAGACACCACCCCTAGCCCTCCCCTAGTAGTATGTCCTCATGTTCTCTTGACGAGCCATCACAGCATCTCACTAATCCTGTCCTCATGGTGTCGTGGTCGTGGTATTGATGTTGATGCCATCGCCGGATGACTAGTCCCCCCCACTAAGTCCCTCATAGTGGTGTGGCGGGATTATTTCTTATGTTCGGTGTGATGGCTCTGGAGTGGGGGCCTGCTCTAGGGCGCCGAGCACCCTAACCTCCCCTCGAGGCGTCCAAGCTGTCGCTGTACACTCTTGGTACCCGCAAGATACCACGAGATTACCATTACAGTGTCTTACATAAATACATCCACTGTGCCTGATCACACAAATGCCCTCACATTTCAAAACATGGTTGATTCCTCATGCATAGTGCCATGCATGCTGCATGCGCACAGCAATGGCTAGCAATGAATGCAGCTGTTGAATAACTTAACCGCCAACTGCAAGCTGCCGATCACGATATAGGAGCCACCCCCATGCCCTCCACGTCGCTCATCACCAGCCAGCCTTATTTAAAGGGAGGGCGCCACTCTGCCCCGGGAGCTCAGGGCATGTCGAAGTCATGGCGATACCTTGACATAGGCAATCAAGCAGACCAGGATGTCCAGGGCACAGCCAAGATCCGCCGTCTCCTAGGCCCCCTTGGGGTTAGGATAAGGGTCAGGGTTGGAGTTAGGGTAAGCGTCAGAGTAGGGGTAGGGTCCAGCCCTAGATTAGGATGAGAGTCAGGGTGACCGGGTTAGCGTAGGGCTTAGGGCAACCTCCCTAGTCCCGCCTAGGCCCCCTAAGCGCGCTGGTGCGCCTTCCCCCTTGGCCTCCGCCCTGGCCCCTGCCACGGCTCCCACTTACCAATAACGCTATACATGATCTCACACTTTGCACCCACCTCAGATACGGGTGTAGTGTGATGCGCAGCCAAACCCTGCTGCCTGGCCCCTGCCCCGGCTACCACCTAGTAGGTGGCACCTACCACTGCTGACACGGTGCGTCCAGGTGGTCCAGCGCCATGAGCAGGAAGCCGCCCTCGTACTGCCCCTCCAGCCCCAGGATGCCGCCATGCCGCTGGGCCGTGTCAGCCTGAAGGGAAGGGCAGGGCAGCCACCCGGCACACAAGTGAGCCATGAGGCTGGCCAGCATGGTCCAGGCACAAAGCAGGGCTGACTCCATGCGCTGACGCCCTGGGCATGCAAGCCTGGTCCAGCCAACAACATGGGCACTGGTGCTATCCCAGTGCCGTCATAGAGCCACCCCAGTGCCCCCCTCATGCCTCCCTCATGCCTCCCTCATGCCTCCCTCATGCCCCCCTCATGCCTCCCTCATGCCCCCCTCATGCCTCCCTCATGCCCCCCTCATGCCTCCCTCATGCCCCCCTCATGCCTCCCTCATGCCCCCCTCATGCCTCCCTCATGCCCCCCTCATGCCCCCTCATGCCCCCCTCATGCCTCCCTCATGCCCTCCTCATGCCTCCCTCATGCCCCCCTCATGCCTCCCTCATGCCCCCCTCATGCCCCCTCATGCCCCCCTCATGCCCCCTCATGCCCCCCTCATGCCAGCCCAGAGCCCTCCAGCTACTAGCGGCGCTCACCTGCACGGCATGGACCCTGTAGCGCAGGCCCCTCACTTTGCACTCGTGACTGAAGGCCGTGAAGGTGTGGGCCTGAGGCACACGGCAGTGCCAGGTGTGGGCTGACACAGAGGAGCAGGGCTGGACTGCCCTGTCATGATGACGACTAGGCCTGGGCAGCTGCACTACTGCACTACCAGGAGCAGGCCCTGAGTGAGCCTCACTGACTGCACAGGCCACACATGCAATGCATGCAGCTGCCTGGCTTGCTCAGGGGGCTGTTCCCTCCTCTTCAACTGTCACAGTCCTGGAGGCAGACCTGTCTGCAAAATGCCCAGTGTGGGCCAGGCGGTGGCAGAGCTGCTGTGTGCTGCCTATCCTGCCGATGAGGCCAATGAGGGAGGGGCTGCCTGTCCCTAAGCATCAGTGGCAGCTGAGAAGCCACATGAGCTTCAGAGGTGCTGCCTGAGCTGCTGCATAGCGGCACCGGCTGTCAATGCTTCAGTGGCAGTAAGCATGCACAGAGCCATGCAGTCAGTAGCCTTTGCATGCCACCGCCCACCAATGCAACCATGGTGGGCCTTGACAGCCCTAGGCCTGGTGGTGTGGTGTGGTGTGGTGTGGTGTGGTGTGGTGTGGTGTGGTGTGGTGTGGTGTGGTGTGGTGTGGTGTGGTGTGGTGTGGTGTGGTGTGGTGTGGTGTGGTGTGGTGTGGTGTGGTGTGGTGTGGTGTGGTGTGGTGTGGTGTGGTGTGGTGTGGTGTGGTGTGGTGTGGTGTGGTGTGGTGTGGTGTGGTGTGGGTCTGCAGGTCAGCCCCTGCCTCCCACTGACCTGCCTCACAGCGCACACCAGGAGTGCCGCGCCCCCTGGAGCCAGGCGGTGAGCTAGCACTGCAGCCACCAAGCGGGCATGGGATGGCTCATACTGCAGCGGGCACACAGTGAGGCACAAGAACAAGCAATGGCACATCTGATAGAGACTGTTGCCCAATGGTGGTGGTAGTGCTGGTTAAGGTGGTTATAGCACAGCAGTGGCAGTGGCGGTACACAGAGAGTTGCCCATTTCTTGTAGTGGTAGCAGTAGCTGAAGAGGGGCGGTGGTGGTGGTTGCAGCACAGCAGTGGCCAGTAGCTTTATGATGTCAACGGTCCTGAGCAACAGGAGATTCGCCCAGCACCCCATGTAGTGCCTGCGGGTGCCTTGGCCTCCTCAACCCTTCGCACCTCTCGGTCGTGACCTTTTCTGATGTTCCATGACTCACCATGACGTCGGTGCCAATGATCCTAGGGAAGCGGCGATCCGGGTGCAGCGCGGGCGGCAGGGGTCCGGTCAGGGTGACCGCGTCTGACATGCGCAACAGGTCATGGGCGTAAAAGGTCGATGGGTCTAGGAGGGCTGGGCCAAAGGTGGCGTCTGGGCTCGAGACGGCGGTGTGGGGTTGCGCGCCTAGCGGCTCGCCAAGACCCGCGAGCGCTGCCTGCTCCGGGTGTCGTGACTGCGCCACTGCCAACTGTTGGTCGTTGCTGGTCGTGTGGTGGCCGCACACGTTGCTCAAAACCGCGGTTGCTCCTGACACTGTCTGGTTCACTACCGCGGTTGCGCCCGCTGCCACTGGCTGGCTGGCTGTTTGCTGGTCTGCTGCAACTGTGGTGGTGGTGCCATTAGGGGTGTAGGGGCCAATGGCCTCCATGAGCTGCAGGGAGTGCAGCCAGTCCATAAGCCGAATACTCACAGGCCCAACCTCCCACACCTCACCCCCTCCGCCCACCTCCTCACCACCCTCTTGCTGCTGGCGTGCCTGCTGCTGCTGACACTGCTGCTCTTGTACCAACTGCTGCTCTTGTGCTTGCCCCTCCTGCCGCCCCTGGTGGTGACATTGGTGTGCAGCTTGCGCCCACTGTGGTGGCAGCACCTGCTGCTGCTGCTGCTGCTGCTGCTGCTCTGCCTGGTCAAGAGGCTGTCCGTTCGCAGGGTGGCACAGGTGCAGTGTATGACTGGTCGCCCAGGCTGGTGGTCGGGCCTGGCTAGGGGTGGTGGGCTCAACTGCGGCCTCCTCCTCCTCTGCCTGCTCCAGGGTGGCAGGAGGGGCGCATGCTGGGTTGGTGGTCGGCATGGTTTGATATTGTGCGGGCGTGGGTTGTGCGTTGTCCGGGCGTGGGTTGGTGGCCGGCGTTGTGTTGAGCAGCATGCACTGCTGCAGGTTGCGCAGCACTGGCCCCTCCACGTCTGTGAGCACCACCTGACGCCACCAAGGCAGGGGCAGCGCGGGCAGCATAGGCAGCATGGTCAGCTCGGGCAGGGCAAGCTAGGACCCAGGCCCTGGACAACCTCTGGCTCTGAACCTTGCATTCTGCGCTGTGGCTGGTGCAGCCATTAGTAGGAAGAGGTTGGCTGCCAGCCAGACAAGCCGGGCACATTAAAGCCATCAGGGCCTCCAGCAGCAGCAGCTGCACAGCAGCATGGACCTACCCTTCAGCGACGCCACAGAATCCCAGAAACAGGTGCAGGTCACTCCGACGCTTGCAGCAGCCTAACAGCAACAACCGCAGCAGCAATCGCAGCGGCAGCATGGGGAGTGTAGGTGCTCTGTTCAGACCTCGGGCTCGTGTGGGCAGCAGAGTGAGGTATGAACAAAGCGCCCCTGAGAAGGCCCTACCCACCTGTGCGCTCGCCTGGCCTGTTTACGCCCTTGCCTGGCACTTGCCTGGCACTTCACGCCCATCTGACCACCAGAGCCCACCCTGGCAGCGCTAGGCTGTCCGACCTGCAAGGGCCTTGCTCCAGTCAGCCTGGCCCCCTGCCTCACCTGCTGCGCCCCTAGCTGCATGGCCAGCAAGCCGCACACGCCGCAGCCTGATCCAATCTCCAGCACGGCCTGCCCCATCACGAAAGCTGGCCACTCCACCATCTCACTGCACACGACCAGCAGCCAGGAGCCTCCAGCTGACTGCCAGGCTGGCTGGCCGGCTGTGCCAAAGACAAGCGTCAAGCGCCTGAGCCATGCAAGCACGGCTTGGAGCGCGTGTCCCCACCCGGCCATGATGACCTGGCGGGAGCAGCAGCCACGCCCACCCACAGCTGCCTCCCGGTGTTGAGGTCAGCTGGCGCTGCTGCCACAGCCTAGGGAGGCAGGTAAGGAGGGAGGTGGCGGGGACGCTGCTGCTGTTCCGTATGCTGGGGAGGGGGAAGACAAAACACCGTTGTCTTGGGGTCCACACTTAGTGTTTCACTGCAATGAAGGCTCTAGGTTGAGGGCTAAGGTGCTGTTCCGTATGCTCTGCTGCTGTGTCTGTATCGTGCTGCTGGTTCAGCAAGACGGGGAGGTAGGGAGGGAGGACAGGAGACAGGGCAGAGAGAGGTGTAAGGTGGTGGGGCTGGCCTGCCTGCCTGCCTAGGCCCTTGCCTGCTCCCTGGTTGCGCAGCGGCCCCGGTTACCTGCACAGGAGGTGCGCTGCGGTTAGGGTTAGCCCTAACCCTAACCCTAACCCTAACCCTAGCCCCGGTCACCTGCACAGGAGGTGCGCTGCGGTTAGGGTTAGCCCTAACCCTAACCCTAACCCTAGCCCCGGTCACCTGCACAGGAGGTGCGCTGCGGTCGGGGTTAGCCCTAACCCTAACCCTAACCCTAACCCTAGCCCCGGTCACCTGCACAGGAGGTGCGCTGCGGTCAGGGTTAGCCCTAACCCTAACCCTAACCCTAGCCCCGGTCACCTGCACAGGAGGTGCGCTGCGGTCAGGGTTAGCCCTAACCCTAACCCTAACCCTAACCCTAGCCCCGGTCACCTGCACAGGAGGTGCGCTGCGGTCAGGGTTAGCCCTAACCCTAACCCTAACCCTAGCCCCGGTCACCTGCACAGGAGGTGCGCTGCGGTCAGGGTTAGCCCTAACCCTAACCCTAACCCTAGCCCCGGTCACCTGCACAGGAGGTGCGCTGCGGTCAGGGTTAGCCCTAACCCTAACCCTAACCCTAGCCCCGGTCACCTGCACAGGAGGTGCGCTGCGGTTAGGGTTAGCCCTAACCCTAACCCTAACCCTAGCCCCGGTCACCTGCACAGGAGGTGCGCTGCGGTCAGGGTTAGCCCTAACCCTAACCCTAACCCTAGCCCCGGTCACCTGCACAGGAGGTGCGCTGCGGTCAGGGTTAGCCCTAACCCTAACCCTAACCCTAGCCCCGGTCACCTGCACAGGAGGTGCGTTGCGGTCAGGGTTAGCCCTAACCCTAACCCTAACCCTAGCCCCGGTCACCTGCACAGGAGGTGCGCTGCGGTCAGGGTTAGCCCTAACCCTAACCCTAACCCTAGCCCCGGTCACCTGCACAGGAGGTGCGCTGCGGTCAGGGTTAGCCCTAACCCTAACCCTAACCCTAGCCCCGGTCACCTGCACAGGAGGTGCGCTGCGGTCAGGGTTAGCCCTAACCCTAACCCTAACCCTAGCCCCGGTCACCTGCACAGGAGGTGCGCTGCGGTCAGGGTTAGCCCTAACCCTAACCCTAACCCTAGCCCCGGTCACCTGCACAGGAGGTGCGCTGCGGTCAGGGTTAGCCCTAACCCTAACCCTAACCCTAGCCCCGGTCACCTGCACAGGAGGTGCGTTGCGGTCAGGGTTAGCCCTAACCCTAACCCTAACCCTAGCCCCGGTCACCTGCACAGGAGGTGCGTTGCGGTCAGGGTTAGCCCTAACCCTAACCCTAACCCTAGCCCCGGTCACCTGCACAGGAGGTGCGCTGCGGTCAGGGTTAGCCCTAACCCTAACCCTAACCCTAGCCCCGGTCACCTGCACAGGAGGTGCGCTGCGGTCAGGGTTAGCCCTAACCCTAACCCTAACCCTAGCCCCGGTCACCTGCACAGGAGGTGCGCTGCGGTTAGGGTTAGCCCTAACCCTAACCCTAACCCTAGCCCCGGTCACCTGCACAGGAGGTGCGCTGCGGTCCAGACCTGTGCACCCAGCCCGTCCCCCAGCGACCCCTCCTGCACCCTGACCAGGCACGGGCCATACTCGTATGCCACCACCTGCACCATGCCACACAGGCGCTCAAGGTCTCAGGTTCAAGGGCTGCTGATGGAGTATGAGCCTCAAGCGGCTGTAGCATCACGCAATTGAGGCACAAGACCGGCAGCCTGTACCACAGTAGTATGTGCCTGTATGCTCAAGTTGTTGCTTGCGAGGAAGCATGTGTTTCATGTCACGACCATTGGCTGGCTGCATGGCGACAACCCTAGGGGCGGGTGGGGTCAGGGAGCTAGCCACCAGGGCGCAGACAGCACAGGCTGTAGCACTGGTCATGCTGCTGCGCCTGTCTGCATGCTGCTGCTGCTGGGATGGATGCTGTTGAAGCTGCCAGGGATTGAGGCAGCCGCAGCTGCTCTTGTGGTAGGAGATACATGAGCTGGGGGGTGTAGGAGCAGGCATGGTGTACTAACACTGAAGGTCAGCCAAGGAGCCTGCCATGGGCCAGTGGGGAGGGGGAGGGGAGCAACGCATGCTGTGCTAGCTGACAAGTCGCAGTGTGAGCAGGCGTGCATTCCTGGTCGCATGCTGGAACGCTGTTGTGCGCCAGCCCAACAGGTTGGTGTTGCATGATTTGCTGGTGTTGCCTTGGCAGAGGGTGGTACACTGAGGGTGGCTGGCTTACCTGCTCACCAGCCCCTGACCTGCTTTACACCACCCCTAACGAGGGGACCTGGTTCTCCCTACTTGGGTCGCCCAGGGAGGTGCTGACCTGCTCACCCTCTTGCTGACTGCTATGGGTCCACTGCAGGCCGCCATGATGGCTGAGATGGCGTCCATCACCACCTCATCCTCTGCAGGCAGGCAGCAGCGGGCAAACTCCATGCATGGGGCAGCAGCACCAGGGGTGGGTGGTCTGGCAGACATGCCTGGCATACAGTTCCTGCTGAGCTGTCAGGGGTGAATGTGCTGCGCTGATTGTAGTGGCTGCAGTGAACTCACGGGTGCCGCTGAGGATGGATGTCAACATGCCGACTACACCCGCCAGCCTTGCCTGCGCAGTGTGGTGGGAGTCCTCTGCTCAGTTCGCGTCAAACTGTCTGGCGGTATGAGGAGTGGGTTGGGAGGCCCCTTGCTGACAGGGACCAACGGGAAAAGGACTGATAAGATAAGCCCCTTGCTGCCAAGGATTGATAGCTGACAGCACCATGCAGTGAAATTGAGGCAATAGTCAGCCGCCAGTCAGGCAGCATGACAAGGGCAAGGTGGTAGCAAAGAGCACCTGCATCAGCCGCAGAAGCTCAAAGGTGCACCTTTTGCTCGCGATGACAGCTGTCAGCCAGCTATGAGGCAGCCCAGCCTACCCCATCACATGCATGGATTGGTGGGTGGCAAGTAGCCAGGACGACTAGCTGGGGCGACCAGGGCACCACAATACGCTTGCATGGCGCTGTATTTGGGCTGCAACTGTGCAAGCCTTGCACGCTCAGCTCGCTCACTTATGAGCTCACCTCTTCAGCGTGGCACCCGCGTTGCTCAATAGCTGACTTAATGCGGAGTATCGTATCTTTCTTCCTGAACAGTGAGGCAAAACCAGTCGGTGGGCTATCCGACCAGGGACCAGCGCTCATTGCGAGCTTACTTGAGCTTTGATAGACCTGGTGTCGTCAGAGAGTCGACGAGTCGCCAAACGCCGCCAGCGGCGTTGACATCGCTAGCCGCACAAACGACCATTAGCCTTAGGTCTTGCCGCAGCGTGCGGAGACTGCCGAGGTTTTCAGCAACTCCCAGCGCGTGAACCCAATTCAAACTTCGTGGCAGACTACTTCTAATTGTCAGGCCACAAAGGGCAGGTGACTAGGTGGTGATGTGGGGCACGGCATTTTTGTAGGATTATGTAGGCCACGGGGCCCTGCCAAAATCAGCTTTTATTTCATTGCCCCCAGGGCGAGACAAGCACCTGGCTGCTGCACTCACCGTCACCTCGCTATGGATATATGGTATCCCTCATCAGCAGATATAGCATGAACTCGGTCCATGGAGGCATGGAGGGGTGGGAACGGTGGTACGAATTGTGATGGTGCGATCGACATGACGCAGGTCGTACTCGCACCAGCGACAGTGAGTAGCTCAGCTTTGTCACTAACGCCGGCATTGCCTCAGCAACTAAACGCACCGCTTGCCCGGGGAGGGACATAGCAGCGCAGCTGCTGATGTAGCATACGCTATGGAGAACGGTGTTATAAAGATTGTGATGGGAGTTTACATGAAGATTGACAATCCCATGTTGGGACTGGCTGATGAGCAAAGGCGTCTTGATGGGACAGAACCATCGCAGTAAACACGATTCCCTACATTTCCAACAGCCAGTACTGCCACGAGTGCTGGTGGCAGTGGAACACAACACAAGCATAGGAAGAGAGATTGGCGCTATTTACCCCCTCAGCTGCTGCAGCACAACACCCCCAGCCCTGCCTCCCTCATGGCCCCAGCTAACGCAAACACAACAGCATTCTCAACTGCAACTAGAACATGTCAACGTTCTAACGTAATGGAGGCGGTACGGAAGTGGGGTGTCGCTGCTGCCAACATGTCCCTGACTGCGCTGGCACACGCTCAGCCCCCCCTCCCCCTCCCACCATGTCAACCACATGGCATCCGTGGTCGCCCCTGACGCCTTCAAACACACATACTTGGCCCCCCTTCCTTCCCGCCAGCCCCCCTCTAGCCCCCCTCCGTTTCCCTCGGGACCTTCAACAGCATCTCCATGGTTTGACAAAACCAATAAACCACACATCCCGCTGAATTTTGAATCATGCAAGCATAGTGGCCTGGATCCATCTCCACATACACACACAGCGCTGCGTCTGCCCACGTCTGCTCGAGCTCGTTGATTGGCCAGGCTGCTGCGATGGCTGCCTGCAGTTGGCAGCGGGCGCTGAGGCCATGGGCTGCATGGACTGCATGAGCTGTCAGCAGTCAGGCATAGAGGGCAACGCGAAACCTGTGTCACTGGCTGTGACTCTGCCCCTGCTGCCCACTTCTTTAAGCCGCACCAGAAATCGTGCTCCCCCTTCCCTCGCTGCTTTCCCTCCCCTGCCCTAACCCTGGACATCCACAGCGTCAGAAAATTCCATCTCACCCCTCTTTGCTCTCCCCTCCCCTCCCCTCCCCCCTCTTCCTTCCACTTCCTGCCCCTCCCTGCCCCTCATCTGACCACAGCCCAGCCCCGCTGCATAGCCAGCTGCTGGCACCCAGATTCAGCCGCTACAGCGGTAACCGCCAACAGGGCTGCCACCCCACTTCCCAGGCACAGCATGGCCACCTGCCCGGCAAACTCCCTTGCACCCAAAAACCAGGGTCAGGGTTTGTAACTAGGAATAATGATAGGGTAATTGGTTGAGATTGAATTTGAATAGGGTAATTGATTGAGGTTAGGGTTTGACCTGCAGCTTGCAATCAGCACCAGCCAGTCAGCCAGTGAGCCAGGCAGCCAGCCACCAGGCCGCTGCTGCTGCTGCTGCTGCCAGGCGGGACGGTGTGGCTGGTGCCCCATGCAGCCGCCACCCCCTATCCAGCCAGGCAGTCAGGCAGCAGGCAGCCGCTGCTGCTGCCAGCTCCTGTGCCTGGAGAGTGTGGCTGCAGGCTTGCCCAGCCCTGAAGACCCAGCCGACCCCCTCAGGCATGCGGGGCAGCCAGCAGCGGCTCATAGATGGCGTGGTGGTGCAGGTCCGGCTGGGCAGCCAGGGGGGGGACCTGGCCTGAAGCTGCGTTCTGTTGCGCCTGCTTAGCCAGCCGCTCCCACCCAAAGGAGCACACCACCGCTATCAGCACCTGCAGCCAGCTCAGCAACGCAGCAGGAGTGAGAGAGGAGGGGGGGGGGCAGAGGGGCTGCCTTACCACTGACAAGGCACCTGGCTGCCTGCTTAGCCCCGCTGTGAGCACCACAGGGGGTCACACCTAATGGTCACACCTGTTGGTCACACCTGTTGGTCACACCTGTCAGTCACACCTGTTGGTCACACCTTGACACCAGCTTCTATGCCGGCATCGATTCAGTTACTCGCTACAGCTTGAGCCTCAGTTGCTGCCTGCAATTTTTCATCCCCCCCTAGGGTTAGGGTCAGGTCTAGGGTTTTGAATTATTACTAACCCTCACCCTCACCCTAACTCTTTCACTCCCGCCTAGCAGCTGGCCTCATCCTTACAATCCCTAGTGGCCCTCCCTTACCTCCACCCCCCACCCCCCTTCCCCCTCAGCCCCTCAGCCAGCCCCCCTCACCAGCGCTTGCAGCAGGCTGACCCCCGCCAGCGCCACCCACACCCCCGAGGCCCCCCAGCCCCAGCGCAGGTCCAGCACCGCGGCCAGCGGGATGCCCAGCGCCCAGAAGGTGCCCAGGTTGACCATGCAGCCCAGCAGCTGCTGGCCACTGCCCCGCAGCACGCCGGAGAGGGACGCGTTCAGACTGCACCACCAGGGGGGGGGTCAGAGGGCGGGTCAGAGAGCAGGGGCGGGGGCGGGGGCGGGGGCGGGGGCGGGGGCGGGGGCGGGGGCGGGGGCGGGGGCGGGGGCGGGGCGGGGGCGGGGGCGGGGGCGGGGGCGGGGGCGGGGGCGGGGCGGGGGCGGGGGCGGGGGCGGGGCGGGGGCGGGGGCGGGGGCGGGGGCGGGGGCGGGGGCGGGGGCGGGGCGGGGGCGGGGGCGGGGGCGGGGGCGGGGGCGGGGGCGGGGGCGGGGGCGGGGGCGGGGCGGGGGCGGGGGCGGGGGCGGGGGCGGGGCGGGGGCGGGGCGGGGGCGGGGGCGGGGGCGGGGGCGGGGGCGGGGGCGGGGGCGGGGGCGGGGGCGGGGGCGGGGGCGGGGGCGGGGGCGGGGGCGGGGGCGGGGGCGGGGGCGGGGGCGGGGGCGGGGGCGGGGCGGGGGCGGGGGCGGGGGCGGGGGCGGGGGCGGGGGGCGGGGGCGGGGGCGGGGGCGGGGCGGGGGGGCGGGGGCGGGGGCGGGGGCGGGGGCGGGGGCGGGGGCGGGGGCGGGGGCGGGGGGCGGGGGCGGGGGCGGGGGCGGGGGCGGGGGCGGGGGCGGGGGCGGGGGCGGGGGCGGAAACGAGAGGGCTGACCTGTCAGACGCCACGGACAGTGCCGTGTAGGGCATGGCCCGTGTGACCACCTCCACCACGGCTGCGTCACTGTTATAGATGCGCGCCCAGGGCCTAGCCCACACCACCAGCACCACGCTGCTCGCAACCTGCAGCAGCGACCCGCACACGGCTACACCCTCCTGGCGCCTCCCTCCCTCAGCCCCCTGCTGCTGCCCATGCTGCTGGTGCTGCTGTTCACCAGTCAGCCTGTGTGTCAGGCATCTGCCCATCAGGGTGGCACTGGTGGTGGCAGGCAGACAAGCGCTGCAGGCAGACAGGGTGGGGTGCCTGGGTGGGGTGGGGTGAGGTGGGGTGAGGTGGGGGGTGCAGTATAGCGGGTGGCAGCCTAGGCCCCTCGCCCCTGCAGCCAGGCCAGCGGGTGACTCACTCCCAGCATCGCTGCCAGCAAAGCGCCCACCCAGGTGGCCCGCTTGGCTGCGAGCCAGTCACCAGCTCCTGCACCCCACAGCAGCAGCAGCAGCAGCAGCAGCAGCAGCATCAGCAGCAGCAGCCCTGCCCACGTGAAGGCCAGCAGGTGAGCCTAGGGTTAGCTGCGCTGCAGCATGCGCCTGCCTGCCTGCACCGCTGCTGACATAGCCCCACTAGGCAATGGCACCGCCAGCCCCCTGGATGATGAGCCACCTCCCTGCACATGGTGCAGCATCCTGACCCTGTCAGTTTCCTGCCTGCCTGCCTCACACAGCAGGCTGTGCCACCGCCTACAATGCAGCACATGCGCATGACAACATAACACTTACCCTGGGCGGCCTGGCACGGCTCAGCAGTCCGCAGCAGCATACAGCACGGCGGCCAGACAGGGGTGCCACACAGCACGGCCAGGAGACTTA
>JASKMD010000004.1:6428271-6559132 GCA_030144725.1 Haematococcus lacustris
GCCTGCATGCACGAGGTGCCGCTGTGGAGGAGGCATGCGCCCTCTCCCACACTGTGTGATGAGGGTGAGGCGGGGCATGGAGCACATGGCGGGGCATGGAGCCATGAATTCAGTCCTGGAATGGCTGGCTGAGGGGGGAGGGGGAGGGGGGAGGAGAGGGAGGAGAGGTCCAACCAGGATCAGGATCAGGAACAGGACGTTGGAGTGAGTTGGGGGGTACAGTGGTGTTGGAGTAGGGGGGTAGGGGAGAGCTCGCCGGCGGCACAGGGGGCGGTACAGGGGGCTGTGCTGGCAAGGCGCGCAGGCGGGGGGAACAGGGGGGGCAGGGGGGGCAGGGGGGGAGGCGTCCAGGCCTGGCTGCTGGTGGGAGGATTCGGGGAGGCTGCCCCCTACTACCCCCCGCCTGCCTGCCTGCCTGGCTGCTGCTGCTGCTGCTGCTGCTGCCCCCCCTGGCCTGGCCCCGCACCTGAGGGCGGCAATGAGCACGGCGCGCTGCAGGAACACGCCCAGCAGCCGGAACTGCCCCGCCCCAAAGGCTTGGCCTGCAGCCCACACACCACACTCAAACACACACCTTTCTTTTCTCAGCCTTATACTTTTGGAGGGTGGCTTGTATCCACCCAAGCCCTGCCTCCTAAGTGTAACAACTACTCCAACACACACCAGGCATGCTGGACACAGGCAGGGCCACCAGGCAACCCCTCTGTCCTCCCCCCCTGACTCACAGCCTAAGCCCCCCACACACAAACACCATGCACCTCCACCCCCAACCCCCTCCTCCATGCACCCCCTCAGCACCCCCCCTACCCCCCTCCCCCCCCCCCTCCCCCCCCCCCCTTCACTGTCATTACCTCGTGTTTGCCAACATCGCCAGACTCTCTATTCAGCAGCACAACCAGGCGCCCCCTCTACTAACCCCCACCCCCCACCCCCCTGCTGTGTATGACGAGCCTCCTAGCCACCTGGGCTTGACACCGCTGCACGCCTTTTCATCACACTGTCACACCCCTGCCTGCCGTCACACCCCCTGCCTGGCATCACACCTGAGAATGTGTCCTGTCCAGACACCAGCCCCACCACCAGGCTGAGGCCGGTGATGTGGTACACGGTGCGCGCCAGGGTGAAGGCGCTGAGGGCCTGGGCCCCTACCTGCAGGGCAAGTCAGGGGGGGCGGCAAGGTCAGGGGGGCAGGGCGGCAGCAGGGGCCTAGGGGCCGGGGGGGAGCTGCAAGGGCTGGGCAGCAGGTCAGGGGCAGGGGGGGCGAGGGGTACAGACACATCAGGGGGTGTCAGGCGAAGTTACTATGGCTGGCGGGAGGGTGTCAGGGGCTGCTGTAGTGGCAAAGGGATCAGGCAGTTGGGGGAGGAAGAAGTGTGGAGGTCAGGTGGGGTGGAGGGGAGGGGAGGAGGGGAGGGAAGGGGGAGGGGTGTGGAGGTGGCCGTGTCCCACCTGGCCTATCATGGAGGTGGTGACAAGGTAGGAGGCGAAGGACAGGATCTCTGCCGCACTCACTGGCAACGCTAAGGCCAGCACCCTGACATGACAGGGGCAGTGCAGGGGTAGCTGGGTGGGCGGGGGGGGTCCGGAGGGGCAGGGGGCAGGGGCAGGGGCAGGGGCAGGGGCAGGGGCAGGGGCAGGGGCAGGGGCAGGGGCAGGGGCAGGGGCAGGGCAGGGGCAGGGGCAGGGGCAGGGGCAGGGGCAGGGGCAGGGCGGCAGGGGCAGGGGGCAGGGGCAGGGGCAGGGGCAGGGGCAGGGGCAGGGGCAGGGGCAGGGGCAGGGGCAGGCAGGGCAGGGGCAGGGGCAGGGGCAGGGGCAGGGGCAGGGGCAGGGGCAGGGGCAGGGGCAGGGGCAGGGGCAGGGGCAGGGGCAGGGGCAGGGGCAGGGGCAGGGGCAGGGGCAGGGGCAGGGGCAGGGGCAGGGGCAGGGGCAGGGGCAGGGGCAGGGGCAGGGGCAGGGGCAGGGCAGGGCAGGGGCAGGGGCAGGGGCAGGGGCAGGGGCAGGGGCAGGGGCAGGGCAGGGGCAGGGGCAGGGGCAGGGGCAGGGGCAGGGGCAGGGGCAGGGGCAGGGGCAGGGGCAGGGGCAGGGGCAGGGGCAGGGGCAGGGGCAGGGGCAGGGGCAGGGGCAGGGCAGGGGCAGGGGCAGGGGGCAGGGGCAGGGGCAGGGGCAGGGGCAGGGGCAGGGGCAGGGGCAGGGGCAGGGGCAGGGGCAGGGGCAGGGGGCAGGGGCAGGGGCAGGGCAGGGGGCAGGGGCAGGGGCAGGGGCAGGGGCAGGGGCAGGGGCAGGGGCAGGGGCAGGGGCAGGGGCAGGGGCAGGGGCAGAGGGCAGGGGCAGGGGCAGGGGCAGGGGCAGGGGCAGGGGCAGGGGCAGGGGCAGGGGCAGGGGCAGGGGCAGGGGCAGGGGCAGGGGCAGGGGCAGGGGGCAGGGGCAGGGGCAGGGGCAGGGGCAGGGGCAGGGGCAGGGGCAGGGGCAGGGGCAGGGGCAGGGGCAGGGGCAGGGGCAGGGGCAGGGGCAGGCAGGGGCAGGGGCAGGGGCAGGGGCAGGGGCAGGGGCAGGGGCAGGGGCAGGGGCAGGGGCAGGGGCAGGGGCAGGTTTTCTGCCTAAGGCTATCATCTCTGTCTGCCAGGCTGCCGCCTCTGCACCGCTGTCGAGCCTGGCCCCAGCTGAGATATGAGCCGAGGCTATTATCAGGTCAGGGCCAGCAAGGCAGGGCAACGCCTGCTGGCTGCGGGAAGGCCATGGGAGGCGACCGCCGGCCCGTTGTGGCCGGTCTGTCGTGGCGGATGTTCGTGTCGGCACGGTGCTACTACGCTGCCACGGTGTCACCTTTTGGCTTCGTCCGTGCAAGGCGCAGCGCTGTGTGGCGCTGCCTCATCAAGGGGCAGCGGGGGTGTCTGGCTTGAGGTCGGGCGCGCCATTGTGCAGCAGGGGCGCAGCGCTGTCTGGCAGCATCGCGCGACTGGAAGACGAGCTTGCGAAATGCGCGGAAGTCCGGAAAGCGTCATGGCGTCCACTTTGTGGTGACATGGCGGGGAGGTTTCGAGTAGCTGGTCTATTCGCAGCTCAGTCAGCTGGTATGTTCGCAGCTCAGTCAGCGGTGCAAGCCATGAATGTTACCGTTTCGACTCATCGCATTGCTTGGTCAAGTTCCAACTCAACACCGTGCGTGCCATCTCAGCACAGGGCCCCTCGGCCGCCATGCTGCCTGCTCACACAACGGCTGGCACTGATGCCCCCCAGCGCTTAGCCTGAAGCCAAAGCGCATACGGCTTAAGCTGAGGTGTCCACAACATGGGGTTGGTAATCTTCATGCAAATACTCTCTCAATACTGCACCGTTTCCGACAGCGTTTGTCACATTGGCACCTGAGGTTGAGCACAAACCAGGCCTGGTTAGGAATCGAGCCCCATCATGATGTTTCGCCCCGGCCTCACGTCAGATGAAGGTACCAACGCATTTGCGTGATGACGACCAAACCATGACGTCGCAACGCTTCAGCGCCTGCACTGTGTCCTGATCCCTGGTCCAGGCTGCCCTATGCTGAGGTGGCCTGAGTACATTTGAGCGCTCTGCCTGGCAGCACCGCCGCTTGCAAGACACCCCTGCCTGGCACCTTGTGGCCAAGGAACTGTTGAGCGATTCTCAAAAAGCCACAGGGTGCTGCAGAGGCTCAGGGCGGCCGGGGATGGCCGACGAGGTGGCCGGGGCTGGAGTCAATGAGGGGGGGCAACGTCCAGGGTGGTACAGCTCTGTGGAAACCACAACGTCAAGGGGGCTCAGTGTGTCCCCCCACCGCCATCCCATGTGGAACTCCAACACCAACCCATGCAAGCCCATGCAAGTCATGCAAGCCCATGCAGTCTGACTGGCCGCCCGGGTGGCTACCGCAGGTCGATGACCTTGTGGCGGGTGTTGGGGTTGAGGTACACGTGGCTGCTCTTCTCGTACAGCTCCTGCCCTGTGGAGGTGTCGGGGTGTGCGTGGAAGCCGCGCAGGCTGCAGCGCTGAACCAGCTGCAGCCCGCCAGGCGTGGACAAGCGGAAGATGCCGCGGCTTTGCTTCCTGAGCCCAGTCAAGCCAGCAAGGAGGCAGCAGCATCAGCATCACAGGGGGAGGGGGGGCAGCAGGGGCAGGGGCCATAGGGTCAGGTCATTTCACTCCAGACGGCTTGCACTAGCCTCCTGCTTCCCCGCCGCCCCTCCCCCTGCTCTTTCCCCTAGCCCACCCTCCTGTGTGCCTCCTTGTGCCCCCGACCTCTCTCCTACCATCACTGCCGCTGCACCTACTGCCCCAGCTGCTGCTAGCCTGCGCCCCTGCTGCGCCCTCCCTACGTCGCTGCTGCCACCGCTGCTGCTGCTGCCCCTACCCCTCCTGCCTCTGCCCCCACCAGCCTGCGCCCTCCCTCCCTCTCCACCGCTGCTGCCACCGCTGCTGCCGCCGTGCCGCCACTGCCGGCGCGCACCTGTCGCTGGGCGCCATGACTATGGCCACCGCCTCGTCCAGCATGGTCTGGTAGCCGCACTGCGTGTGCACGTCCACGCTGGACAGGAAGCAGGTCTGGGTGGGGTGGGTGTGGATCCAGCCCAGCGGGTACAGCTCCTCAGCAAACTGAACCTCAAAGATCTCCTCCTCATTCAGGGCCTAGGGGCAGGGGACAGGCCAGGAAGGGGGCAGGGTCAAGGCCAGGGTCAAGGCCAGGGTCAAGGTCAGGGTCAGGCAGTACTCAAGAGGGGCGCGGTCAGGGGCAGGGTGAGGGACAGGGTAGGGCAGGGTGGCAGGGTCAGGGTCGGGGCAGGCAGGCTGGGGGGCAGGGTGGGGGGGCAGGCAGTCCTACATAGGCCACAGAGACCACGGCCCCACCCTTCCACCCCTCAGCAGCCCCCCACCCAGCAGCTCCCTCATCACACCTCCCCTGCCCCCAGCCCTCACCCCCCCTGCCTCCTCACCCCCCACCCCCCACCCCCCTGCCCATCTGCCCTCGCCCCACCTGCACCGTGTCCGAGGTGCCCTGCTGCTTGGGGATGATGAGCGTGGTGATGGTGAACATGGAGTCGTTGGCTGACAGCTGGGCCGGCCAGGATGCCACAGGACTCGATCCCCCGGCTGGTGTTGGCGCGGGGCGTAGGCCAAGAACTCCTCCATCAGGGCCACGCTCACGTGCACGTCCCGCAGCTGCGCCCGCTTCGACACCTCACGCACCCCTGAGCTGTCCGGGAGGGCCAGGGCGGACACGGCACTGGGGGGGGGGCGGGGGGGGGGAGGGGCCTGCTGCTGCTGCTGCTGCTGGGGGGGGGGCCCGGGGTAGCCTGGGGGCTGGCGGGCAGGAGCAGGACTCTGTGGTCGCTGCCTGGCTGCTGCTCAGGCTGACCACCTCCACCAGCTGGGGGGGAGGGGAAGGGCCAGCCGAGGGCTGGGGCACCTGGGCAAAGGCAGCCAGGTCAGGGTAGCGCTGGAGGTGGGAATTGAACCCAGGGCCTCCAGGCACCCCGGCAGCAGGCAGGCTGCCTGTGACAGTGACGTAACCCCCTGGGGAGACCCAGTCCAGCTCGCCCCTGCCGCCTGCTGCTGCTGGAGTAATTGCTGTGGCGGTGCTGGAGGGTGCCAGCCGCCCACTGCTCTGATAGTACAAGGCATGGCGGTCAGCGTCATTGCTCTTGGCCGCATACTTTGGTTTGTGTAGTGGGGCGGTGAGCTGGTGCGCCCTGCCCCGCTGCCCGCCACCACCAGGCCCAGGTCACTGTCAGCGGTGTGTGGTGGGAGGCATGCCAGGACTGGCCCTGCCGGAGGCTGCTGCTGCTGACACTGCTGACACTGCTTAGGCCGCCGTGGCCCTGCTGCAGGACTAGGCCTGCATTGCCGCCACCCGGCCTACCCGGACCAGGCCCATGCTGGATGATGTCCAGCAGGTCGTCTACCTGCACCTGACTGTAGTCATAGGCAGCTGGCTGCTGCTGCTGCTGCTGCTGCTGCTTGCCAGGCCACCCCCCGCCTGGGCTGCTGCTGCTGAGGCCTGGGCTGCCTGCGCCTGCTCCGCCGCTGGCAGGCAAGGCGGGTCGGCTGCCCTCCGCAGGTATGGCATAGTCTGGTCGATTACGAGAGTGGGCACTGGGGTCGTGGATGTCCTTGGTTTGAAGTACGATCTTCAGCTGCTCCAGCTGTGGGAACACCTTGTCCGCCAGGGTCTGGAGGAGTGACAAGGAGTGAGGAGAAAGGTGAGTGACACTGTAGAAGGAGAGGGTGGCACGGTGTGGGAAAGGATGACAAAGTGGGGAAAGGCCTGACAAAGCAAAGGTTCGAGGTGGCATGTTTCAGTGGGAATGGGAGAGCATGCCTACCTTTTTCAGTCTGACATACTTTGGGTCAGCCTTCTTGTAGTCTTGATGTCCAGGCAGTGTTTCAAGGATGAGGCTGCGGGGGATCACAGTAACAACGGTGGGTGAGTCTGGGCCAACCTCTTCTCCAGGCTGCATACCCGTGCCTACCTGGCGAAGCGCATTAACATCACATACTGTTGCTCCTCGTTTCCTTCTCGCTCATAGCTATCCGCCTGTGCGCAGGGTTGAACGACATGACACGGAACCCTGCTACAGGCGCTGCACGGAAGCTGGCGCACGGAAGCTGCACCTGACGTAGAACTAGCTCCGCAGAGTGGTAGTACTTCGCGATGCTGATGCTGTTTTGCACGGCCCGAGGAGGGACAACTGCTGTGAGCTGCCGCACCAGCGAGGGATGCTCTCTGCTGCGTGGTGCGGGCATTATCGTGCGCGGCTAGCCTTACGAGTCCATTTAGGCAGGCTTGAGTGCACAATGATGCAAGCACATTGGCAAATGCTTGCATTTTTGTTGACGTTTGGGATTTGCAGCGGCTGCAGATCCCTGAACAATGCACCAACCACATCATCATTAGGTACTATGAAGCCATCTTCCTGACGAGAAGGTGTCGACTTCATGTGGCGGCAAGGGCTCGCCCCCATCCCACCCTCGTCCTCAGCTGCAAGCGACTGCAAGCTTGCCGTTACAGCAGCCATACCTGCAAACACCTGGTAGCTATTAGTGGCAGCGGAACATGGCACAGTGCTATTGGTACCGCACCATGGCGTGGCCTCAACCGGTTCATGCATCGTATCCATAGCAGACTACCACCCTTGTCGAGTCGTATGCAGGCCAATTGTATCAGCGCGCGTGTGTGTGTGCGGTGCATCACCCCCATGTTACCTGGCCCCCTTACCTGCCTCCAGCCCAGTTGCAGCAGTTGTTACACTGGTGTAACGGGGCATGGTGGCACACTGGTTCTCACACTCTTGATATCTGCTGCCCCACTGAGATGCGGGGAAGCCCAGAACTCAACCCATATAGCTAACTCAACCTCATCCTCGCTTTCATCCTGGCACAGGGATCAGCCCCACTGGCACCCTACCAACTGCTGTGCTATGCTGCAGGGCAGCGATCCAGCTGCAGCCGCGTGCCACAGGCACTGCAGCAAGCTCACCAGGCCTAAACGCTGGAAGTAGAGGTTGCTGCAACTTGTTTGTAGTAGCTGAGTGAGATTACCCACAGTCCAACATGTTGTACCTTGTTGAATAAGTTTTGTTGGCCTGAAGGCTGGAAGTAAGAAGGCTGGTCACGTGCCGGTCCACATGCCGGTCCTGCTTGCCCCGTTTTTGCGAATCCCTCATCCACGCGGCTCCAGGCGCAGCTCGACGGATGATCCATGTCATGGACCATACCCGGTCATTGCCCTGCCGTGGCGTTGCCAACTACCGCAACGGCCGCCCGACCCGCGCTCCAAGACATCACGGAGTATCGAGCGAAAGGGGTTCCGCAAAGCTGAGGGTGTTGGACATCGCACGTGGGACATCACACGGCTTACGCTGAAACGGCCCACACCTGCTTTTACCGCGCTGCGGTGCGTTGCGTTCGTGTCGTCATGCGCCGTGACGTAGTCGCCTTGGAGGCGCCGCGAGCAGCCCGTCACAGGCAGCCGGCAGCATGGGGAAGGGGAATAAGCTGAATGCGCACTACATGAGAGCTGCTCCTGATCCACCACCTCCTGCTGATCCAACACCTCCTGCTGATCCAACATCTCCTGCTGCTCCACCTTTTCCTGCTGCTCTTTCCCCTCGTTCACCCCCCGCCTCCTGCTGCCACTGCAGCCACCACCCCTGCTGCCACTGCTGCTCCCCTGCCTTAGCTGCCATCACCCTACTGCTGAGCCTAGGTCTTGCGCGGCAGCAGCAGTCATGGCTGGATGACATCCCCTCCACCCCTGCCCCCTCCACCCCCACCGCCATGGCACACGCTTCAGAAGCGCAGGCCACAAACAGGTCACCCCTGGCAAAACAACACAACTGGCCAAACCATCAGCATGGTCAAGGGCTGGGTGACAAACGAGAAATGGCAGATGCCTCACAACACCTGCTCCCTTCACCCCTGCTGCCACCTCTGCTGCCACCCCTGCCACCGCCGCCCACCCGCTACCGCCCCCGCCCCCTCCATTCCCGCCCACTTCACCCCCTCCCCACCCGCTGCCACCGCTACCCCAACCGCAACAGCCCCTGCCCCCTCCCCCTGCCCACCCCTGCCCTCCAGGTGCAGGTTGCTGCAGGGCAGGTTGTGATGGGCGCTCTGGACGCCTTGGCCCTGTGCTGGGCGCTGGCCCGTGTGCTGAGCCTGAGCCAGGCCGCCGTGGCCCTCACCCTGTGCCGCTGGCTGCTGGGCCTGGAGCGTGTGGGCAGCCTGCTGGAGCTGGGCCGGCGCTGCGTCACCGCGGGAGCCGCCGCCTGCTTCCGCCACACCTGGCTGCCGGAGAAGCGGCGCGCGTTCCAGCTGCTGGCCATGTCGGAGCAGTGGCTGGCCAGGCGGGACCAGGGCGTGGTGCTGGAGGACCTGGGCACGCAAGGGGCGGTGCAGGGGCTGTGGTGGGTGACCTACCCCCGCTGCTGCTGCTGCTGCTGCTGCTGCTGCTGCTGCTGCTGCCGCTGCCGCTGCTGCTGCTGCTCCCGCTGCTGCTGGGACTAACAACATGAGGGGCAGGGGCGGGGGGGCTTCTGCTGCTGCTGGCATCGTTGCTGCTGTCACTGCTGTGACTGGTTAGGGCCGCCAAGGGTGCACCATGTTCAGTATCACAGCTGGCTGCGCCATGGCTGCTGTCACAAAGGGTGCAACATGTTGGCGGGTGCAGCCTTGCTGAGGGTCGCCAAGGGTGCAACCGTCTTGTTCTCGTAGCTGGCTGCGGCAAGTGCCTGTTGCTGCTGGCCTGCTGAGCAGACCCTGCTGGGCTGGTGGGTGGCTGCAGGGTCAGGCCTGCCAGCCAGCGCCCAGGGGAGCGGGAGCTGTGGGTGCTGTATGTACACGGTAAGGTGGAGGGGGGAAGGTGGAAGGTGGAGGGGGGAGGGGGGAGGGGGGAGGGGGGAGGGGGGAGGGGGGAGGGGGGAGGGGGGAGGGGGGAGGGGGGAGGGGGGAGGGGGGAGGGGGGAGGGGGGAGGGGGGAGGGGGGAGGGGGGAGGGGGGAGGGGGGAGGGGGGAGGGGGGAGGGGGGAGGGGGGAGGGGGGAGGGGGGAGGGGGGAGGGGGGAGGGGGGAGGGGGGAGGGGGGAGGGGGGAGGGGGGAGGGGGGAGGGGGGAGGGGGGAGGGGGGAGGGGGGAGGGGGGAGGGGGGGGAGGATTGTCAGCCCATCAGCCTGCCTGTGTGTCCAGCCCTACCCCTGCCCAGTGTGGTGTCCCGGCTGTTCTGGCGCTGGCCCTGGCTGCAGGAGGGGCCATGGTTGCCGGCGCCAGCGGCATGTATGCCCGCTCCTTTACCCGGCTGGTGCAGCAGCTGCAGGCGCTAGGGGTGTCTGCCCGGCTGCTGTCTGTGGAGTACCCGCTGGCCCCTGAGCAGCCGCACCCCGCTGCCCTGCAGGCCACCCTGGCTGCCTGGCGCCACCTGCTGCAGTGCAGCCAGCAGGGCCAGGGCAAGGCCTGCTACGCCATCAGTGAGCCACAACCCTCTTGAACAGACCACGCTGCGCCCTGCCTATGACATGCAGGCCAGGCGGCGTGTAGGGGCCAGGGAAGGGGGGTGGCGGGGTCACGCTGCAACCCTGCTGTCCTCCAGCCATAGTGGGGGTGGGGTGCGGGGCACTGCCTCATGGTCATACCCGCAGGCACACAGAGCACATGTGGAGCGCTGAGCTGTCCCCCACCACCCTGACACCCCCTGTCTGCTGCCCCCTGCCCCCTGCTGCTGCATCTTCCCTGCCCCCTGCTGCTGCCCCCTGCGCCACCCCACCAGCTCATCTCCCCCTGCTGCCATGCCCTGATGTGTTGCCTGGCGGCTGCAGTGGGGGACTCAGCGGGGGGCAACCTGGCGCTGGCCTGCCTCATGGCGCTGCATGAACAGAGCCAGCCTCAGCCCCAACCCAACTGCCCCCACCAGCCTGGCCAAACCCAGACTCCCCCCACCCAGCAGCCCGCCAGCCAGACCCGGCCTCAGCTCGTTGGTGCCGTGCTCATCTCCCCCTGGCTGGACCTCTCCCCCTCCTCCCACTCCCACATCCACTGCGGCTCCCGCTGGCTCCCCCCGCCCCCCACCACCCCGCACATCTGGCCATGCACCCGGCAGGGCCTGCCGCCGCCCAGCCCCCGCCCCCTACCCAGCCACCCAGCCGGCCCCCTGCCAGGCGCCTCTCAGGACTGCCCCTGCTGGGCTGCGCAGCGCCAGCGCCTGGCCGCTGACATGCTCACCCCTGGCGACCTGAGGCACTGCGCTGAGCTGTATGCGCCGGGGCGGCTGGGCAGCCGGCTGGTGTCTCCCGCTGTGGCGCCTGGGTCTGACACGCAGCGGGTGCTGAGGGAGATGGTGGCGCAGCCGGTGCTGGTGCTGGCGGGAGGGGAGGAGATCATGCTGTGAGTGAGGGAGTGAGGGAGGGGGGCCATGTGCCATGGGTCTTGGCTATGGGCCGTGGGCCGTGTGACTGCCACCCCCATGGGAGGGTGAGAGGGGCGGGGGAGTGACAGAGATGCCAGGAGTGGTGTGATTGAAAGAGTGAGGTGGAGGTTTGAAGAGTGGGGTCACAGGGGCGTAGGAGTCCATGGCAGGGAGGACCATGAGGGGCATGGGGTTAGGAAGCAAGGGTAGGGAGAGGGGGTGTTGCATGCTCTTGCATGCGGTCTGCATGCACTGCTCTGCAAAGTGCGTCCACATGCACAGTGAGTTGCATGCTTATTATTCCTCATGCACCCATGCATCGTGTGAAGCGGGATCGCTTGGCCTGCTGCCTGCTGCCTTGCTCTGCCCAGGCCGGACATTCAGCGGTGGGCAGACAGCGTCAACCAGCCCTTCGCCCCGCTGGGCAGAGCTGCACAGCGCCATGCAGCCGCGGTGGCCATGCAGGCGCTCGGGGCTGAGCCAGGCAAGTCAGCAACTCAGGACCTGGCAGCAGCTAATGGCAAGGTGGCAGCACAGGACATGGTACCGGGGAGCCACACAGCAGCTGTGGCAAACGGCACAGCAGCAGGCATTGCCATGGATGGTAGTGGGGGGGCGGCGGAGCAGGTGGTGCAGCAGGTGGTGGACTTGCAGGTGGTGGCGGGGGCGGTGCATGTCTACCCCCTGCTGCCGGGTCATGGCCCGCACTGGGCAGCTGTGGGTCGCTACCTCGCAAGCTGCGTGGCAGCAGCAGCAGCAGGCTGATGCAGTGCAGTGGGTGGGGTGCAGTGCAGGTCAAGAGGTATGGGGTGCATGGGGATGCAGCACCTGCAGCTGCTCCTGCTGGTGTGACAGCGCTTAGTGGTTTTGAAGCTGTTATACATGCTGCCACTGTAGCTGTGGGGCAGGAGCTAAGTGTGACACGGCGTGAGAGTGAGAGGCAGGGCAGCCTGCAGATCTACGCGGTAGCTTCAAAAGCCGCTTCGTGGTCAAACGCGATCCTCGCTTCGTGAGGAAGTGGGCGATGTTTGCTGTGTAGTGGGAGCGCAGCCAAATTGTTGATCTTGTTGCTTTGTACAGCAGGCCTAGTCCTTTTGGATTAGTGGTTAGACCTCGACGGCCATCTTCAGTGAGCCATGTAAGCACTGAGTAACATCTGTACCCACGCCAACCCCAAATGCTGATGCCAATGCCTCTGTCACTGCCCATGGCACTATTGCAGTGCAAAGCTACATACATCGCAGACAGCCTCATTGCCACATGCCACGCGTCATCCAGCGTGCTTGCATCACTATACGGTCCCACGCCGCCCCAAAGCTGTCCAATGCTGGGCGGGTGTCTAAGAACATGGCAGCGGGGGGACCGCCCGGCTGCGGTACACCGGCGTAGAAATCGATGACGTATCTGACCTGTAGCCGGCGCCGGACAGCACACACCGCCTTGGGGAACCAACCGCCAGATATTGATACATGTGGACGACATGCAGCCCGACCATGAAGCTTACTTGCATGAAGGTGTCTCACATGAACCTTCCCTAGCAACAATCTTACCTCTCCCAATTTCCCACTACCTAACTCCACCCCGTCCACTATTTTCGTTCTTTAGTGCGATTAGTGGTAGGTAGTTCCACAACGACTGCAAGGTCACGGGTCTGAACCCACCTAGAGGCGTAGCAGTAGACTACTCTTTTGGCCTAAGTATGCAAAGAGCTGCAATTTCAAGGCACCAACTTCCCTTTATGTACGCTTGTAGCCGAGTCTTTCTTTCCCACTACCTACACAGCTACAAGGCTCACTTTAATGTAGGTCACAGGCAAGAAGCAAACGTGGCATTCTGGAGTGTGTTCTCTTCACTGTCTTGATATACGTCAAGATATAGCGCTAGGCAAGCTCCCAGGCTACCTTGTCTGGCTCCCCATAGTGGCCATGCGGTCATGCTGCTTGAAGTTGCAGGCCCTGTGTGCTGCCGCCTCACCTGGTGCCCACAGCGGTCCACCACCCAGTCGTGCCTGTCAAAGGGCAGCGCATACCCCAGGGCGTTCAGGAGGCGGGCCTTGGGAGACAGGTCAGCAGGGCGGCCCTGGAAGCGCACCAGGCGCGGCCCCTGAGGGCAGTCTGCGCAGTGCAGGGCTTCCCAGGCCTTCACCTGCACAGCGCATGCCAGGGCGCCCCCCAGGGCTGACTACGCAGCACGCTATCTATGTGTGAGAGAGTATGAGATGAATGAATACGCAAACAAAGGTATGGCATGCAGACGACAATATTGACCAAGACCAAGACAGACTGTAACTCTGCAGCTTGCACGAGGGACAGGTAACACAGCACGCTATGTGAGCTCTGGCACGAACTGACCCTGGCCTCTCGCCAGACATCTGTCTTTGCACTGGCCTCAGGCTAGGCCCTCACCTCTGCCCAAGCCCGCTCATTGACTGAGTTGTGAATGGCCACCACAGTGCTCATGTCTTGTGCAGCCGGCTGCCAACCCTGCAGCGGCAGGGAGCGGGTGGGGTGGGGTGGGGTGGGGTGGGGTGGGGTGGGGTGGGGTGGGGTGGGGTGGGGTGGGGTGGGGTGGGGTGGGGTGGGGTGGGGTGGGGTGGGGTGGGGTGGGGTGGGGTGGGGCGGGGTCCTGGATACCCAAGCTTGCCTTGCGCTGCATGGCATTGTAAAACATCTGCTCAGACGGATACATCCACACTTGCTCCGCCTGCTGTCCGCCTGAGCCCTGGGGCAGCTGCTGGTGTGCAGGCAGCGTGTCAGGCGGAGCCGCCATGGGGATGCTGCTACGTTGGCGACTTACCCCCAGGGCAGGGCTTGTGTCTGCGCATGCAAGTAGGTGTATAGGCAGGGGCCCAGGTCACATTTGCCAAGTGCATAGAAGTAACACTGTGCAGGTGTGATGCAGCATGCAAGTGGTCGGTCTTGGGTGGGGTTGTGAACAGGCGTAGCAAATGACACGACTTACGAGCATACATAACAGTCATGTCCATGCCATCCACCTTCTACAAGCATTCTGTTATGTGTGCATGCATGTGTGAGTGAAGTGTGATGTGAGGCTGAAGGGTTGCTGGCCTGTGGTGAGAGGGGCTGGGCCTGTGGTCCCGGCGCCATGGAGCTGTCGGGCTGTGGGGTCAGGGACCTGGAACACACCCCGCCGCCACCTCCTGCCTACCTGGGCTGCTAGGCGCTCCCTGGCCCTGGCCTGTGGCAGCAGGTTGGGGTGTTGGAGGAGGCGCCACATCAGGTGATGCTGGCTTGGGCCACCAGCCCCAGCTTCTGGGCTGCTTGTGGGTGATGCTGCCAGAGCTCACCACTCCTCCACTGACACCTGCAGCGTGCAAAGTGCTGCTTTGCTCCACTGTGCGAGAGAGGGGTGTAGTCCCAACCACGCAGCCCCCATACCCTGCTCTGTACGCTTTTACCCCATACCTTAATCCCCCCTCTTTGGCCACAGACCTGCCTTACTGACAGTCACGTGCCAATGCCTGCACTGCCTCACCTTCTGCAGCACCAGTTGATGCGCCTGGCTGACTGTACAGTTCCAAAGGCAGCTGGGTTAAGGGGTGGAAAGCCTCCTTGCTGTTTGTGGGCAAGACGACAGGACAACTGCTGCTGCTGCCACTGCTGCTGCGGCAAGGTGGCTCTTGCTGTGGCGAAAGGCGTGGACTTGTATCATGTTCCGTGGACCGGGGTGACACAACCTGGTCACCTGCGTACATGGGGTTTGGCTGCCTCAGGTGGCATGATGGTGGCAGACAGCGCGGGTTATTCGGCTGGCGCACCCTGTCTCTGCGATTGCGCCCCTCCGCAGTCGACGCCCGATGTGACGTCGGAAAGCTTGACAAACGTCTTGTGTGCGCGCGCAAAACTGGCTGTTGTGCTCATCAATGAGCATTAGGTTTAAGTGGAAAGGCTAGTGGAAGTGGAAAGGCTAGTGGAAAGGCTAGGGGAGTAGTGAATGGTTGCATGCACATGTTCTTAATGCTCACAACATGCACACGATCTTGATGCTGCCCACTCCACGCCAACGTGTACGCGTTCAAGGTAGACCTGTAGCCTTTGCTGAGCTTATGTTTGCAATCCCTTTCCATTACGAGAAAATCACAAATCGTTATATAGTCGTAAAGTTGACATTATACAGATGTCGGGACGTGAGAGGGCTATTACGGGTTGATAATCACAATTACAGCTTTTACGGGAAAGATGAAAAATGTGCACCACACTGAACTCAACCAACGAGCACCCTACAACTTACGACGCAAAGCGCTAACCCTGCCACACGCAGTTATTTGCTACACAAATAAAAACAGTCCAGTCGTCCAGTTGAAGCAATCTGCACAAAACGCGCGATTGGCGACAACATTGGCAAGGGCAATACGGCACTCCGGAGCAGTCTGCACATGGTGATTAAGCGCAAATAGGGAGCAGGTCATGCAGCTAGAGTTAAGCATGTTGAGGCATGGGCGGCAGCTAGAGCAACATGACCCGTCCAGCAGCAGCCATGTGCACTACTACCTAGGCAATGAGGGGCAGTAGGCCGCACAGAGCAGCAGCCAGGGGTAACAAGGTCAGCAGTCAGCAGCAGCCAGTGATGGGTAATACAAGATACGTGTATCGATACAGATACGTATTTTTTGTATAATACAAAAATACACGTATCGTATTAAAAAATACAAGTGCCGGCCGGCAAGTTGCCTTAAAATGGAAGCCATCAGTTTGCCTTCAGATGAAGCTCCTTTGTGACAAAGGGACACGCAACGCTCTCTTATGGCACTAGCGGGGCTAGTCTAAGCCGATATCGAGTTGGGCTGGGTCATGCAGAAACCGAGCTGGTCTATAAGACGCGAGCATTAGTAGCTGCTTAAGCCTCAGCCTCGTCGTTTGCGTCGCTGCCACTGCACTCTTCGCTGTTTGCCGCTGAATTTGACGCCTCCGAATCTGACCAGGGCACAGGATGTCTGTCAGCATCCAGCTGCTGCGTGCGCCGGAGGAGGCGCGAGTTGCTGAAGTTGAACACCAGCATTGAGGCTCGGGAAGTGGTGAGTCTCAGGATACATATCATGCAACGCTCTCACAGCGGCTGGCATGACTGCAGCACTGTCGGTCACGATGGCCACGAACATGTGCACCCCCACGGCCTGCACCACGCGGTGCATCCGCTGAGCTGTGTATATGGCGTCCACCCTCACTGTGGTGTCAGGGCCCACTGTGCTGTTAACGGAGCTGTGGAAGTAGGCGCCCAGGGCACACACAAGCAGGTAGTTGCTGATGTGGTGACCGTTGATGTCCTTGTACCCGTCCGTCACCAGTGACACGCCTGATCTTTGAAACTGCTGCTGGAAGGGCTCCAAGGCCTTGGTAAGGGTGTCCTTGGCCTGCACACAACCAGCTCACAAGCCACATGCCCATGCTCACATGCCCGCCCACTGTGCACTGTACATCATGCGTTTGCAAGCTTGGGCTGTTTAGAACCAATACTGACCCTGATGAGCATGGGTCCAGCCAGCGTCTTGCGTGTGGGAGGGCTGTAGCGCGTATGAGGCGGCAGCTTGCGGGCCAGACGGATGATTTCTGCCATCTCAGGCTTGCGAGGTGTGTCGAAAGGCAGGCCGTTGGCATAAACAAGCCAGCCGAAGGCTACATCCAGCTCTCTAACAACAGCTGCAGTGCTTGATGCAGTGGCTGCTGGGCTGATAGGAAGCTTGGCCGGACTGACTGTTGGGCACCTGGCACCGGTTCCACCAGTGTTAAAGTTGAGCGTACGCTTGGCCTTCGCTGCCGTTGCCTTCTCCTTGGCGTCTACAATTCGCGTGCCGAAGAGCAGCTTGACAGCATTGGGCGCAGCAGCGCATCGGCACATGTGGTCGCGAATACGGGTGGCTCCTCCGCTGAACTTGGCGTGGCAGTAGTTGCACGAGATGCTATGGCCGTGGAGCAGCTTCGTTGAGGTGACATGTTGCCACTCGAGGCTGGAAGGCTTTCCGCCGTCGCCGTCCTGCCCAGCCATCAAGGACAGGCTGCGGGACTGGCTACGCTGCTCATAGCTGCTCCTTTCCCGCGTGACATGTCGCCTCTGTATCGCTGTATTGTATCGATACAAAAAATACACGTTTTTTCGTGTATATTCTTGTATTTTCTGTATCGATACATGTATTACCCATCACTGGCAGCAGCTGGGCGTAGCACGCGGCATGGGCGGCAGCTAGAGCAACATGACGCGTCCGGCAGCAGCCATGTGCACTACTACCTAGGCAATGAGGGGCAGTAGGCCGGACAGAGCAGCAGCCAGGGGTAACAGCGTCAGGAGTCAGCAGCAGCTGGGCGTAGCACGCGGCATGGGCGGCAGCTAGAGCAACATGACGCGTCCGGCAGCAGCCATGTGCACTACTACCTAGGCAATGAGGGGCAGTAGGCCGGACAGAGCAGCAGCCAGGGGTAACAGCGTCAGGAGTCAGCAGCAGCTGGGCGTAGCACGCGGCATGGGCGGCAGCTAGAGCAACATGACGCGTCCGGCAGCAGCCATATGCACTACTACCTAGGCAATGAGGGGCAGTAGGCCGCACGGAAGGGCAGCAGCCAGAGGTAACAGCATCAGCAGTCAGCAGCAACTGGGCGTAGCACGCGGCATGGGCAGCAGCTAGGGCGACATGACGCGTCTGGCAGCAGCCACATGCAATAATTCCCAGGCAACGAGGTGCGGTAGGTTGCAGGGAAAGGCAACAGGCAGGGGTGGCAGGGTCAGCAATAGGCAGCAACAAGGGACTGTGGAGGGCAGGCAGCACCATTGGGTGAAGCATGCGGCATGGGCAGCAGCTAGGGCGACATGACGCGTCTGGCAGCAGCCACGTGCAATAATTCCTAGGCAACGAGGTGCAGTAGGTTGCAGGGAAAGGCAACAGGCAGGGGTGGCAGGGTCAGCAATAGGCAGCAACAAGGTGTTGTGGAGGGCAGGCAGCACCATAGGGAGAAGCATGCGGCATGGGCAGCAGCTAGGGCGACATGACGCGTCCGGCAACAGCCACGTGCAATAATTCCTAGGCAACGAGGTGCAGTAGGTTGCAGGGAAAGGCAGTAGGCATGGGTTGCAGGGTCAGCCAAGGGGCTGTGGAGGGTGAAGCATGCGGCATGGGCAGCAGCTAGGGGATGTATGAAGCAGGCTGCAGCAGCTAGAGGCAAGGGGCAACTAGGCAAGGGGCAGGGTAGGTAGACAGCGAGATTATCCGCACATAGCAACAGCAAGGGGCAGTTAGATAATGGCAGAGATCGGGTGAAACCCAGCATCCGCCTACTGTATGGAGGATAGCCTTGAGACACTCCAAAGCGCGGAGAGCTCCATCGTCGCCACAGCGGAACGACAGTTTCAGCTTGCTACGACAGCTGAATTACGGCTCGACTTGCGTGACCAAGCTGAGATGCCTCTTCAGCCAAGGATGCAGAGGTACCCGCGATCGCTGCAACTGCATTGTTAGGCTGCGCGACTTGGGATTCTGCGTGGGAGCAAGATGCAAAGTTAGGCCAATGCTGGTCAACGCGGTTACCATGGTCAACGCGGTTACCATAATGTTCTCACCTGCTAGTCTTGCTGCCGCAAGACGTGCAGTCGCGACCTCGAACGGAGGGGGTTGAACGGAGGGATGTCTGACTCGTGGTCGCTTTGGTCATCCACTTCATCGTCCATATCATCGGTGCAGCTGACCGTGTATATGCTATCGGGCATGATGGCTGAGACTACGATGAAGACTGGGACAAGAGCTTGGGACTCAAACTCAGGCAGGAGTGAGAAGTGGGAAAAGTGCGCGCCTTGCAACAATTACGGGAAAAGTGCGAGCCTTGTCAAAATTACTGAAAAAGTGCGAGCCTTGGTCAAAATTACGGGAAAAGTGCGAGCCTTGGTCAAAATTACGGGAAAAGTGCGAGCCTTGACCCCAATTACTGGAAAAGTGCCTTGCTACTCAAAGGTGTTCGCGTTAGCTGCGCGATGCTTAGGTAACGGCAGGGCTAGCCGCGACAGCTAGAAAGCTAGAAAGAAGGTACCCGTAATGTAAAGGGATATCGCATAATGTCTCGGCCAGCGCTGTTCACGTCCAAATAACAGTCTCGGCCAGGTCTCGAGTTGCGTAAACGTCTCGGCTGCGCCTCGACGTTTACCGCAACTCTCGACCCAGCCTCGACCGTTATTTTCCCGTAACAGCTCGGCCTCCGACATTATACTATACATAGTAGCACCATGCTGCTGGGGATCGTTTATGGCAATCGCGCAGGTCCTGGGTCATCCGAAAGCTCCAGCCTGGAGCCGGAAGAATTGCTGCTATTGGTTCCACCTTCAATCAAAGTAAAAAAAACAGAGACCTTTCGGCTATAGCAGAGCACAGCGACACGTTACACTCTGCTCGGCTGCATGCGAGTATCTGGTCAACATGCACTTCAGCTACTGGACATGCTTACTTCAGCTCCCTCAGGCAAGGCATAGGTGCGCCTGATGGCAAGTCATCTAACCATGTCAGTGATAGTCATCAGCTTGCATCATTTCCATGTATTGTGCGCATCAAAATGGGCTCTTTGTGATAATCTCAAACAGTGCTATGTTGTCAAACGAGTCACATTAGTATGACTTATGAGGGCAGCTACCAGCTGCCTACATGACGTTACTGCCATGGCAGGTAGTGTCTACAAGGCATTCTTGCTCGAAGGCTCAAACCACAAGCAAGGCAGCAGCCAGGGAAAGCACAACGCCCACGCCTGCCAACCAAGGGTGGGAAGCTGGTGATTGCAGTGTCGCACTGCTTGTAGTGGGGCTAGCAGTGGGGGTGGAGGTGGTGTTGCAGCTAGGGGCGCAGCGCTGGGCAGCACTGGCTATGACCACGCTGCCGTTGCAAGCCCTGCGGTCAAACAGTGGCAAGCATGCATGCCTCTGTAGGAACACATGGAACACTCCTTAAAGGCACATGTGTTGTCCAGTTTGCAGGGGTTATTTGTCAGCATGTCTGCATTGTGTCCTCATTGAAACAACTAGTCGCATTGTTGCAGTGGCAGCAGTCTGTGCCAGGCAATGATAGTGTCACAAGCAATTCCTGACTACCTATGTAGCCTCAACCCCACCTACCTGAACACCAGTGGGCAGATGGGGGTGACTGGAGCTTGGCAGTTGACCAATGGGCACTGTGCAGCAGAAGCCAGGGTAACCTGACCGGCTGTGAGGCTGCGCAAGAAGGTAGGAGCAGCATTGGAGGCGAGTGCTGTGGGGTGGAAGAGATTGGCGAGGTCCATCAACACCTGCATGAGACATAGGCAGGCCATGCCACGTACTCATCTTATATGTGCAGCACATGCAAGTCTTCAGTACTGATGTGCAGCAGATGCAAGTCTACATGCATGGCTACTCAATGCACAAGTGAGGCTACAGTGCTAGGCACCAGAGGGCTTAAGTCTGATGCACCAGTATCACCTCACCTGGTCAGGACGTGCCACTGCCATCTCATACCAAGAGGTGTAGCCATCAGGGTTGCTCTCCTTATCCACGCGCACAATCTTTCCATCCCTACAGAGCAACAGGTGCATGGGTCGAGGCTACACACACTGGACAGCTGGGCACTCGACAGATGCATCAGGTGCAGACAAGGGCTATGCATGCGTTTGTAACTGACCTGAGGAAAGGCAGGCTTGCCAGATCGGCAGCTGAGAAGCCAAAGGTCGACACAAAGTTGTTCAGGGTAAGATCCTGGTTGCGGACGTCTGCAGAAGCAGCACACACCACAAAAAAGCCCCGACAGATAAACAAGCAGACAGCAAGCAAAAGACAAGCCACTGAGGAGAGGGGAAACAGTGATCAGCATACTGAGGAAAGTGAGGCTCATTGCGTACCGGGGTAGCGTGTCTCGTCAATCACCCAGGTCACATTCGCCAGGGCTGAGCGCAACACCTGTAAGTAAAAGAAGCACGACGACCATCATCCACATTGGCAATCCAAAGGCACTCTAAGCATGCCTACAGCACTCGCACCTGACCCATGGTAGTGAAGTTGTAGAGGTTGATGTTGCCCAAGCCAGCCACAGTGGTGTCCACAACATTTGTGCCGTCCACAAATGGAGCAAAAGCCGCGGGGCTGATCATCACACCACCGGCATCCTGGGGCATGCAAAACAGCACCTCGTCATCAGAGGGCAGCGCTTCCATGGCAGGCAAGGTGCAAACCAGGCAGAACAACAATGCAATAGTGAGGACTGGGCTCAAGACAGCGCAGCATACCTGGGTAAGCTGGTACCGATACTTAGATAGCTGCACTTGGACCACTTCCCGTCCAAATACAGGACCCCAGGCAGGGTTGGCGGGTTGGTAGTACAGCCACGCAACTATGGGTTGCTGTGTTGGAGGCAAAGATGTTACCACATTGGCGACTGCAGCCTTTGTGGAGGCATAACTCTGCGTGTAGTAACCAAGATGGGCATGGAAGCGGCATTGATTACATCATGCACAGCAACATCACATGATTTTGTGAAGGGATGCTCCTTAGCACTCGCAAACTAACAACACCCTGCGCTTTAGTCTGCGCTCACCTGGGCCACTTGTGTAAAGATGTTGTTGGCCTTGTCTTCAACATTGAAGAAGGTGGCCACATACTTGATCCACTCAGCCCGGTTCAACACCCCGGGGTCAGCTGACGCTCTGTGATGTAGCATGCCATCACAATTCATTTGTTGATCACAGCAGTTGGCACCAGTGGTTGATTGAGTGATGTGCACAGCAAACGTAATGAATGTCAACGACTCATAAACATTATGAACAATGGCACGGATGGCAAATGCAACAAGGCTGCATGTCACAACAGCAAAACTTGGGCATGTCGTCTTCCTTTGTAAGATCAGGCAAGGCAGCATACAATGAGAAAATACCACCACCACCACGGGTGTGAGTTCACTCACGTCACTGAAATAGTCATGTTGTTGGCAGTGTTTCCATATGTAAAGAAAGCGTCAACCTTGTTGGCGATGGCCCGTACTGCCAGAGTTGCATTGACGTTGCTTGCAGAGGGGGCTGGGTTGCCTGGTGCCAGTTGCTGGCAGCCTACAAGCAACCATTGCAACACATACATAGTCATTGCATGACTCAAAGTGGCAATGTCAACAAAATGTACCACTAGTTGAGCCATGTTCACACACCATAAAAGCCAATGCTCTGCTGACAGGCGTCCACTGCAAACCTGGACGTAAACGTAATGCGGTTGGACACTCCCAGCAGCTTCTACAGAGCATGACAACATGTAAATGGTCGAATGCAAGGCTGCAAGCAGTGCAAGCCTTGCTTGTTAACTCTTGTTATAGTCACGCATCGCAGGTCAGCTTACCATGAAAGCGACAACGGTGGTGTCGTCTACTGACACGCTGGACAATGGGACAGAGAAGAACTTCGCACCAGCGGGGACAGCCGAAGGGGGTGGCGGCTGCGTGCCGCACTGGTATAGCACGTATGTTTCATTCGCGGATTGCCTCCTGTTCACAACTATTTTGTAGGTGTCAAAGTAGTTGACGTTGAAGTTGAGGGCATAGCTTGGCTACGTGGATAAAAGCACCCTTAGCCATTGTGAGTAGTGCCTCGAACACATCGAAGCGCAAGGTTTGCTCAACCTACCGTGACTGTGCTCTCAAGCCCAGAAGCTGAGATCAAGTGGAACTGGGACGGGAATGCGGGGACACCCAACGCGTCCGCTGAGACACAGTCCGCTGCCTGGCGCACCCCAGCTCCGAAGGCGCCACCCAGCGCGACGAGCAACAGGACAGGCACAGTCCACATTTTATTGTATCTGGCTGACTGGCTCACGAGGCACCATCATAATATTAAGAAAGTGCACCCAACTGTTTAAACTGTTCGCATATAATCACTCCCGAGCATTCCGATGAAAGAACCAGCATAGCACTCCCTCTTGACTACACAGCACGCTTCTTCGAGCCGGTCTCCTAAACATAGCTTTAGCTAGGAGTTGTTCGTAGACTGTCTGGCTGTAGTGCCTCGTCGCAATCCAAAATGTCATTGTCGGGGGTCCTCCGGCACTGGTCTAGGCACAGTTCGTCCTGTTTTCCTTGCCATAGAAAACAACGAGAAGCAACCACAAATACTAGAAATTGATAGTTTTGTTCGCTTACATTTACTAACAAGTTTTGATCCCTACAGCCCTCATGCAACACCAAAATAAAGCATGAGTTGTAATCAAACACAGGCTGCGAGATCGCTGTTGTAAAGGCTACTGACAGTGTGCCTAATGCCCACTTCAGCTCAGCCTTCTGGTGTGTGTGCCTCCAGGCTACTACTAGCAAGAGCTCTACCCTACTCTATAGCTCTTACTCACACACATCCCCTTTGTGAGGGGTTTGGTATCCTTTTTTTTTTAGTTGTCTTGCTGTAGCTGGCTATCGCCGCCACTTGCGCCGCCACTTACGCAACAGGGCCTTGTCACGCAAGTACACCCACTCCTGGCCTGGCCGGCCTGGCTTTGGCATGGCTGGGCGGCCATCCCAGTAGCACAGCTCGGTGGGGCGTGGGCCTGGGCCGACTGCACAGCGGCGGATGTTCAGCGCGGCTGACACGTCCCGGTCATAGAACCTACACATGGGTGTGGGAAATGCATTGAGTCAAGTCATGTGCCATGTCATGTGTCACCTCATGTGGGATATGTTGCAGCCATGTACATGTGCATTGTCTGGTCATTGCTTACCTGATGTTGTAGCTTGTTGAGCTCATCAAGCCCCTGACTTGGGAACGCTTCGCCTCGCTGTACACTGGCCGCAGCCACCTGCATGGACACATGGGGCAATGCACACCTGCATGGACACATGGGGCAATGCACATTTGTAAGATTTTTCCTTACCTTCCCAATCTTGACCCTACCAAGCCGCCTTCACTCCACCACCTCCAAGCACTACCCTGGCCCTCCCCCACTGACCCTCTCACCTGAAGGACTCAGGCGGCTGCCCAGGCAAGGCCTCACTGGGGTGGCTGTAGGCTGAGCTGACCCGGCTTGTGCGGAACTCATCCACCAGCACCACACGCCCTGCCCCGAATTGCTTCACTGCCTCTTTCCGCATCTGGCTGACTGGGACACCCCTGCAGCCAATGCTGCCGCTGCCGCTGAAGCTAGCTGCCCCATAGGCCAGGGCCAGGATGCGGTCCGGCCACCGCTTCTGTGCCTGCTTCTTGACCTGCATCCACACATGGTACAGCACACAGTGGCACACATGTGTAAGGTCGGGTATACCAGCAGCAACAGAGGCAGCAACAGGAGCAACAGCAGCTGGCCAGGTGAGCTGACTGTGGTTGGCTGCTGCCTAGCTCGTGGCTAGCTGCTACTGGGCCTTACCTTGGCCCAGAACGAAGCCACCACGCGCATCTTGCCACAGTATAGCCTGAACTTGGCGTTGGCCCAGCGCTTCTTTGAGACCTCGGCCCACATGGCGTCGTACGTCGCCAGGACTGTGTTGGCGAACCGCCGGTACGAGGCCAGCGAGCTGGGCTTGCTGCTGACCCGCGACAGGGCTGTGAGCTGCGGCTTCACCCTGGCCAGCCACGTCTTGGTCGCCTGGGCCTGCCGCGTAATGCCGCTGTCCCGGTAGTACTGACCGGCTGTAAGCTTCCAGTGCCGCACGGACACCACTGTGCCAGCAGCGCTGCGCTCCTCGTGCGCTACAGTGGCCATATTGGTTTTGCCAGGGTCAACGCCAAGCCACTCCGCGTGAAGATGGGCCAGTGGGTTGACTGCGTCCAAGCCCCTGCCCATCCGCGGCAGCTCTGCGGGTGGAGCTGCAGGCTTGGGCCGCAGGAACATCACGCTGATGGCGACTCCATCGGTGTGCACGATTTGCGCGAAGTTGTGCTTGGGGCTAGCGAGCTTCTGGCGGCGAGGGTCAGGCAGCAATGCATCCCATCGGTTGGCCACCTGTAGCCACCATATGCACATACCAAGGCACTTCATTAGCTTGTGTGGGCTCACAAGGCAGGCACAAGGCAGCTGACTGCAGGCTCACAAGGCATGTGACAGCACACATGGCAGCTGACGGAGCACCAGAGGACTGGCTAGCACCTGACTGCAAGGAGCACTCACGTGGCTGTCTTTGGGCCCTGCAATGAAGTTGCCCGGCTCCGCTGGGTCAGGTAGGGCACCGTTCCTGAACTTCTTCAAGGAGGTGACCCAGCGGGTCCAGCGGGTCGGCTACGCGAATGGCAAACGAGCCGCGCACGAGTAAGCCCAACAGCAGGCTGGCGAGCACCCCACGCTCGCTGATGGCCTCCACTCGTGGCTGCACAGCGTCGGCCAGGAAGGCATCCCAAAGCTCTTGCGGGAGGTGGTCGATGAGGTGGGCTATCTTACACTTCCTGCCGTGGTATGTGTTATCCCTATCGCGGGCAGCGCGTGCCTCTCCGGAAACCTTTCTATTTTGCTGCGCCTCGGTGAGGTCCGGTTGTAGTGCCTCGTCGCGGTCCTCAATGTCACTGTCCGGGTCCTCCGGCACTGGCCTAGGCACGGTTCGTCTTTTTTTCTTAGCCATAGAAAACAACATCGTCAAGCCATCACAAATACTATGAATTATCGGTTTTGTTTGTTTGCATCAGCCATAACAGCCTACCGACGCCTCCTACCCCCGCGTTCTGCAGCTAGCACTCGATCGGAGCTGTGTACAAATTCATGAACGTGCTTTTCGAGCCAAGTGTGCACTAGAGTTATTCCGTCAGGTTGAAGGGCTGTAACATACTGTCGAAGGGCCGACGAAACACCTAACCAAACCGCGGATGTCGGTAACATTGGCGCTGGTGACACTGCTGTTCTCATGGCTTCAAATAGCGGCGTCGCTGCGTAAGCTATCCCCGCTGTCGGCAGCAACTACCTCGACGCCTGTGTTTGCGCCCCTAGTATGCTAGTATGCTAACAGCTGGTGACTGTAGCGGGCAGGGGAGAGCAAACGGTGTTGTGTTGTGTTGTGTGGTGTTGTGTGGTGTGATGTGATGTGATGTGATCAGGCTTGTGAAAATTGCAGTATTTCATGAAATCTTGCATTGAAATCTTTCACGTGCAAAAATGCAACATTTCATTGCAAGAATTAGAAATCCCGGTAGCCCCCAGCACCCGGCAGCACGAGTAGAGCCCGATGGCTGAGGCTGTCGCGGCAACTAGTGGCCTTCAACAGAATGCTCGTGGCCGCATTGCTGCTTTCTCTGGCCCTTCGTTGGCATTGCCACGGGTGCTCCAGCACAACGTGATTGGCCTGGGCAATGCGACCCCTTTACAACCTAACGGGAAGAGGCGTTGCACTACCACAGCCGACACAGCCGCAGGCACAACAGCAGGTGCAGCCACAAGCAGCCCGCGCAGCAGCTGGATCACAAGTCCATCAACAACATCACGCGCCTCAAGAATCACTTGCTAGCTGCTTGAAACACAGCTGCCTCATATCCTGTGCTTGGGCTGCCATGCACATGTCATAAGCCTGTTTTTCACTAGTAAGTACCACCACCACCACCTCCCCTCCCACTACCACCACCACCACCACCTCTCAAACCCACCACCACCTCTCACCACCACTGTCCTTCACCCTCCCCACCTCTTAAACCCACCACCACCTCTGAAACCCACCACCACCTCTCACCACCACTGTCCCTTTCTCTCAAACTGATCACCCTCACCCTCGCTGTCCCTCTCTCTCAAACTGAGTACATTCTTTTTTTGCCATGCTCATGATGTTGCACCAGCAGAGGTGACAGAGCTACCATCCTTCCGCCAACACATTGTCAAGGAGGTCGTCCACTACTTCCTCCACCTGCAGCTTCCACGCGAGCTGCTGCTGCAGCACAGGGCTGCCACAGCAGCAGCCGCGGCAACAACAACGGCAGCAACAACTGTGTCTGCCAAGCAAGTGGAGTTGCTGCAAATGTCTCAGACACGCTTTGCCAGCCTACAAGACATGTTGTGCAGTGTTCAACACAACAAGTCGGTAAGCCATAGCACATGGGTCCCAACCATACTAATCACCCTCACCCTGACCCTGACCCTCATCCTGACCCTCACCCTCACCCTCCTGTGTCACACTAATCATTGTTGCTAGTTTGTGTTGTTGTTGTCGTAGTTTGTTGCTAGTTTGTGTTGTCGTTGTTGTTGTTGATGTAGGCGTTGAGGAGTGTGGCTATCTCTGACTCATTAGGCAATGATGCCCGGTCACGCAACGTCATCGCCTTGGTGCTGAACCCTGACTTCTGGGAGAAGAATGAGTGGATTGTTGGCACCCTAGCGCCTGCTGCCAAGCTAGTGGAAGCCCTTCAGGCTCATGCTGCTAATCTTGCCCATGTGCACTTTGGGCTGATGGCAGTTGAAGACAAGTTGGACAAGATTACCAGGTAATCACATCACCAGCATTCTAAGATGTGTGCATGATGTGTGCAGGTCATGCCCACCATGATGTGTGCATGATGTGTGCATGATGTGTGCAGGTCATGCCCACCAGCATTCCAAGATGATGCATTTGATCTAGAGCAGGCGTGGGATCAACGCATGCTCTATGGCCACCATCCTGCACTGTGCTTGGCCGCTGTCATCGACCCCAACTTCCGAGACAAGCACGGAGCTCTGCTGCCAGAGCAGATGAGGAGTGCTGAGGACCTGGCCGCTCGCCTTGAAAGCTCAAAAGGTCAAGGAGACGACTCAGCAGCTGCTCAGGTGAGACCCCCCTCCCCTCCATCAAAGCATCAGATATCACACTAACCTACTCCTCACCCTCACCCCTCCATCAAAGCATCAGATATCACATTACCCTAGTGCTCACACCATCCTGATGATCATACACTGCACACTTGTTTTTGTTTATTGATTGCTAGGCGCGAGACGAGTTCCACACTTGGTGCAGCGATGGCTACATGGTGAAGATGAAACTGAGCCCCAACATCTTCCACCCACGCCTGCTGCGTGACCCAGTGACCTGGTGGGAGTGGTATGGCATGGAGACGCCTGTGCTTCAGCAAGTGGCACAGCGGGTGCTTAGCATTCCTGCCACATCGGCTGGCGTGGAGCGCCTCTTCTCAGTTTTCAAGTTCATCTGGAGCGATCGCCGCAGCCGTCTGCTCATGGGCCGCATGTGGGCAATGGCCTATGTGTACTTCAACACTCGGGCCTTGAAGCACCAGGAGCAGCCCTCGGCAGCTGATGCTGCTGATGTGGAGCAGTGGGACGAGTGGATGGCCAGCCAGCCTGTGGAGGGTGCACCCCTTTAGTAGGGGAGGCATTGCATGGGCAACGCTGAAACTGCAAAATCATGGCATCATGCATGAACAGCAATAGTGGGGGAGTATTGGCAGCAGTAAGTAACTCATCAGATCAGTATGAATGGATAGGAGCTGTACTCGCACACGAAGGCATGGGTATGCATGCTGACCTATTTTTGGTGGATGTGGTGCACCAAATCGTATTCTGATTGTTGCATTGGGTTGACAGATGTTAAACAAGGCTGTGTGCAAAGTTTCAGGTCAAAACTCACAAGGCAACCACGCGTTTTCATGCCGTTTCAAGTCTTTCATTCTTGCATTGAAATTTCATCGATTTCATGCAAGAATGAAAGAATGCAAAAGTAAAAGGAACGCAAAGTCACAACCCTGGATGTGATGTGGTGTGGTGTGGTGTGGTGTAATGTGGTGTGGTGTTGACTTGTGTTGACTTGGTGTTGTGGTGACTTGTAGTGTGGTGTTGACTTGTGGTCAGGCTAGACAAGCAAGCCAAAAAAGGCCAATTTTTCGGACGGACCTAACTGACTCTATACACCGCTTCACGATGTAAGATTGGCACGCCTTGACGCAGCGCCACGCACGTTAGCATCGGCTCAGAGGATCAGGCCTATGGTGATCGGCTGGTCCGCGACCCCGTCCAATGTTCGGGGGCCCCGACCAGCACACAATGCCAGCCGCGCTCCATCGCTCTTATTTGCGCCCTAAAGAATGTGTGCTGTTGCGGCGATGTCCTCGGCGATGTCCAGGTGCCTACTGGGTGTCTACAGTGTGTGCTACATGCTGCTTGCTAGAGGCTTGTCTCATGGCCGGGTTGAGGGGGTACGCCGTGAGGCTTTGAGCCTGAAACTTCTTCAGCAGCTAGCTGTACCACACACTCACACTCTGGCGCTGACTTGACCTCATCATGCACCAGTTCGGTCAATGGCGAGTGGTAGTGTGGGACACACTGCCAAAAGCATCAACTGTATGCCAAACGTGCCAAACGCCTTGCAATGCACACCGGGGGAACCACATTGGGCGCTACCACAGATGTTTCATCTTTTGCAAGCGGATTGACATGTCCGCTGGTACTGAATCAGGATAAACATAACTCGCCTCAGATTTCCCATGCCAGGGCCTTTTCGCCCCGAATGATGGCCTTTTCGGCAACCCAATGTAGAAAGAACAGAAGCAATGAAGCTACTCCTGCCGTCGGAGTCGGCGATGGACCTTTCGGTCGATGACAGCCGCATTTGAAGCATTTTAAGCTATGCCCCATCGCTCGAAGCCATGCCAGGGACTTGTTGCCCGAAATGTTGGCCTCTCCGCCAGCCCGCTATAGATAGAACGAAAGCACTGACCCTTCGCCTGCCTTTGGCGCCGTCGACGGACATGTCGGACAATTATAGCCGCACTTAGATGGTCTTCAGCCATGACTGTACATATTGCCCCAGCCCAGCCCAGCCCAGCCCAGCCCAGCCCAGCCCAGCCCAGCCCAGCCCAGCCCAGCCCAGCCCAGCCCAGCCCAGCCCAGCCCAGCCCAGCCCAGCCCAGCCCAGCCCAGCCCAGCCCAGCCCAGCCCAGCCCAGCCCAGCCCAGCCCAGCCCAGCCCAGCCCAGCCCAGCCCAGCCCAGCCCAGCCCAGCCCAGCCCAGCCCAGCCCAGCCCAGCCCAGCCCAGCCCAGCCCAGCCCAGCCCAGCCCAGCCCAGCCCAGCCCAGCCCAGCCCAGCCCAGCCCAGCCCAGCCCAGCCCAGCCCAGCCCAGCCCAGCCCAGCCCAGCCCAGCCCAGCCCAGCCCAGCCCAGCCCAGCCCAGCCCAGCCCAGCCCAGCCCAGTGTGTGTGTTGGTATTGTGTTGGTATTGCCGCAAACAGCTTCTCAAGCAATGTCTACCGCACATGTTATTAGATAGGAGGGTTCGGAGCTGGAGTTTGTGTTGGTTGCGGGGCATTATCAACATTCACAGATTTGCGGGAGCTAGGGAGCCGAGCTACCCAGTACAACCGACTGAACGGAACTGGCTAGCGAGAGAGACGGGCCCCGGCCTCAGACTTTATACGTATGTATGTAGCTCCCTTTAGCGACCTTATTGCGTGGACACAACTTTAGGCCAAACACCCTGCTGGCCTGCGCTTCAACGCCGCTCACTATTTCAGCACGCTGAACCTGACGGTGCAATCGCGGTAGCAAATGGTGGCCTAGATGTGGAGAACAGCATGGTACCCACTTTTCCCCTTGCTTGTCTAGCCTGACTTGTGGTGTTGACTTGTGCAACTATATCAATAGGACTCTCAATAGGACCCTGCACAGGGTCAGTAGGACTGTGCACAGGGTCGGTAGGACCCTGCACATGGTCAGTATTGGTGGGACCATATACAGGGTCGGTAGTTCTTCTATCAAGGTTCCTGGTGTCATTAAAGGTTGTCTAAAGATGACCCTACACAACTCTCACAATGTCAGCTAAAGAAAACGAGTTAGTGGCGAGAAAAGCTGGTTGTAATTCCCTTGTAATTACATGTAGTTTACATGTATTTACACACGTAATTACGTAATTACACGGCGTAAGTAAGTAACTATGTAACTTTGTAATGCCGTATCACTGATCGAAAGACCCTGATGGCAATTCCAGTCTTACGTTAAACGCGCATTATCACATTGCAGCAGACGCAGCTAACGTTACATCAAATGATGGAGTAGATGGGTTGCAGTTGCAATAAGATTTCCGACCCCATGTTGGGAACGCCTGACCCGCACTCCCAAGGCAGCCAGGCCGCCTCCCATGCAGCCTCAGAGCAGCCCACCCAAGCAAGGTCGAAGCAACCAAGACCAGCCCCCGGGACGATAGCAAGTTGACTGGCTAGGCTAGGAACTGCAGCGGTGTATCGAAGTATGCAATACAGTTGTGTAAGGGCAAGGAGTACCCAGGCATGGCAGCCATGGCAAGCTATGGCAACGGGCATGTACGGCTTGGCTGTGGTTTCATTGGAGTGGTAAGGCAATAGTGTACAACAGACGAACAAAACGCATTCAACGTGCCACATGTTTACCTGTGGGTACTTTCACTCAGCTACTCCAAACAAGTGGCACATTCCCCCTAGACCACTGGGTACCTCATCAAAACCTAACAACTTAATGCTTTGTAGGGCTAACAACCCCCTTGTCCCTCACTAGGGCCTCCATTTGGGCCGGACCAGTAGTGACCACTAGCAGCCACTAGCGGGAATACTAGGGACCACTAGTGACCCGACTCAAATGGTGGTTATTGGGCTGTGTGGAGTATACCCAATGCACATGGACATGGTGCATGAGTGCCTACCACCTACACTTTTGCCTGACCCCTGAGGGCTTATGCGTTATTGCGGGCCCGGCCATTAATACCCCGGCGGTACTCTGCAGCCCGGTGCAGCCGCTGCCTGCCCTTGGGCGGTCGGTCATTGACCCGCTTGTAGCGCTGCTGGTACTCCTTGCCAACATGGGGCAGAGCCCTCATAGCTGCGCAGCTCCACGGGGCGCTGCATGCTCTCCCCAATGTGTTGCAAGTTCAGGCATCCGTTGGTGTCCCAGTCCAGCCACATGCCCCATGGGGGTGCCTGGGGTCGTTGCACTGGGCCAGGTGAGGGCTGGGCAGGGGGCTGTGCCTGGGCTGGGAGAGGGGGTGGGGCCTGGGCAGGGGGAGGGAGAGGGGTCCTGGGCCGGGGCAGGGGGATCCTTGGCAATGAGGGCCGAGGCTTGGGGGGCCGGGGCAGGGGGAGGGGGAGGGGGGTGAGGCAGCACCTCATGGCACCATTGCAGGCCTCGCACATTGTTAGCATGCCGCAGGCTCCAGGCTGGGCGCACCAGCCGTTGGATGACCTGGCCTGCTGGGGGTACCCAGTCTGCGGGCCTGGGGCGCTCACGTGGCAGGTGTAGCTCACATGGCTGCGGGGCGTGCACAGAGGAGCTGGGGCAGGGTGTCCTGCAAGGAACCCAGCTTCTTCATGCCCAGTAGGCAGCGGTGCTTGTCGGCCTCCTCTATCAGGTCAGCCACATGCCCCTTGTCCAGGGTGGCGGCATGCAGCTCTGAGCTCTGGGCGTTAATGCCATACCCACATGCCATCCTAATGAACAGCTGCGCCTCCTCGCCACTCCAGTACAACTGGGCCCTGGCTGCCTTGGCCTACAGCTTTACAAAACGCAGGTCAGGTCAGGTCAGGTCAGGTCAGGTCAGGTCAGGTCAGGTCAGGTCAGGTCAGGTCAGGTCAGGTCAGGTCAGGTCAGGTCAGGTCAGGTCAGGTCAGGTCAGGTCAGGTCAGGTCAGGTCAGGTCAGGTCAGGTCAGGTCAGGTCAGGTCAGGTCAGGTCAGGTCAGGTCAGGTCAGGTCAGGTCAGGTCAGGTCAGGTCAGGTCAGGTCAGGTCAGGTCAGGTCAGGTCAGGTCAGGTCAGGTCAGGTCAGGTCAGGTCAGGTCAGGTCAGGTCAGGTCAGGTCAGGTCAGGTCAGGTCAGGTCAGGTCAGGTCAGGTCAGGTCAGGTCAGGTCAGGTCAGGTCAGGTCAGGTCAGGTCAGGTCAGGTCAGGTCAGGTCAGGTCAGGTCAGGTCAGGTCAGGTCAGGTCAGGTCAGGTCAGGTCAGGTCAGGTCAGGTCAGGTCAGGTCAGGTCAGGTCAGGTCAGGTCAGGTCAGGTCAGGTCAGGTCAGGTCAGGTCAGGTCAGGTCAGGTCAGGTCAGGTCAGGTCAGGTCAGGTCAGGTCAGGTCAGGTCAGGTCAGGTCAGGTCAGGTCAGGTCAGGTCAGGTCAGGTCAGGTCAGGTCAGGTCAGGTCAGGTCAGGTCAGGTCAGGTCAGGTCAGGTCAGGTCAGGTCAGGTCAGGTCAGGTCAGGTCAGGTCAGGTCAGGTCAGGTCAGGTCAGGTCAGGTCAGGTCAGGTCAGGTCAGGTCAGGTCAGGTCAGGTCAGGTCAGGTCAGGTCAGGTCAGGTCAGGTCAGGTCAGGTCAGGTCAGGTCAGGAGTCAGGTCAGGTCAGGTCAGCAGGGTGGGGGTGAGGGTCCGGGTGAGGTTCAGGTATCAGGTCATACCTTCTTGCAGAAACCCCCAATGACGCGCTCCTGGGCATGGTGAAGCCCCAACCACTGCCGGCGCCAGCGTGGCTTGAGGTACTTCTCCCACCCTGCATCCCAGGTGGCCTCGAGGGCCTGGATGTGGGCCTTGAGGCCGTCCAGGGTGGGGCAGTAGTGTATAACAGCGTAGTACTAGCAGGAGAAGATGGGGATCAAGTAGCAGGACAGCAGGACAGCAGGACAGCAGGACAGCGCCATGCCTAATCCAGGCAGACCAGGAGTGGGTGGAAGTGCGTCTTTTCGTCTGCAGACGACGTCTTGTCACAGCCCTATTAGGTTAGGTTAGGTCCCGACTCCTAGGTTAGGGACACACACCGGCCTCTCACTGCTGTGCAGAAGTGTAGGGGCTTCACAGCAGGATAGGGATACAGGACAGCCTGGATTAGGCATGGGGAGCCAGCTGCTGAGCTCGCGTGGGCGGCCCGGCCCGGCTGCAATGCGGCAGATGTTTAGCGCGGCTGACACGCGGCTGACAACCCATGACCATTGTTTGAATTCCGAGTGATGTAATCTAACATCGCTGCGATTACTGCGATTACGCGTTCTGCAGCTAGCACTCCATCGGAGCTGTGCACAAATTCATGAACGTGCGTTTCGAGCCAAGTGTGCACTAGAGTTATTCCGTCAGGTTGAAGGGCTGTAACATACTGTCAAAGGGCCGACGAAACACCAAACCAAACCAAACCATGTCGGTAACATTGGCGCTGGTGACACTGCTGTTCTCATGGCTTCAAATAGCGGCGTCGCTGCGTAAGCTATCCCCGCTGTCGGCAGCGATTACCCCGACGCCTGGGTTTGCTCGCGCACAAGGTGCACAGCGCTTGCTATGCCCTAGTATGCGCGGGCAAACCATCTACTTTAATCATTTATATCGTGACAGGCGACACCGCATTTGTCATCTATGCCGGAACGTCCTACGAGCGCCAATTGAGGTGACCATCTGCTAGCAGCCCCCACTATCTGCTAGCAGCATCACCTACTGACGTGGCTATCTTTGCCTGCCGGCCTTGCTGAGCAAAAGACACGCACATGCATCCTCAGTTGTGCTTGTTTCTCACCCATAAGCCCTACTGCAACCACCACACACTGCAGATGTGAGGCACTAGTGGAGAGCCTCCGTTCAGCAGGTGCCTGGACTGGCCCCATCTACTTCCTAACAGAAAACGTGAAGTGCTACCAAGTCAGTCTTGCAAGGCACCTAGCTCCACATCTTGTTTTGCCCGCCCTGTATAGCAGTACCTCTCCTCTTACCCTAATACGATTGCATGTCCGTTGCTGCCGCCTGCAGCATGAAAGGTGGACCCAGTGTGGGCTGGACGCGGAAGTGGTGCTGCTGCCACCCCATCAAACACACCTAGGCCGCATGTTCATGCCACGGAGCACCTCAATGCAGATGGCGGCAGCCAGCATAAAGTCGAGGGTGTGGGACCTCCTTCCCAGCACTGATCTGCAAGCCGTGGTGTACCTGGATGGCTGTGACCTGCTGATCACCCAGCCAGTAGCCCCGATGCTGCAGTCCCTCTTGCCGCTGGTGCTGCCGACAAGCAGCCGACAGGGCAGTGCAGGCAGCAGGCAGAGCACAGCAGGGGAGGAACCAGGTGGCCAGCCTGCAGAGGCTGGACCCACAGACGGGGAGCAGCAGCAGCAGCAGCCGGTGCTAGTGCGCATCCAGCCAGACACCCTCCCCTCTCACAATGCCACAGCCAGCTCCCAAGGAGACCAGCAGGGCTCGGAGGTGTGGCTGCTGGCCCGTCAGAGCTCTGGGCCTCTCCTTGCAGCGCTGAGACAGCAGGCAAGGCCGCGTGTGCTCCCTGCCGCGCTTGTGTGACCTACACACCCGCATCAGGGCAGGCTGGCGCTTGGGAGGGCCGGGGTCACCTGGTGCCGTGAGGCTGCCTGAGGGGGTGGCTGCCTGCCTGCCTGCTGCCAGACCACACTGCATCAGGTCAGCCACAGCAGTACCATTGCCTCAGGGTTTAGGGTTCAGGGCCTGAGGCTACCTGGAGGCTACACACCTGCCCAGTACACATTGCTGCACACCAGCCCCTCACCTCCATGACTCGCTACACACCAGCCCCTCACCTCCATGACTCAATTGTGTGCATGCTGCGCCCACCCCTGGCTGCTCCTCTGCAGCCCTGTAGCCATCAGCCCCTGATCCCGCTGGTTGCGCCCCTGCCTCCGCCTCATGCCCGCACCACGCCTGCTGCCCTCCTTCAAAATCACACTCTGTGCCCTTGCTCCTCGTGTGCCTGTGTGGCTGTGCAGACCACACAGCTGGCCCCACCCAGCCCTAGCAGCTGGGCGCTGTTGCAGGCAGCTGCGCATCAGCTGGACGCCTGCTGCCCTCCCGGCTCCCCCAGTTGTCAGTCAGCCAGGGTGCTGGAGACTCCTCCCGGGCAATGGCTACAGGCCCTGCAATGCGCTGAGGAGCAGGGCTGCCACTCTGGCGCAGTCATGGCAGCCATGCCTAAGACCTGCAGCCGGTGGGTTGGGCCTGGCGGCTGCACTGCCTGCTTCTATGCCAGGCTGCTGTAGCTGCCTCCAAGCTGAGCTGCTGCCGACAGATACACCTTCACTAGGTAGCCATGCAACGACTGCCACCACCACCAGCAGTACAGTGCACAACACCTGGTGCTGCAGAAGTGTGGATGTGGAAAGAGTGGATGTGCGGCAATGTGACACCATGTATGTGACTGTATGTGTAACACTATGTATGTGTGACTGCGATTTTATTGAGTGTTCAGGACTGGGAGCCGCCTCATCAGCAAGTGGGTGGCCAGCAGGGAGCTGTGCAGCCACCAGGGGCTGGACTACTCCCTGCCCCCCCGCATGCAGCCACTGCTGTCACCGTGGATGCCTTACCCGCCCTGCGCCAAGGTGGGCCCCACCTTCACTTCACTCCCTGCCCAGCCCAGCCCGCACCTCTGCAACGCATGGCACCACCACCACCACACCTCCTGGGGCCCTGCTCTGGCTCTCCCATCAGTATAAAACATGACAGTGCTGCCATGCGCCGCATAAGCTGTGTGTTGCTCATGTCATGTGCTCATGGCGCCCTGCCAATGTGCACTGGCTGCTCGCTATTCTCCCAGCCCGCCTTCATCCCTGCATGCTCACCTGAACCCCTCTTGCCTGCATGCCCACCTGAACCCCTCCTGCCGGCATGCCCACTTGAACCCCCACCTGCCTGCATGCCCACCTGAACCCCTCCTGCCTGCATCCCCACCTGAACCCCCCTGCCTGCATGCCCACCTGAACCCCCACCTGCCTGCATGCCCACCTAAACCCCTCCTGCATGCATGCCCACCTGCTCCCCCTCCTGCGTGCCTGCTTACCTGAACCCCTCCTGCCTGCTCGCATGCCTACCCAACCTCATCCTGCACCTGCCTGCCTGCCTACCTGCTCAGGTGGAGCTGGGGCTGTCGCGTGTGCTGTGTCAGTGGAGCTGCACAGAGACCAGCTACATCCGCACCGCCACCTTCCGCACCACCATCACACACCCCAGACTACTCCCCTGACTGCAGCCAGCTCAGCCACAGCATCTAAGCCTGAGCAGTCCAGCCCTGGCTGCGGCCCTGATCGTGATCCCCTGCCAGCGTTCGCATTCAGTGAGGTAGCATTCTTAGCCTTTTCGCATCCTGCTGCCCTAGACCTCCAGGGGGCGCCAGGGGGGGTGGGTGCAGGCACAATGGGTTGCACAGCCGTCATGCACCCCAAGGCCAGCTTGCAATGCGGGGATGAGGGGGAGGCGGGGCGGTTTCAAAAAGTCTCCCATCACATGCCATGTGGGGTCGAGCAGGGTACGCCACCCAGCCTGTGTACATTAGCTGGTGGCTAGCTGGCTGACGGCCGGTCACACTAGGAGGTGAGGCACTGCCTGCAGCCAGGCTCCTCCAAAGCGCAGCTTGGGCCCAGCACAATCTTCCTATGCCACATGGACCCACCTCACTTGAAATATGCCTGCTGCAGCTATGCCATAGGGGTGTCGATGTCCTAGGGATGCTGAGCATTGTCTTTCTGAGTTTAGACAACCCCATGGCTGTGGGACAATCCCACTTCCACTAGTGGATAGCATGTGCATGGTGTCATTTAGCCCTTGCCATTCAGGATTGCATTGCAGCAATGGTGATGGTGATGTTTGCATTATAGAGTATGCAAGAACGAACGTACAAACCCATGACCGCGTAGCTCAGTCTACGTGGGCTCAGGGGTGCTGGACTTCTCAGGCTCAAGCTCGTGCTGTTTCTCCCTTTTGAATGCGGTTGTATCGAAATGTAGGACAATGCGACTCCGTACATCAAGTTGATGTGCGTGTGCTGTCTGTCGGATGCAGCGGCCAAGTCCACGAGCAGATCTTATAATGTAAGTTGTGTGTAAACGAAAGTGATCATAAGAAATGTAGTTGGCCATCAAGGATGCGACCGAGGACGCTACAGTTAAATTGTAGCTGAGTGAGACTGCCCACAGACAACACCTTGTTCCATGTCGGTGGTTGTTGTTTCCAGGATACCAGTTGGGAAGGATTAGCGGGGACATTTCAAAGCTATCATGCAGCCCCCTTATCCCTCACCAGGGCCTCCATTTGAGCCGGACCAGTAGTGGCCACTAGCAGCCACTAGCGGGAATACTAGGGACCACTAGTGACCCGACTCAATTGGTGTTGATGGGCTGTGTGGAGTATACCCAATTCACATGGACATGGTGCATGAGTGCCTACCACCTACACTATTGCCTGACCCCTAAGGGCTATTGTGTAGAGCTGGCATGAAAAACATGCACTAATTGTAAGCTGCTGACAGTTCAGATGGGGGGGAACACACTACTGTGCCTCAGCAGGCTGCTGCTGCTGCTGCTGGGCCTTGGGTGGCTTGTCTCGCAGCCACTTGTAGCCCAGGCCAGGGTACTCCTTGCCCTTGGCTGGCAGCGCTCCCTGGTCTGGCCAGTAGCACAGCTCCAGCAGCCTCCACCTGCTCTCCCCAATGCGCTGCATATTCAATGCTGCAGTCCCGGTCTACCCACCTGCCTGGCTGTGGTGCTGGCTTGGCTTTGTCAGCCTTGCCCTTGCCCTTGCCTTTGCCCTTGGTGGGCTGGGTGGGCTCAGCTGCCGGCTCAGCTGCCGGCTCAGCCTTGGTGCGCTTGGCTGGAGGGGGAGTGCTGGGCCCTGGCTCTGAGGCTGCTGCCTGTATGGCTTCCTGGCTGCTGCATGGAGCCTGTGGGGGCTTGCAGGGGGCCACTACTGGGCACCATATCAGGCCCCGCACTGGCTGGTCACGCTGCTGGCTCCAGGCTGGGTGCAGCAGGCGGAGGTCCACCTGCCCTTCTGGGGGCTTCCAGCCTGCACGCCTGGTGGGCTGCTCATGGTCCAGCTTATGGTCCACATGGCTGCTTGTCATTCACTGCTGAGCTGACACGGGTGGTGCGGTGCTCACCCAAAAGTACCACCCTGGCCCTCAGCTGGTCTGAGCCCCTGGGCCTGCACACCACCTTGCAGCAGGCGGGCAACACCGCATCAGCACCCCACCCACCCCCAGTGCCAATGCTAGCTGAACCAAAGAAGACCACCAGCTGCTTGGCACGCCCATGTCGCTCCATGTCCACCTCCGCCATGTCCTCCTCCAACTGCAGCCATGCGCACGAGGCACACACATGGTGGCTGACATGGTGGCACCAGGTTAGGCATGACACAGTCAACTACTCTTTCACTTCATGCCATCCCACCACTTTGAAATACATAACCCACCCACCCATACCCTCCCTCCCACACCTTACCCTCCCTCCCACATACCCACCCTCACCTTCTTAAAGAATTGCTCCAGCGCCCTGTCCTGGGCTCTGTACAGCCTCAACCGCTGCTGTGCCCACTTGGGGTCCAGGTACACCTCCCACACCGCATCCCAGGTGGCCAGGGTGACGGTGATATGCTTCAGGTTGGCCACCAGGGAGGTGCCGGCTGAGCTTGCTGCTGCCAGGTGCTGGAGGTAGGGCTTGATCGGTGCTAGCCACCGCTCGGTGGTGCAGCGGGCATTGTTCAGGCCACTGGCATGCTTCACCTGGTCCTTGGTCAGCTGATCTGCTACCAGCTGGCCTGTCGCCTGATCCCACACGCCTGAGGCTGCACTGACTGCCTGGGTGACGCCAGGGTCGATGCCCACCCCAATCTGTGTTGCTGGGTCAAACACAAACTCACGCTGCTCAGCTACGCCCCTGCCTATGTGGGGGAGTCCCACTGCATGGGTCGCTGCTGCTGCTGCACTAGGACGGCTGTTGCTGCTGGTCGCAGGGGGTGGGGTAGGAGGAGGGGGGAGGGGGCGTGTGTAGTGCACGCACACGCTGACACCGTCTGACTCCTCTCAAACTGAAACCCCTTGTTGCGAAGCTTGCCCGTGTTGAAGTACACCCCATGCAGCACCCCACTGTCAAATGGAGGCCCTAGTGTGGGACGAGGGGGCTGCTTTGAATCCGCTAGCTCCTGGCTGCACGCTTTGCAAGCATATCACACCTGCTGCGTGGGAGCCAGGAGCAAGTGACACATGACAGATTGTTATGTATACTACCAAAAAGCTGGCCAGGTCAGGTCAGGTCAGGTCAGGTCAGGTCAGGTCAGGTCAGGTCAGGTCAGGTCAGGTCAGGTCAGGTCAGGTCAGGTCAGGTCAGGTCAGGTCAGGTCAGGTCAGGTCAGGTCAGGTCAGGTCAGGTCAGGTCAGGTCAGGTCAGGTCAGGTCAGGTCAGGTCAGGTCAGGTCAGGTCAGGTCAGGTCAGGTCAGGTCAGGTCAGGTCAGGTCAGGTCAGGTCAGGTCAGGTCAGGTCAGGTCAGGTCAGGTCAGGTCAGGTCAGGTCAGGTCAGGTCAGGTCAGGTCAGGTCAGGTCAGGTCAGGTCAGGTCAGGTCAGGTCAGGTCAGGTCAGGTCAGGTCAGGTCAGGTCAGGTCAGGTCAGGTCAGGTCAGGTCAGGTCAGGTCAGGTCAGGTCAGGTCAGGTCAGGTCAGGTCAGGTCAGGTCAGGTCAGGTCAGGTCAGGTCAGGTCAGGTCAGGTCAGGTCAGGTCAGGTCAGGTCAGGTCAGGTCAGGTCAGGTCAGGTCAGGTCAGGTCAGGTCAGGTCAGGTCAGGTCAGGTCAGGTCAGGTCAGGTCAGGTCAGGTCAGGTCAGGTCAGGTCAGGTCAGGTCAGGTCAGGTCAGGTCAGGTCAGGTCAGGTCAGGTCAGGTCAGGTCAGGTCAGGTCAGGTCAGGTCAGGTCAGGTCAGGTCAGGTCAGGTCAGGTCAGGTCAGGTCAGGTCAGGTCAGGTCAGGTCAGGTCAGGTCAGGTCAGGTCAGGTCAGGTCAGGTCAGGTCAGGTCAGGTCAGGTCAGGTCAGGTCAGGTCAGGGTCAGGTCCTGGTTGACAGCCTAGTGCCGCCAGGGAGTCAAAGCAGCCTGCCCTCAAATGGAGATTGAATCTAATGGCAGCTGTAGCATCAAGTGGTGGAGGCGCTGTGGCGCAGGGGCCCTGAGGCGCAGGAGTTAGGGTTCCGATGGCAACCGATGTCACGTTCCCTCCTGAGACCACTGGGCTCCCATCGACAGCCTGACTTGCACATCTCCAGGGACCGCTGCACGCTCTACCCAGTGCGCTGCACACTGGGCAGGGGCCACAGGGCCAGGTGCAGCAGACAAGGGCTGGACAGCGGGAGGTGAACTTGGGCAGGAAGCTCATGGGCAGGTGGGGCCTCATGGGCGGCACCTCATGGAACCACACTAGGCCCCAGACGGGCTTGCCATGCCGCTGGCACCAGGCTGGGTGCAGCAGCCGCTGGAACACCAGAGCTGGGGGTACCCAGTCCGTGTGCTTAGGCTGGTCCAGTGGCAGGTGCTGTCCAAGGGGCATGCACATCTGAGCTGACACGGGTGGTGCAAAGCTCATCCTGATCACCAGCCTGTCGGGTCTGAGAACCGTGTTGCGCCGGCTAGGCTGCTCCACCGCCTTTCGCCCGATATGTTGTGGGCTTTGGAACCTTTTGAGCTGCTGCCCCTGCCCATGTGTCCAGGGACTTCACCCCAGTTGAGCCCAATACCCTGATCTTAACGTCTGCCCCTCCCACTGCCTCCCCTGCTGCCAGATGTCTCATAATACGTACAACGTGTACCTCGAGCCTGCTGAGGGCTGGGCGCCTGTTGAGGAGGCCGGCATGATGACGGGTATACACAACAATTCCTAGCCTAAACAGGGAACAGTTTGATATTAATGGAACAGAATGGCCTGGGAGTGGAGGCCGATCTGCCGCTGCACGCCCAGCAAGCAGCGATGCCATACTAATTTACCCATCTCCCGGGGTGCAGTTTGACCATGTTGAGTAAGCTTGCCATGCAGCAGCCAGGAAGCCACACAGGCAGCAGCCTCAAAGCCAGGGCCCAGCACTCCCCCTCCAGCCAAGCGCACCAGGGCTGAGCCGGCAGCTGAGTCCACCCAACCCGCCAAGGGCAAAGCCAAGCAAGGGCAAGGCTGCCAAAGCCAAGCCAGCGCCACAGGCGGGGCGGTACCACCCACACATTGCGGGATGCACGCCCAGCAAGCAGCGATGCCACACTAACCTACCCATTTGCCTGCACGTTCACCCTGTGAGGGAGCCCGGAGGCAGGGCTCACCATGGTTACACACAATCAAACCTCAACTCATCAAACAACTCCAGCAAAGGAATGCAGGGCTGCCACCAGCTCCCACTCCCCAGTTCCTACCTGGACCTGCTCACCACCCCTCACAACATGAGATGTGCTCAACAATTGACGTGCTTAGCATACGGATAGTACTTACGGCACCACCAACACCATACTGTGAACGATCACTGAACAGACTCCATCGACATGACAGCTCGTCCTCTCAGCCTCCGTGCATCACATACAAGACTGCTTAGTAACCACAAACAACTGGGTCATGCACTGACTGCATAGCCACATCTCACACTGTGTGAATGCATTTGACACATGATGGGCTTGATGAGATAGGGTGAGTGACACCACACATAATCTGTACCACGGGCTATGACCTAGCGTAGCACAGCACTAGGTGAGGTCTCCGTGATGTGCTGATCTAGAAGGAGGTGCATGGGCCTCAGACCGCATCGTTTGACCATTGCCTGGTGCTCCTTACCAACGTGGTTGGGATGCGTCGACATTGCACCTGTGGATTGACCAGCCCCTCCCTTGCACCGCACACCAAATGCTGGAGGCCAGTGTGATACAGGCTGCCGCAAGGGGCTGACCAGTGCCCTGTGGCCCATTTCTCCCAAACCCAGCCTACTCGCACTCCCTCCCCTCCTCCAGCCCCAGCACAGCTCACTCACACACTGATGGCATCTCCTCAACTTAATCATACATGCACAGCAACCACCCTGTGCATGCCCCTTCCGCTTCCCCCTCCACCCCTCCACATTGCCCTCCTCCACATCACCCTCCTCACCACTGACACACGCTGCAGAGACCAATAAGAATGCCACCCTTCGATCAACTTGTTCAGCACACCTCCAAGTAGATGTTGCGAGCTACAGATCTCGCAAAGTCGCGAGTACAAGCCACGCAGAGATGATGGTGAAGCCCGATGGCGATGGTGGTAATGGCCTGGCCAATGATGATGAGCTCACCCTTCATGTTGTCCAGCACTGCCCTCCCCTTTTACTGCAGCTTGCGGGCCATTAGGTGGTGGTGGGCTGAGGGCGCTGCCAAGGACAGGCCCCACAGGCCTGCCACCACTGCAGCTGAGGCGGTCCAGGTGGCTGACCAGCCAAGGTTTGCGTCCAGCATCATGCCGCCAAGCAAACCTCCGGCACCACAGCCCAGCCCACCCAACACAGCCGTGCTCAAACCCTGCGATGCAGACCATGCATGCCACTGTCAATCCCAGGACATGGGGTAGAAGGGCGTGGCACATTTACAATCGCGTATGGTCAAGGTGGCTTAAGGCAGCTTCAGAGCTGCCACTGTCATGTGCTGCAGCAACACTGACAGGCAGAAATGTGCCGATGATGATGCAACGATGTTGACAGTTTACAGGCACGGCTACAGTGGCGATACATAGCAACAGGGGGAGCAGCCAAGCAAGCAGCAAGACTGGGAGCAGGGCCTGGGACGCTTTGCAGCTGCTGATGGCATTACAGGAGCGTGTGCTCGTCTGAAGTGAGTTTCAATGTGCGGTTTTGGACAGTTCGAAAGAAGGAAGGAATCGCCTAAGTGACGCAGCAAGCGCATGCAAGGGTGTCATGGCTGTTGTGCCTGACCTGCATGGTGGCCGTTAGCCCAGGTGGTGCCAGGCGCTTGCTTTGAACGGTCACAGCCGACCAAGCTACGGCCAGCGTCAAACCCTGCGCAACACACCACATCAAAAGCAGCACCCACCAGTCACACCACTGCCAACACTCTGGACTCTCTGTGGACTGCTGCGACCTGGTAACGCTGGTCTGGGCCGTGTCCTTGCTGTCACCCTGAGTGTGTTCGTCATGCCGGCTTCAGTTGCCAGCCCTTCTAAGGGATGAGGCAAAGTCCCTGGCAAAGTCCCTGGCAAAGTCTGGTGCTCTCAGCCAACATGGTGCATGGCTAGCATGGTGCATGACTAGCATGGCGCATGGCTAGCATGGTGCATGGCTACCATGGTGCATGGCTAGCATGGAGCATGGCTACCATGGTGCATGGCTAGCATGGTGCATGGGGCCTTAAGTGAGGTAGCAGGCTGACAAGCACCAGGGGTCCCTCACAGCCCCACTGAGTGATGAGAGCAGGCTGGCTCACCTGCAGCAGCTCAATGGGCAGCATCCCCCATGCTGACGCATTGTGCATGGCTGGCACAGCTCCGTACAACAGCAGCCGCACCACCTGCATCATCCCACAGCCCAAGCATTGAACTCTGACACAACACTAGTGCACCATCAGTAGACAACTGCTTCAGAACACTTGAATGGTGCTGCATGAAGAGTTATGTAACTCTTTCCACCTGTAGTACCATGCAAGCTCCAGCCTGCTGACAGCTGCCGCACCCGCCCAGTCAGTTGCAGTCAGGTTGCTACCACCTACCATGGCTCCCAGGGCCAGGTTCATCATGGCTGATGGGCTCATCACAGCCATGATGCGGTCTTGCAGATAGAAGATGGGTGTCTCGGAGGCACAGTCAGTGCTGTGACACCAGGAATGCAACAGCAGCGTCAGTCGCCCAGCTTCAGAGCATGACAGCTGTGACACATGCAAGCTGAGACAGCAGGCTGTGCACAGCCAGGCTAGTGGCCTTGCATGTTTGTGATGGGACATGGCGATGATCAGTGCAAATGAAGCGTAGCATACAGACATTGTGCATGCGTGGCCTTGCATCTACTACAGCATGGCACTCACAACAGCAGCATGCCCATCAACGCCGTGCTGGCACCCAGCTCCCGTGCGTAAAGGAACAGGTAGGTCCCGATCAACCCCGCGCCCAGGCCACTGGCCAGGCATTGCAGCAGCAGCTGCCACACTTCCACTTTTCCGAGCAGCTGGGCCATGCCCTCTGCAAAACTGACGCTGTCACTGTTGCTGCAGCTTGCCAAGGCTGCAGAGGAAGCCTGAACAGGCTCTGAGCTGGCTGGCGCTTGGGCCAGGGAGGCTTGGTCTGGCCCTGAGGGAGCCGGACCCTGGCGGCGCCTAGTCAGGCTCGAGGTCCCTTCAACAAGGTCAGGGTGCGGCAGGAGTGTGGCCCCAGGCTTGGTAGGTGGCATAGCAGAGGCGTGGGGGAGGGTCTCTTGGGCAGGGGCCAGTGCTGTCAGCTGCTTTGCATCCCATGGGCTTGGCAGGAGGTCAGGCAGGGCCAGGCGAGGCTGGTGCAAGGCACTGACAATGAGCAGCGCCGGCATGGCCAGCAGGGCAAAGCCTGTGAAGCCTGCTGACATGCCATGCCGTTCAACCAGCCAACCAGCCAGAGGGGCCAGGCCACCCCAGGCTATGGACCCCCATACCCTCTGCCGGCCCCAGTCAGACTCCTGCAGCACCAGCAGCAGCAGCATGGCAGCAATGGCAGCAGCATCAAGGCTCCCTAGCGAGTGAGCCAGACGCAACACCTACAAGCCCCTCTCTGGTGCTGGCAACACCAGAAAAGCCTGCCAAACCCAGTTGTGGCAGGCTGATGGCCCGCACTTGTTGCCCACTGGGCCGAGGAGGGAGGTGCTGATAGCAACAGGCTGTAAAAAGGAGTGCTGGTACATAAACCACGTACAACACATGCAAGCAAGAGCAAGGGATGGCTGCTATAGTTGCTGGGCTGTTGTGGGTGCCTGCAAGTGGTTAGGCACACAGTTATGGGACCCCCTTGCTGGCTGTGCCCACTTGCCTGCTTGCATTGCTGCATGATGATGGAGTCCGCCATGGGTCCCACTGGGGCCAGCAGGAGGTCAGCGGCCAGCAGCAGCGCCGCAACCTGCCAGCAGCAACAAGGCAGTAGAAGCATATAGGATATGTGAGTGTCCCAATACAGGCCACAGGCCCTTGCGCTGAGGCTGTGTCCAGCAGTAGCTTTCATGTGTAATGCAAGCTATTGCCAATGTATGCCAATCACAAGAACAGCCGAGTATGTGCCATAGGTACCAAGCATGTGCAGGCTGGGTTGTGATGGTGTTGATGAGGAGTGGGAAGGGCCTCACTTGTGCAATTCCTCCAGGCAGGCACATTGCCAGGCGCAAGAGACTCGAGACGCCAAAGCACACCAGGAGCATGGCTGCGTTGCAGGGAACAGGGCAGGCAAAACCCTTTTAGGCTAGGAATGCAGAGCTGCTAGCCATGCAACAGGCACTCACTGTGATCACGCACCTCTGTGGCATCCCAAGCGGTCAGCAAGGGCTGGGCCCACCATGGAACTTATCATTCCAAGCCATGGGCGCAAGGCACATAGTAGTCCCACCATTTGGGCACTGGCGCCCAAGTCGGATAGATACAATGTTATATACCTGGGGCCAAAGCACACATACAATAAGTGTGTTGGGTATGTTGTGAAGAGGGTTGCACTAGGATTGAGTGCCAGATGGCTGTTGATACTTGACACTTACGGGAACAGGAAGACGCCCGCGCCACATGTGGTGGCGTAGTAGGCCTGCGAGAATTGTGTTACTTGGCTGTTAAGTGCTGTGCGGCATGTGCGGTGCAATGCAATGCAGTGCACACAACAATGCAAGTCTGGTCAACCTGGTCAACGGCGGCAACAGCGTACCTTCGCTAACATCATGAATGTATCCTCTGAGGTGCGCTGCTTAGAGGCATTTTGCAGCGATGAGGATGGCTGGCCCCAGCGGCTAATGAGCGGCTGGGATTGGTGCTCGCGTTGGAGAGCAGCAATGCTGCGCGGCAGTCTTCGTCTCAACATTCCTGTGCTCCGAGGAAGAAGCCCGACACGGTGCCCGGTTATCCGGCCGAGCGAGTCATTGCAGTGGGGCTTATGGGGGCAAGCCAGCTTTGGCCTTCTTGCTGCGGAGTCTGGAGGTGACGTTCAAGAACTTGCTTGATGACGCTCACGGCGGGCTAGGGTAGGTACCTTGCGAAATGTCTATGGTAGCTGGTGGCAAATGCTGGGTGGAAGCACTGATGCAAACTGAGCAAACACTGAGGTGGGATCGCTGAGCGTCAAGCATCACGGTACCATCGCGGTGTGACTTAGTCGGAGCAGGCCACCTGTTCGTGACAACCTCGTGACTCGCAGCTCATCTGCTCTTTAGTGCCGAGCCTGGCTTTGCGCAACTCCGTCTGGCAAATACACCATATCGTGGCCGTCGGACTTCGCGTAGCCAGTCTCGCTCGCCTGCTGTCCGCCCTAGTCTGAGCCGAGGTGTGGAGCTGCCCTCGCAATGTTCTTCGCTAAGGTAAAAGCCCTAGATGGTTAGTAACACACCAGCTTGTCATGCTTCGCTCCAACGCACGGCTACCTGATACGCTGCCAACCCACCCTTGCCATTCTGACCACAGCTCTTCTACGCTGCGTCTGATGGAGCAGCTGTGTTTCTGTTCCCATACATCACCCTCTACCTGGTGAACGTGGGGGCCAGCCCTACCTTGGTGGGGGTGCTTTGCGGCTTCCGCCCCTGGCTTGCCATGTCCTCCGCTATCATCATCCCCGCCCTCGCAGACCACTGGCGCTGCCACAGGAGTGAGTACATGAGTGAGGCAGCAAGGCAGAGTATTGACAGTAATGGTGGTTGGGAACAGTACTGATACTGGCCTCAAGGCAAAACCTCACATGGAGGAGCCTTCTAGTTCCTAACCTGGCCATGTAACTCCTGAGGGGAGCAGGGAACAGCTCCAGCACCGCCCCAGCTTATGTTAATGGGGATTGGATACTCCCCTATAGATGAAATGCTTCACTGTGCTGTGTGGAAGCCCTAGCCCTAGCCGTTTTCCAGCAACAAGAGGCTCACTGTGTCCAAGACTGCTGTAGCGGTGCACAACATGCCCATGCTCCAGCCTATGCTCTGTCACTCGCCCCTCCCACCTGCCCCTCCCACCTGCGCTACTGGCAACCCAGCAGGGGAGGTGCAACCCAGCAGGAGTTTACACCTGGTCACGCCGCGCCGCAGCTGCACCCAGCTGCACCCAGCCTGGCCTTAGCAATGCCAGTGGCCTCAAGTCAGGGCCATCATGCCAGTGCCTGCTAACCCTGCAGCTGCCCCTACCTGCCTGCAGGCACAGTAATGGTGTGCTATGCGTTGAGTGTGACGCTTAGACTGGCCATGTCTATGCCTGTGGGCATTGTCCAGGTGAGCCCCTCCCTACCAGCCCCCTCCATCAACAGCCACATGCACGTCTGCAGCCCCCCTCCCTGCCTACCTCCCTGCCTACCCACCTACCTACCTACCAGCCTCCCGGTCAACCCTGCTTGCCTGTCCACCTGCTTGTTTCCTGCTCTGCTCATGCCTGCTTGCTTTCCTGCCTGCTTGCTTGCCCTGCGTCCCTACCTCCCCACCAGCTGTGATGCTGCCCTAGTAAGCGTTCAGCCGCTGCCGCAATGGTCCAGGTGGCTGCGCTGATGCTGGCTGGCGATTTCTTTGGTGGCCCTGTGTGGCCTATGGTGGACGCGCTCATCATGTCTCAGTGCAAAGAGGTGACCTGCACATCCCCCTACCCCCTACCCACATCAACAGTCGCCAGCACCTGCTGCTTGCACTTAGTTGTTACTTGTGGATGCTAGAGCTGGGCATTGTACTATTCATTACTGCTGCTGCCGCTGCTGCTGCCAGTACTGCTATCCCCTGCTGCTGCTGCTGCTGCTGCTGCTGCTGCTGCTGCTGCTGCTGCTGCTGCTGCAGGAGTCAGACTGGGGTAGGCAGAGGGTGTGGGCGTCCATCTCCTGGGGTGGCCTGGCTCCTCTGGCTGGATGGATGGTGGAGCGCTACGGCCTGCCTGCAGGCTTCACTGGCTTTGCGCTGCTGGCCCTGCCCGCCATGGCCGCCACCTGTGTGCTAGAGTACCGCCCCAACCGCCTCCCCGGCCCCTCCTCCCCATGCCCCAGCTCGCCCAGCAGCCCCTGCCCCAGCCCTGGTCCATACGCCATGCCCACCAACCGCGGCTACCAGGCGGTGGCGGTGGTGGATCCGGACTCGGGCCCGGGCAGCAAGCAGCGAGGGTCAGGTGGGCTGGGCTGTGGACGCGGCGGGGACGGTGCAGGCGCTGTGAAGCAGCCTGGGGCCTGGGCTGGGGTCCCTGGAGGGGCTGTGCGGCAGAGGGGCCGGCAGGGGCTGCTGCTGGCCTCCCAATGGGGACAGGGGCTGAGTGAGAGTCTGCTGGGGCAGCAGGTGGGGGCTGAGGAAGAGCTGGATGGCAGCTGCCCAGCAGCTGCTAAGCAGCTGGGGGCAGGGTGCAGGGGGATGGGCACAGGTGCAGGTGCAGACAGTGACTCCTCAACGCAAGAGGGAGTGTGTAGTGTAGGGCTAGGCGGACAGCATGTGGGCATGCATGCAAGCATGCAGCCCAAGCAGCCGCCTGGGGCCCAGCTGCAAGCCAAGGCTGGAGGGGGGCCCCCAGCTGCGTGGCGGGCTGCTCCTGAGAGCCAACAGTGTTGTCCTGCAGACCCCCCAGTCTTCAAGCCTCACACAGCAGCGCACTTGGCCCTCATCACCGGCAGCCTGCCCTCCAGCCCCAGCAGCAGCCTGAGCACGAGCCAGGAGGGGGAGGCTGCCAGTGGGTGGGTCCCGGGCCAGGCCGGCTTGACTCATGCCAAGGCAGCTGACTGCCCCTGGCAGGTCCAGCCCCTGCTGCACATGCCGGTAATTTGTACCGCACATCCGGTTGGGCTCACACCGTCACACCCGGTCAGCATCACACCTGGGTCACACCTGAGCCACCCTATTCTGACCACCACCATGTCTGGGGAAGACCTCGCCCTCGAGACAGCCTGCTCCAGCACCACCTTGACTGGCTGTGGGGCAGGAGGGGAGGCGGCAGGTGCAGGGGGTGTGCGGCCTGCCAGCCTGGCTGCCAACCTGGGCCAGCTGCTGAGTCGAGCCACTGTCTGGCGCCAGCTGCTGCAGTGCATGGCGGTGGGGCTGGGCACTGGCCTCATCAGCGCCTACCTCCTCCTCTACGTGCGCCACCTGCAAGCCACTGCCCTGCTGATGGGGGTGCTGCTGTTGTGAGTTCATTTGCACTCAGCGCCAGGGTCTACTCCATGAATGCAGGGCCTCGAGCAGACTGTTGTGGTGCTGGGTGCTGGTGAAAACTAGCAGCGAGAAATCACTCCGTGAAGATAATACGTGACCACTCTAACTTGTTTGGCTTCCCTCCTTAACCCTGGTGCTGAGAGGCAGGTGCAGGGGTGCCTGGTGCTGGGGCAGGGGTGCTGGGCCCTGCCGCTGCAAGGTCTTGGACACACACGCGCCCTCGTCCCTTAGGCAGTGTCAGCAGGCAGCTGTGGCCTGCTCAGCTGCACTGGACTACACCAGCATACTGCCATTGCCATGCCATGCCAGGGGTCTGATGGCTGCAGTGCTTGCCAGACTTCCTGCCTGTGCTGCACCCCCTCACCTCCTGCCCAGTAGCCTTCTGCCTTGCGGCTGCCGTGCGCAGTGTTGACTGTGCAGCTGAAACTCCCATATTCTACTATCAGGACAAGGTCATGCTGCTGCTCAGCCCCTACGCAACCATGAACCTTGCTGTGGGCGCCATGGTAAGCACCCCATGCGGGCGCCCATGCAGGTGCGCCCATGCAGCTGCATGTGCATGATACGGTTTGCGCACCAAGGACTGCCTGGCCAGCATAGGGCCCCTAGCTTTAGCCAGGCTGCATGGAGACCATAAGCTGTGTGTGGCCATACTCACATCCACACCATACACATACGCAGCATGACCATGAATCTCACCCACCCACACTGCGTAGTCCCGCCTCGCTGCACTCCTCAATTGCGCTGCTGGGCTACCTCCCGGCTGCCTCCCTGCCTCCCTGGCTAGCCGTGGCACTTGTCGTTCGGGGACTTGACATAAACTGGTCCCATCCTGGAGAATGGTGAGCAGCAGCGAGCAGCCGCTGCTGCCTTGCTGCCTATGGCCTCAGGTGCTGAGGCTGCTGCTGTACGGCCTGGTACCTCACATCCCAGGAGCCAGCGCCTGGGCGCTGCTGCCCATTGAGCTGCTGCAGGTGACCAGGTTGAGGAAGCAGGGAGAGCTTGGGGCGCAGTGTGGTGTGCAAGGGGCCCAGGGACTGGTGATCGGTGCAGTTTAGGCAGTTGAAGCAGTGGAAGCAGGTGAAGCAGGTGAAGCAGGTGAAGCAGGTGATGCAGATTAGGCGGCTGGAGAGACAGGGGGAGCAGCAGTAGGAGCAAGTGGCCTCTGGGGGTGGTGCAGCTTGTGTCTGGGTCAAGGTCTGCATATAAGGCCACTGCACACTGGGGGGTGCTGCATGGTTGCATGGGGACGCATGGGGACGCATGGATGCCTGAGGCAGGGCTGTAGCCAGGCAGCATTTGTCGCAGCACCCCATGCACAGGCAGCTCTCCATGTGTTTGGCTACTGCCATGACTGGTAGCAGTGTGGTGGCAGCCCCAGCAGGCAGGCAGGCAGGCAGGCAGGCAGGCATGAGGACGGCATGAGGACCTATGCAGTGTTGATCTCCCTGGGCCAGCAGCCAGTGCTCACCATGGTCAGGCTGGACCTGGCTGCAGGGGCTGACTGTGGCAGGCACCTGGTCAGCCATCACGGTGCTCAGCAGCCGGCTGGCCCCCCCAGGCCTGGTGGCCACCATGCAGGTGAGCTGCCTCCCTCCTTCCTTGCTGGACCCCTCACAACCACCTACACCTGTCGCTGCACCGGTGCTGCTTTAGTACCGCCTGCCCACCCTCCCTCCACACCCTCCTACTCGCCTCCCGCTGCCTCTGAGCAGAAGATTAGAGCCATAGAAGAGACCCTGGCTACAGCCACAGCATATAGCTGTAAGGACCTGCATGCAGCTGTGATGTGCTGCCCAGCCCGGGACCAGCGCTGAGGTGGTGACAACTGAGGTTGTGACAACAGACACAAATTAGCTACAGCTTTATATGTACATATATATAGCTATAACCGGGCGCTACCCGGCCCTTGAGGGCACTGAGCTGTTGGCCAGCTAAGCCGTCACCCAGCCAGGCACCTTGCTGCTGTGCTGGCCTGGCTGAGTAAAGCCGCATGGAGCTGCCCCTGGGTCTATTGGCACCCATGCCAGCCACTGCCGCCTGCTGCGTCCTGTGTCGCCATACCCCAGCCCTAGTGCGCTATAGCGGGTCCTGCCACACCCCGCCGTGCCCTGTCCCTGCGCAGGGCCTGAGCTTTGCCGTGCTGGCAGGCCTGGGCGCTGGGCTGGGGGGGCTCACAGGCGGGCTGCTGCTGTCCACCCAGATGGGCTGGACCGTGATGTGGTGCACCTGCTGCGGCCTAGTGGCGCTGGTCTGGGCCGCGTCCCTGCTGTTGCCATGGCTGGCCTGCTGGCTGTATGACAGATGCGCCAGGTGCCAGAAGGCTGAGGACGCAGCGCTCTCAGTCTGAGACCAGGTACATGGGAAGATCTGTACAGGGTGTAGAGGGTGGCTCACAGAGGGGCATGTGTCGAGGGATATAGTATAGTGGTATAGGATATAGTGTAGTGAGGGGAAAGTATCCACAGGCTGACAGCCTGCAGCTGATCACGCTGAACACAACCCTGTCTTGCCTTCATGCTGAGTCATGTTTACTTCACCGGCTGCAGGGTGCGAGTGTGGAGCAATCCGACCAGACCAATGAAGCTCCGTGCTGCATGGCCTGGGCAAGGCCCCACATCTGTGCCTGCAGCACATGCGGTCAAGGCGGGGCGCAGGAGTTCTGGCGTCCAGGCAGGAGCTCTTGGTGCTTTGGAGCCTGGCAGGGAGCTGCTGCGGCACTGTCTGCACCTCAGTCGGCAATCACTCGCATAAGAGATGTGTTCTTAATGCACACTGGGTATACATGTGTGCCCTGTATACACATGCCACAGCCATCTATTGCTGTGATCAGGAAGACACGCACGCCACTGCAGCGCCCAAGAGGGTGCCAGGAGCGTGTTACCCCACCCAGCACCACGCACAGTCGTTTGCAGATGTTGGCAGCTGACTGATTGCGTTGGTATGAAGACCATTGCTTGGCCCTGCCCCTGGCACTCCTTAACTCCGGTGGCCTGAGCATGTGTCACCCCACCCCAGCATCATGCACAGCTGTCAGCAGTAGCTGGAGCTGACTCGCCCCTGGTGCTGGGAGAGGGGAGAAGGTCAGCTGTGACGGCTTGCTTTCAGGTTGCAAGCTGCGTCTCACATCATTAACATTTGTCGGCCAATCAGGCTGTGTGAGGAGTGTTGGTGTGATCAAGGTGTGACATGCACAGGAGTAAACAGGCAGGGAGGCCTGCCAGGACGTCCTACCGGGTCAGTCGCGTGTGGCTCCATGAGCACGCTGCTGCTGCCCAGCAAGAGGACTACGCCATCCTTGATGCATTGTCTCGTGCGAGTTGTTCGTACCTTGTGGCTGGAAGTCTGCCCTAGACCATGGCTCCACCATGCGCACATAGATCTGCTTGATGTACCATCCGCAGCCTGCTGCCCTGGAGCGCCATGTACGGGTGCAATGCTAGGTTTTTTTGTTCAGGATGCCAACATCCTTTTTGCATTTTGAGCTCGCATGTTTGTTCTGTTGTATATGCTTGCTGAGCTAGTCGTAGTGGTGGCTGGTCCCATGTGTTGAAACAAGGCTGGCGCGGAGCTGGACAAGAGCGTGGCGTGGGCAAGGGGCGAAACAGCTGAGGCCATGGCGTTTGGCGACGAGGCGGGTGTGAAACTAGTCCCACTTGTAGCTGTCGAAGGTGCCTCGTGAAAGGGGCATGTAACAGGGGATGTAACTTAAGGGAATGTTACCCACAGGCTGACACACTCTGCACCTGAGCAAACTTACATGCTCATCAACCCATGCTAACAGTACAGGCTCTCAAAAAAGCTAGAAAAGAGCTAGCATGCTGAGCGTTCCCGCCCCTTTGCTCATTGGGCCTTCTGCCACACAAACCTCACCACCGCGCCCATGCCCTCATGGTAAGCACCCTCATGTAACATGTAGTCCAGCTCCTCGCCTTCCAGCTCCTAGCCATGGAGCCAGGAACACACCACCACCAACACCAAGAGGTGGCATGCATCTGAATTGCCAGGCACTCCATGGTGCCTGATCACACCATCAGATGCAGCCAGGCATCCATGCAACCTGAGATGCGGCCTCTGCAACTTGTGACCTCCAGCAGCATCACCAGCACACTGCAGCTACGATGGGTGCAGCACACACGCCTGTTGGTCACACCCCTTGCCTACCTGTCCCGGGTAGGGCCTCAGCAGCTGCCTCAGCTCATGCAGACTGAACATCATGCCGGGGTCGTGTGGGCCGCCACTCTTGTACCCTTGCAGCCGTTGGTCAGGACGGAATGTCTCCAACAGCAGGTGCCCCCCTGCACTATGATTAGCCACCATCCTCCTCATCATCATCATGTGGCATTGGCCTGTCAGCGTTGCTGCAACACACATACCTATCACTATATACTGCACTGTGAATGCGGCCATCTGCAATGCCACCAAGTGCACAATTCCCTAGCAGCCACCAAGTCAGCCACCAGGGCGCCTTGCTATTGCCTTGGCCTTACCTGGTGCCAGCATGGTGACCAAGTTGGCAAAGAACGAGGGCTTGGCATCTGGTGCAATGTGACAGAATGACATGATGACTGCCTGCAAAGTGGGGAGTCACATGGAGCCGGCCATGGGCCTGTAAACACCCCTGCCAGCTACAAGCCCCAGCGCTGATGCAAGCTAGTGGCCTGGCAGGCAGTAATTGGTGTGGGTTGTGCCAGAACTGTGAGGCATGGCGAGCCTGCATCGCACGAGGCAGCTGTAGCCAGTTGGACTGCATATGATGCTAGTGATGTAAAGAGGGGAATGCTGGGTGCCAAGCAGCTTGATGTGCTTACAACTCACAAAAGTCAGGTGTGCCACCTGCTTTAGTCGGGGTATCCTGATGCAAGGAATGTCCGCCATGACTGCTCTCCATGCAAGCCCAACTGTCTGCCGTACCTGTGCAGTTTCTGAACCCTGAGGAGGCTGCCATGTTGTCACGTCTGCACAGTGCAGGCTCACATGCCCTGCCACACCAGCTTTCATGGCGAGCTGCAGAGTTTTATCTAGGCCGACCTGGCTGAAATCCACAGCATGCACGTGATGACCCTTCTGCACGTAGGAAGATGATTGTATGTCGCGAAAGGGCCAGGCCTCGTTGCGTCGCAAGGTTTTTGCCGTGTAGGCTCAGCGGCCGAACAGCCCCACTTGAGCAAGGAACACTACATTGCGACCTTCCCCACTTGCTAGCTCCACCACGTGCGATAGGGGCTTTGGTAAGTAACGCTGTGAAGCAGCAGCGATGAAAACATTTGGAGCTTGCCCATACACATACTCTGTACGACCGTAACGACCATCCCAAAACTCAGCTTCCATTTCAGTGTTTCAGGCCGTCCTATCCTAAACTTAATCAGGGGTGCTACCAGTGGCGGGGGTACGCGGGACAGACATACATGGATTATTACAATTTAAACGATATCGCGATTCAAACAAATGTCTGAGTGAGAACCCGACAGGTCGCGAATTCAGCATAGGATTATTTGTAGAACCGCCAGCAGCGGCTTCAAAGTGCACCCAGCAGCAGACAGGGGATAGCATCATGGCTCCAGCTTCGGGCACCAGCGTATCTTTCGACGACGCACTATGCAAGTACGTGGGCGAGTTTGGACTCCAGCAGAAGAAAATTCTGGTTTCGGTGTCGGTCATATGGATCCCTAACGCGCTATGCATCCTTCTGATGGTGCGGGCATCTTGCTGTCGCGGCATATGAGCACTGCAAGTTGTGCAAGCCTCGTCATGGGAGGTCGTGCAAGTCCCCGAGCAATTGCTGTGACCCACCCTCAGGTTTTCGCCAACAAGGATCCCATCAAAGCACTCTGGTGGCGCTGCATGAATGAAGATGCGGAATGCTTGCGTGTGCATGGCTCAGAGGACCCAGCTGCAGCTGGCTTTTGTAGTCTTAGCAAGGATAGCTGGGCTTGGACTGCCAGGTAAGCACGATGGGTAAGCTCAATTAACAGACCTTCTGACCAAGCGACGTTGCAGTGTCTCGGCTAATGCTACCTTAGCTCACCTATACTGTGTCCCCTTTTGCCACCACAGCAACAAGAGTATCATCTCCCAGTTCAACCTTATATGCAGCAATGCCTGGTTAGCACAATTGGTGAACAGCATCTTCTTCCTAGGCTACCTGATTGGCTCAGGTGAGAAGTCTGATGGGTGGTTGTGTACTGCCTGCCCCCCACCAGGGGTCCAGGGATAGCTTTGACTCTTAGGACAGCACTGCCCCGACTGTGTGCTAGGTTGCTACATGCACAGCTAGTACACATAGCAGGTCGACCTGCCTACATGCGCTAACTAGCACTGCTCACGCCGGCTGCTCACAGGTACCTTTGGGAACATGGCTGACCGCCATGGCAGAAAGAAGACCCTGATGTTTGCGTCAGGTCAGTTCAGTTCAGCATGCAGGCAGGCATATCCCAATATTGTACTGAGTGCAGCATGCATGCATGCATACCCAGGCATCATATGTGTTGCTCCTCCTTAATCACTCAATGGGTATCTAGCCACAGTGCCTGGAGCCACGAGGCGTACATTGCAGCTCACAACCTGGAAGGCGTGTGGCCAAGACCAAAGCACACACCCGCACCAGGCTCGTCACTTGGAGCCACAGAGCTTAAACGCCGCCCTCCCTGCTGCCTGCTGTCGACACTGCCTACACCATTGCTATGCTGCAGGCTTGGCGACCCTGGGCACCCTGATGTCCGCTCTCAGCTACAACTACTGGGTGTATGCTGCCAGCAGACTGCTTACTGGCGTGGGAGCCGCTGGACAGTCCCTGGTCACGTGAGTGCGTGCTCTTGGACACCACTTAATCAGCACCTTTCTGAACAACCTAGTGGGCAACAGGTACCAACGCAAAGGCAGGATGATTGGGCCCTCGCTAGAGGTGGTGTTTTGTTGGTATGGAGATATGTTCTCACGCACATAGTATGGGCGCCTTGCACCTACACTATTGCTTAACCCTTGTCACTAGGCAATAGCTTGGAGTTGGCACGACAAACATATACAAGTTATAACAGCTCAAGGGGGGAGGGCACACATTACTATGCCACAGCAGGCTGCTGCTGCTGGTGCCAGACTTTAGGTGGCCGGTCAAGCAGCCGCTTGCAGCCCAGCTCAGGGTTCTCCTTGCCCTTGGCTGGCAGCTCAAGCAGGTCAGGCCATGAGCACAGGCCCAGCAGCAATCACTTGATCTCGCAAGTGCGCTGCATGTTCAGCGCTGCATTACAGTCCCAGTCCAGCCACCTGTCTGGCAGTGGCACAGGGGGTGTGGCTTCTTTGGAGACATTGCGCTGCCAAGGCTGGCATGTTTTGTAGTAGTTTCTGAAGTGCCACACAATGTACAAGTCATAGGGTGCACAGGGTTTAGACGGTGTGTCAGCACCTTAGCCCTCAACCAGTCAGCTGAACCAGTGTCAGCATGAGAGAGGTGTATAACGACAACCAACAGGGCATCCAGTAACACTCACACACACACACACCAGTCAACCAGTGCACAGCCTACTCTCCTCAGCAATGGTCCTCTGGGGCTGTTTACGCTGCAGCACAACACTGTCTTCTTGGTTTTCCATACAATGATACAGTAGCTGGCTGCATGTGCTGCATGCCAACATGAGGGGTCCACTGCTCATGACCTTCAGGTACCTCTTGGCAACTGAGTCTGTTGGCCCATCACGCCGCGGTTTCGCTGGCGTCGCAACACAAATGGTTTTCATCGTGGGGGAGTTTGCTCTAGTCCTGGTGGCTTTTCTGCTGCAGAGGTGGCAACTCATGTAAGTTGTTGTCGTGCCCTGGTTCTTGCTGTCCAAAGCTCCCTACAGCCCGTCCTGTTCCGAACTGGTTGTCAGCCTGACCGGCTCCTGCTGCTCAGGTGCTTCTGTATTTCCGCCATCTCTGCCCTGAGCATGGTGGTGCTCCTCTTCGTCCCAGAGTCACCTCGCTGGCTGCTGGCAATGGTACGCTGCCTGGCATGCGGTTGATCCCGGCATCCGTTCAACTACTTGTCACGGTGACATTCGCTGCTACAGGGGCGTCAGGCAGAGGCCGAGGCTGTCATGAGCAAGATCGCAGAAGTCAATGGCACCCGGATGCCCCTGGAACCTTTGACAAACCCACCCCCAGCAGCTGACGGCAACCAGCTGTCGCTGGGTGCTATTTTGAAGCATCGCAACATCTGCCGCCGCTTCACCATCCTAGCCTACGTCTGGTGTGTTCTGTGCATGGTATGTGCCCGCACTGCCGGCAGCAAAGACAGGCCCAGCCTCCCAGCCTCACAAGCTGATGTTGTCTATTGTGCTTGCAGTGCTACTACGGCATCTCCTTGGCTGTGAACAGCCTGCAGGTACGACTGCTTAACCGTGCAGTTCTAAAACAGCAGCATACATGCCGTGTCTGCAGCACTTGTAGAATACACACGCCTGCTTTCAGCGTTTCCCTCGCTAAGAGCACCATAGGGACGGGAGACTGTATGCACTTCATTGTGAAGTGACCACAGGCGCCACAGCAATAGGCAATGCAAGCAACAGGCAAAGAGTGGCACATGTGCAAGTGATGCTGCTGCTTGCATCAAAGGATGGGAGCAACCAGGCGGCCTGCCCATGCAGGGTTCAATCTACCTCATTTTCCTGCTGGCAGCGGCAGCAGAGATCCCGGCCAACCTGCTGGGTATGTGGTTGATTGAGCGCATTGGCAGGTGGGCACCATTGGCACACTGGGATTTTTAGGGTTCTTGGCCAGCCTTCAGCACCGTCCCCACGCTGTATAGGTGTAAAGGTCTATAGCTGTCGTGATGGATGTGCGCTGAGGGCACAACCAGCAGGGCGGTAGCAGCCGACAGCCTGAATTGCAACTGGGCCGTATGGGTGGTTGCGGGCCCAGCCATCCTTGCTCCGCCGGTCATCTGCAGCCTACAGTTTCACAGCTCATTTCCACCGGGGGGCCCTGAGACAGCAGTACCACCACTGCCCTGACATGAAGCAAACAGGGCATGTCACAAGCAGACTGCCGCCAACTCCCTTTGAGTTCTCACAACTTCCAACCCCCAGCCAGAGGGCTCCTACGAAACCTTCCCAACCTCAACTCAATGCCAGTAGTCTCTCCCACACCCACACAGCACATGCTGTGTGGCATAAAACCTGGATGCCTGTTTGCCTTGACTCTGCAGGCATAACACCTTGGCCGCTGGCATCTTGCTAGCAGGGCTCTCATGTTTGGTTTGTAGCTTCTGCCCTCCGGGGCCCACTCAGGCCATCTTTGCAGCTATTGGGAAGTTTGGCTGTGCAGGAGCCTTCACCATTGCGTCCATCTTCACATCAGGTGAGCCCGGCTGCTCACGCTCACTACCACACCTTAACCACCACACCTCCCCCTGGGTTGCTCTGGCAGCCTAAGACTTTGGAGAGGGCTTGCCAGTGCCCTCTCGTGTCAGTACTTGTGAGCTACCGTAACATTATGTAAGCATTGGCTGCAAGCAGCTCATTGTTGTGCGACTGGTGTGCAGAGCTGTTCCCCACCCTTGTCCGCTCCGCCGTGCTGGGTGCTGAGAACGAGTCAGCCAGGCTTGGAGGCATAGCAGCGCCGTTTGTGGTCCTTCTGGGGACCCAGCTGCACAACCCATCACTGCCATTCGTGCTGTTTGGTGTGACATCGGTGAGTGTAAGCGGCTATGGGTGCCCTATCACCTCCCTCAGAACGCCAAGGGCTTAGCGCTCTCCATGCTCCTCCAAGGGCAGAGCCTCTCAGCGCCAAGATCCGCCATAGTCCATCATAGCGTCCCTTGGCGTGAATCAACTCCTTGTGGCTGTGCTGCCGCCTGGTCACCCAGGGCGGGCCTGTCAGCTGACCCCATCACCATCAGTCATGTCAGTCAGGATGAAACATAGGTCGCCAAGAGACCCCACGCTCCGCCTTGTTGAGCTGTGCCTGGTGTGCCACGTGTCTCACACGGGTCGGCAATCACGGTGAGGCATGGGCTTGTGGATTGATCAGGACCTGGCGAACTCATGGCTCAGCTGTGGCCTGGGCTGCAGGTGCTGGCAGGCCTGCTCATCCTCACGCTCCCTGAGACGCTGGGAGCTCCATTACCAGACACAATGCAAGACCTGGATGCAATCAGCAGCATCTTCTCCTCAGGTGACTGCTGGCTGCTAGCTGCTGGCCAAACCTGACTACCAGCATACCACCTCTCCTCGCATGTACTTGTCTCCTATTCCACTGCCCTCCCACTGTGTAGACATGATTGCCTTCCTACCTAACTCGCTCCCCCAGCCTCCTAGTCTTCATGCACTTCGGTGCAGGAGTATTTGTTGGCATGGGGCACTTGGTGTTCGCCTTAACTTGCAGAAACTATGGGCACAGCACTCGTGCACAGTTTTCATAGCTCCAATGCAATGGGTCGAAGCAGTTGGCAGTGTGCCCCACTGCTGGCCAGGTGCCTACAAGCAAGGCTGGCGTGCAGCTGGCAATGCCTTATTCCACACTCGGGCCCATGGCAGCCGCCAGAACCTGCAACGAGTCTCAGAGGAGGCTGAGGCCAAGCCTCCCTCGTGCGCCGGCCCCATCCAGCATGTGCAGGAAGTGTTGCTCACGAAGTCCGATGGCAAACCTCCCACACCAGTTGATGCCTACTCAATTGTTGTGATGCCTCAACAGCCACATGCTGATGGGGAGAGGGTGGCATTGCTGGGGGATCAGGTGCGGTCGTCATCATGACTGCTGGGCCAGCGTGAGTGAAGAGCAGGGGTCTCCTCCCAGAGTGAGTTAAGAGCAGGGGTAAAGTGCAGGGGGTTCCTTGCAATGCAAGCTGACTGAGTACACAGGAAGACTGGTGATGTTAGACACAGCTGGGTGCATATGGCAAGCATGGATACAAGCATCACAGAGGTCCTGCAGTTGCTGGCCAGAACTTGTCTGCCCACTGCAAGGACCTCATGCAATTTTGGCACGTCACTGCATGGTTTGCGACTCATTGCATGCACCTTAGATGAACCTCCACAGACATGTTTTCACGTTAGGCATTGTGATCATGTATGCTCAAACATAATATTTGGCCCGGTGCACTGAGATTAAGGCAGGTGTGACTGTGGTCCGACCAAGTGAGCGGCGTTTCCCATGTTGTGTGATGGTCTGGAGGGAGCAGGCCGTGCTCAAAGCGGTAGCTCCTCCCTTGTGTGCACACTGGGATGAATGCTGGCGTAGTCTTCTTCTTCTCTTTGTGTGATGGCCTACACCGCTTCAGCCGTCAAGCTGCTCAACCGCCTTCCCCCTCTAGGCAAGTGTGACTCGCTGCAACACACTTCAAGCATTAACAATGGTGCAACATACTTTACCATGAGGGCATGCAAGTTACTATTACAGCTCAACAAAACTTATTCAACAAGGAACAACATGTTGGACTGTGGGTAATCTCACTCAGCTACTACAATCAAGTTGTAGCATCCTCGGTCGCACCCTTGATGATTGCAAACCCCACGAAGATGGCATTTTCCCGGGACAGACCACTGGGCTCCTCATCAAAACCAACAGCTTAATGCTTGAAAGGCTAACAGCCTGTGTGAAACTACTAGGGCCTTATGCATTGTTGCGGGCCCGACCATCAATGCCCCGCCGGTACTCAGCAGCCCGGTGCAACCACTGCCTGCCTTTGGGCAGCCGGTCATTGACCAGCTTGTAGCCTTGCTGGTAGCCTTGCTGGTGGCCAATGGGGGGGAGGGCCTCAAGGTCATCCCATCGGCACAGCTCTATGGGGCGCTGCCTGCTCTCCCCAATGCGCTGCAAGTTCAGGCACCCGTTGGTGTCCCGGTCCAGCCACCTGCCCCCTGGGGGGGCCTGGGGTCGTGGGGCTGCCTTGATGACCTGGCGCCTCTCTGCAATGACTTTTTTCACAGCCTGCCCCTGCCCCTGGTCGTGCTGCCCACTGCCACTGGCGCCTGCAGACACGGGAAAGCACAACACACGCACGGCAGGACTTGATGCACGGAGTCGCATTGTCGCGTCGTGCACACACTCGTCATCAGTTAGCTTCGTGCGATACAACCTTTGAACCAGCGTAGCGGCTTACCGGCTGCACTCTGTGCGGGGGAGACGGGGCGCTTGCGCTGCCCCTTCGGAGGCATATCAGGTATTTTGCATTACATTAAACAAGCGGAGAGGCAGTGCTGGGGAGTAAGGCGCGCCCGAAATAATCTTTAAGATATGACCCCATATGATCAAGCATGATGGAATATGATGAAATATAATTAAGCCAAAACTCGCAAAACTCCGTAACCTCATTGCCGTGGTCTCAATCTGGTTTCAACCATGGTCTCAATCGTGATCTAATTTAACGGAGAGTAGAGGGGCGTTACTAACTACATCTGAGAGAGGTACTGGGTTGGAGGGCGTCAAACCCTCTTTACACTCGGGGTTCCCAGGTGGGTTAGTGTGGCGATCTGCCACATCATCCTCTTGTGCTGACCTTCCTCTTGTCCTCTTGTGACCATCATATTCAGTCATATGACCAATTCCTCAGCAAGTCATATGATCGGTCGCGCCCTACTGGGGAGTGAATCAGGTCGCCATCTAACAGGAGTGTGATGTGAGAATGTGAGAATGTGAGAAGGATGTGAGGCGGACGTGAGAAGACGGGGGGCTAGACGTGAGAAGAGATGCTATGTGCTGCAGTTTGTGAGTTGCCATTGAAGACCATCACCTTTGACTTGCCCACATTGACTGTAAGGTGTTTCCTATCTGCAAAGCCTTGTAGCTGGCAGACCAGCCACTGCAGCCCGTGGGGCGAGGTGCTCACCATGGGGTCAGGTCATCAGCATACATGAAGTGGGTGACAGTTGTGCTACTATTATTCACTATTACAGTTCAGTCTTGATAAACTCCGGCTACTCCCTGGTAGAAGACGTGTCAGCAGACGTGGCAGCACTAAGATAAAATGTTCAGCATCATGGTGGTGTGCAGACATTTGTTTTAGTATGGGTTTTAGCACTTTTCACGACTTTTACACTAATTTCACAGAGCATCGGCGGTGCTTGCTACAGCAGTTACCATGGCTGTGATTACAGTACGCTCGGTATTGGGTGGCCTGCCACACAAGTGCTTGCTCTGCAGCTTTTGTGCCTTGATGCCTGTACAGGGCCTGAAGGCCGGGCCGCCTGCACAGCTGCAGGGGACGCCGTCAGGATGCACCATAGGTTGAGCAGTGCATTATTGTCCCCGTCAAGACACCTGCCTGTCGGCTGGCGTGAGGGGGGGGGTCCGACTGGCTTGCCCTTGCCAGGCTTGCCTTTGCCTTCAAAGCCTGTCAGCCTTAGCAGGCTCAGGATGGTGGGGTGCCGGTGTAGGAGTGTTGGGTCAAGGCTGTGAGGCTGTTGGCCGTGTGGCTGACTTGCATTTGGGTGACTCAGTGACGGCTGACGGCTTAAGCGGTGTAAGCCACCTATCACTGCGCTCAGCTGGCTGTGGGGAATGCGCGTGAGCACTACAATGCACCACACTAAAGTGCCCACAAGTAACAGCACATGCCTACAACCCGACAATAAAGCCTCAACATAGCACATGCAGCCCTCCGTTTCGCATTTCTCCTGCCACTATACCCGCCGGCAACCCTAACACCTACATGACCCGGAACCTTGACGTTGCCCCTAGCTCTGCGTCGTGCCGTCTCTTGGCAACGCCCTAATGGAGTATGCCTCAGCCTTGGCCAGCAGCATTGCCACGCGCTGCTCCCCTGCTCCCATCTCCTTAGCCAGCTGGGCCCACGCCTCATACAGCGGCGGGTGCTGCCACCTGTCTGGCACCCCGGATCCATGCTGCAGTAGCTGCAGGGCAGCTGCCGGCTGCCCAGCGCCCTGCCACTCTAGTAAGGCCCATTCCAGCCATAACGGGGCGGCGTGCGGGCAGGTGGTTGTGGCGTGCTGCAGCACTGCCCGAGCCTGGGCCAGCGCCCCTTTCTTGCGCCACAGCATGTTGGCGTATGCATACCTGGCACACAGCAGCGGGGCATGGCAGGGCAGCGGCTGTGGTGTCAGGGAGGGGAATGGTGAAGTTCGAACCATGCTGCAGGTTGGTATGTGCAACATGAGCCCATGTGTGTTCGCTTTTGCACCGTGCACCGTGCATCTACCCTCCTTTGCATATCACTCCTTTTATCTGAACCCTTTCACTCATGACCATTCACACAGGTCATTCCTTGCCCTGATCAACCATCAGGCACTGCTGTGGCTTTCCTCCCCTACGAAGACAAGGCCAGTGCTGCTGGGTGCCACACTCTGGGCCTCTCTTGTGTCACATGCGCTTGCTGGCCCTTCACACTGGGCCCTCACACTGAGCCCTCACACTGGGCCCTCACACTGGGCCCTCACACTGAGCCCTCACACTGGGCCCTAACACTGGGCCCTCACACTGAGCCCTCACACTGGGCCCTCACACTGGGCCGTCACACTGGGCCCTCACACTGAGCCCTCACACTGGGCCCTCACACTGGGCCCTCACAGGCGTGTACTTAGCCCTATGCAGGTGAAGCCAGGCCTGTAGTGTTGAGGCATGTGGCTGCTGCTTGCTGCCTGCCACACAGTGAGCACGGAGCCATGCAACCTACCATATGGTGTAGTTGTAGGGTGCCAGGTCAGCGGCGCGCTGGAAGGCCTGCTCAGCCTGGGCCCAGCGCTCGCACCGCCGCTCAAAAACTGCCCAGGCCAGCCAGGTCTTGTAGTCCTATGCTCAGGCAGTGATGCATGGCAGCTCACTGGCAGCTCACTGGGAGCAGTGCAGCTGGGCTGGTGTGGGCAGTGATGCAGGCGGAGCAGGGCAGTCAATAGCTGGCAGGGCAGTCAGAAGCTTGCAGGTCAGTCAACAGCTGGTGGAGCCAAGGTTGTTTGACAGCATGCAGGGTGGTGCCAAGAGGGTGGCAGGGGGCAGGCAGGGGACACTGCTGTGAGGAACAAGCTTTCGAGCTCAGGGACACTCAGGAAGCCGTGCCCTTGGCCTCAGCACCTGGCTGGAGTGGGTGCTAGTGGCTTATGCAGAATGGGAGGCCAATGGCCAGGTCCAAGAGAGTGTGACCCCCCCTTGGCACTACACCAACTAGCAGCAGGGACTGGGTATGGTGATCAGGAGAGAGTGACCAGCAGTGTGATACTCACTAAGGGGTCCTTCTGCGCCGCTGCCGTGAACAGCTTCAGTGCCGCCTCCCGCCCGCCCGCCTTCTTCTCCATGAGCGCCCAGTGCCTCAAGTAGCGACCACTGACGCCAGGGAAGCTGTCAGGTAGCTGGTCTGATGATAAGCTGGCAGGCAGCAGGCCTGATGGGAAGCTGGCAGGCAGCTGGGGACCCGAGGGACTGCTGGCAGAGCCAGAGGGAGGGGGCATGAGGGAGGGGCCAAGGGGCAGCTGGGGAGACTTGGCTGTCAGTGCGCCTGCACCTGACAATGTGGAGGAAAGGTGCGAGAGCTGGGAGCCATTCTGCGGGCCTGGTGGTGGGGAGGCCTGGGTCAGGGGCTGGAGCTGGGGCTGCGACTCAAGCTGGGCTGCTGGCTGCGGTTGTGGCGGATGGCCTGTCAGTGTCAGGCCCCCTAAGTGTTGTGCTGCTGCTGCTGCACCTGCCTGGAATGTCCGCCTGGCAACATCGACCTTGCCCTGAAAGCGCAGGGGTGGGCAAGCAGGGGCAGCAGCAGGCATTAGCAATGTAGTGACCAGGGTAAGCACTGGCGAGCAGGCAAAAGCACAGAAACCAGGCAAAGTGGGTGTGGGCCGCAGCATCAGCCACCCCACTCCTGGCCATAGCCTCCACAGCTCACACCTGGGCCCTAACCACAACTGCCGCCCGCACATCAGGGCAACAAGCCCCCGTGACCCGAGCATTACACAACATGCAGGTAGGCCAGCGCTTCAATGCAGCAGCCAGCACCTGATGGCACCACATGCATGCTCTGATGTGCAGATGATAGGACCCCCCCCCCAGCCCCTGGCCACACATGTAGTCTGCTTCCATTCTTACTGCGATGCTGCAGAATCCATACTTGACCTAAAGTGATGTCAATGCATGTACTGGCGCGACCTAGGTGATGCTGGTGTTGATGACGATGAGGCTGATGGTGACACTGATGCGTGACACTTGCTTACACACAGTGAGAGCCAGAGTGTACATGGCGTGCTGGGCTAGTGCCCTGCTCCCCACCCTTCCATGCCCCAAGGCATGTCCCAGGGCGAGCCCCTCACTGCTGGCCCAGGGCAGCAGCTGCAGCCGCCCCTCACACCCCACCTGAAAGTAATGTAGCTCTGCCAGGGCCTCCCAGCAGAGCAGGCAGCCGGCCAGGCTGCTGCTGGCAGTGCCTTGGGCGAAGCAGGCCTGGGCATGGTCCAGTCTCCCCTCCTGCTGGCTCATGAGACCTAGACTGTGGCACACGTGCCCATTGCCTGGGAGGCAAGCAGCAGCACGGCATACAGGGGATGCGGGCCCACAAACGGGTCGGGTCGGGTCGGGTCGGGTCGGGTCGGGTCGGGTCGGGTCGGGTCGGGTCGGGTCGGGTCGGGTCGGGTCGGGTCGGGTCGGGTCGGGTCGGGTCGGGTCGGGTCGGGTCGGGTCGGGTCGGGTCGGGTCGGGTCGGGTCGGGTCAGGTCAGGTCAGGTCAGGTCAGGTCAGGTCAGGTCAGGTCAGGTCAGGTCAGGTCAGGTCAGGTCAGGTCAGGTCAGGTCAGGTCAGGTCAGGTCAGGTCAGGTCAGGTCAGGTCAGGTCAGGTCAGGGCAGGGCAGGGCAGGGCAGGGCAGGGCAGGGCAGGGCAGGGTGTCTGAGCAGGGGCAGGAGGGGCAATCACAGCCAAGCAGCCTCTGGCCTCAGCCCAGCGTGTGACCCTAGACAACAGTGGCTGCTTGACCTACCACACTCATGGTCCACCACACCACACCACACCCCTTCCCCTGCTACCCTCACTGCGCCTTAACCCCTATCCCGCCTCTGCTGCTCACCGCCCCTGCAGCCTGGGCTGCCTGTAGCAGCTGAGCCACACACCTGGGTGCCATTTCTCCAGCAGGTGCAGCAGTGCCTGCGCCTCCTGCCTCCTGCCTCGCCGGGTCAGCCTGTGGCTCACAGCGTGCAACAGCTCCGGGGCCTGGCAGCGTAGCTGCTCTTGAACAGCAGGGTCAGCAAGCTGGGCCAGACTCCAGGTCAGGCGCCTGCTGCCGGGCAGTGGGTCAGGCCGCAGCTCCTCCTGACCCTGGAGGGAGGGCAGGTCAGGGCTGTTCCCATGCTGCGGCTGCTGCGGCGGCTGCTGTGGTGGCTGCTGCTGTGGCGGCTGCTGCTGTGGTGGCGGCTGCTGTGGCGGCTGTTGGTGTGACTGTGCAGACATCAAGGGCGGCGATGGCAAGAGAGGCAAGGAAGGAAAGCTTGACTGGGACAACTGAATTTGGGGCTGGGGCTGGGCTACGGGCTGGGGCTGGGTGGCTTTGAAGGCAAGAGGAGCAGTGGGAGTACTTGCCAACCCAGATTGGAGTCTTGAAGTAGCCTGCTGTGATGACGCAGCACCTAGGTGTGAAAGCTGGGTGTGACCAGGCTGGGTCACACAAGCAGGTTGCGCTGAGTGGGGCCACCCAGACATGGCCAGTGCCTGGCCTTGCACTGTGCCAGCTGGCAGAGCTTCTCTTCCTGCCAGCCCAGGCTGGGCCACATGACCTGACGCTGACATAGGGACTTGAGGTGGCTGTTGCAGAGGTGGCTGCAGTGGCTGCAACTGCAGTGGCTGCTGCGGCGGCGGCGGCTGCAACGGCGGCAGCAGAGTTGTTGACTGCGGCTGTAGCTGTGGCAGCTGTAGTGGCTGAGGTGCAGCCCCTTGTGATTGGCCTGGCAAGAGTTGAATGACAGGGGCCTTTGGAATGCCATGCTGCGAAGGGTGCAGCGGTGGCGGCGGCAACGGGGGTGGCGGCTGTCGCTGTGCCTGCTGCTGGCTTTGCCAAGCCGTCCCTGGCCCACCTGCACCGCGGCTCAGGTGGTGATGCTGCTGACCTTGATCCAGCACAACTCCACCACCAGATGCCCCAGGCAGGGAGCTAGCCCTTCCAGCCGCCAACTGCCCAACTGTCAACCTCTCTGCTGCTTGCCACCTGCCAGCCCTGTCCTCCATCACCGCTGCCATCAGCACACCAGACACGTTTCCAGGGTCTGCGGCTCGTGCCTCAGCCAGCAGCTGCCTGGCAGCTTCCGTGTTCCGCAGCCGCAGCTCCTGCTTGGCCCAGTAACAGAGCAGAGAGGAGGAGGGGCCCCAGCGGGTGCTGTTGCCGCGACGCCACACCAGGCGGGCTGACGCGCTGCGCCCGCTCCTCCACTCCACGTGGCCCAGCAGCTGCGTTGGGGCAATAGAAAGCGCGGCAGCAGCATTGGCAACAGGGGATCGGGGGGTGCGGAAGCAGGAGCAGCAGTGGCGGGGGGGTGGGACATGTGCTGCAGCAGGGTCTCGAACATGGGAACACAGCAGGGAATGCTGTACTGGACAGTATGGTAGACATTTCAAGGCACATAACCTGACAAAGGTGCACACTCTGCTGCTGCTGCTGCTGCTGCTGGCACTGCTGTCTCTGATGCTGCTGGCACTGCTGCTGCTGGTGTCCCTGCTGTCCCTGCTACTGCTGGCACTGCTTCTGTCGCTGCTGCTGCTGGCACTGCTGCTGCTGCTGGCACTGCTGCTGCTGGCACTGCTGCTGCTGCTGGCACTGCTGCTGCTGCTGGCACTGCTGCTGCTGGTGTCCCTGCTGTCCCTGATGCTGCTGGCACTGCTGCTGCTGCTGGCACTGCTGCTGTCCTTGCTGCTGCTGGCACTGCTGCTGCTGGCAGTGTTGTCCCTGCTGCTGCTGGCAGTGCTGTCCCTGCTGCTGCTGGCACTGCTTCTGTCGCTCCTGCTGCTGGCACTGCTGTTCCTGGTGCTGCGCCCTACCATGTAGGAGGGGACATGGTCTGCATCAGCCACCAGGGCCTTCAGCAGCAAGGACCTGGCACTGGCTATTGCGCCTAGCTCAAGCTCAAAGCTGGCCCAAGCCTGCGCAATGCAAACACGAGGAAAAGCAAAAATGAGTAGGCATTGACACCAGTGGTGAGATCAGCACCAGGACCGGGCAAGGGGAGTGTGGGAGAGAGACCGCAAGGGCAGGAAGGGCTGGCCTGCGCTACTGATTTAGTCCCCCTTGGCTGAACCCTGGAATGCTTTCAGCCCATGCTGCCCACCCTGCTTACCTCACCCACCCTTACCTATCAACTTGCCTGCCAATCTATATGCCTTCATTTATTAACTGATTAGCCTATTGCCTTTACAGATGCCATCCCAGGTGCCCTTTGTGACTGTTCCCCTAGCTGCCCTCGCCCCTCCCAGGCTTCTCACGTGCAGCAGCGGGGCATGAGGCCCACACGCCTTCGCACCCTGAGCGAACAGTTTGCGTGCTTGCTCATGGCGGCCAAGCCCAGCCTCCATGCGCGCCCATGCACACCATGTGTGGGGCATGGAAGGATCCTTGCTGATGGCAGTGATGAAATGTGCCCGGGCAGCTGAGTGGTTCCCGGCTGCCAGGTCCATCGTGGCCCATAGCTGCACGGGCACCCAGGGGCACACACTGGCATGTTCAGGACGCTGAAGTGGCCAGACGTTTACTGGGATGGTGATGGCAGGCGATGCTGGTAGTGCTGATGGCGGTGGCGGTAGTGATGCTGCTGCTGGTTCACTTGCTGCTACTGATGCTACTGTCGTGGCTTCAGCTCCTGGCGCCATAGGCATAGCTCTGCAACTCCATCAACACACGCCTCTGTTGCTATCCCTGGCTGCGCTGCAAACCAGGTGCTGGACAAGGAGCAGGAAGTCAACTAGGAGCAGTTGAGCAGCACGGGGCCTGGAACAAGCCCTCATCCACTCATTGTCTGTGCCAAACAAGGCATGCAGGCCTTGGCTACTCCTCGGCAACTGGCAGCTGGATTGCAAGCCGGCTGGCCAGCGCCTGCACACAGCTTTCCTACTAGCTCTGACAGAAGTGAAGATCTCAACCCAATCCTCACTGCTTGTACATGTTGCTCTCTATCTCTCTCAATGAACCTGCCATGCCCCAGCCCTGATCAGGCGACCCTGTCAGCCCATCAAGCTTTGACCATGCCTTAGTCACCTGGTAAACAGCAGCATTGCGTGGGTTGAGCTCCAGTGCCTTAGCCAGCAGCAGCTGGGCCTCCTCCAGGTGACCACACTGGGCTTGCAGCTGTGCCAGGGCTACAATGAAAGCCACATGCTTGGGGTGGTGCTGCAAGCCATGCTGCAATAACTGCCTGGCTGTGTGGTACCGTCCTGCTCGGCGTTCCAGTGAAGCAGCCAGGGACAGCATGTGCCGGTCATCTGGGAATTCCGCCAGGCCTCTCCGCAAAATGTCCAGAGCCTGGGCAGGGCGACCGGCTGCTAGGGACAACTTCGCATAGCGATGGTGCTCAACGGCTCGCTGATTGACCACGTGCTGTCCGCCGGGTGTGGATTTAGGCGAGTCCACCGTCAGCTGCTGCTGGGTGCTGGCTGCCAAGGTCTGGGGCTGGGCTCGGGACATCCGCACAGTGCTACAAGGCCTTGTTTTAACCGTACGAGCGCCATCAGCAAGCAGGGCCGGGCCCTTGCAGATAGCTGAGGCTGCCAGTGCGCCCAGTTGTGCAGCTGTTTCCCTGGTGCTGCTCGTCCCAAGCGGCCAACTAAGCGCGTCGCTTTTCCCATCACACTCGCACAGTTTTCTTGCTTTGTGCCGTTTTGAAATGTTCGTGTTTGTCTGTAATGGATCCCCGTCAACTGTCATGCAGCTACGCTTGCCCTTCCCTATGTATTGCTACACATGCGAGTACATGCAGAGGAGAAAACAGTAAAGACTTCACAGTTGCAATCGGTGATTGAGTAGCACGCGGGGTGGGTGGCAACCAATGCCATGCTGCAATCCTGTTGCAAGGTGGTAGGGAGGCGTAACAGTGGCAAGCCAACAGACAGGCAGCGCGGCAAGGTGGTGACAGTGGATAAGTTCTGCACCAGCCTGGTCAGCTCAGCTCCGATGTTAGCAGCTGGGTGTTGTTGAGGGTAGGGTTAAAACGTCACGCTGGAGGAGTCATAGTACCCACGTTCCATGCCATAATGGGGCGGTCACATCCGGCTACACACTAACTAACCAGGATAACAACAGGTGCGTAGGCAGGGCTGGGCACGGGCTGCACGACGCGCCGCAGATAGCTGTGATGTACACGTCACCAGATGGTGGAACAGTGACGAGAATGTGCGTGGAACATGCTTTCTGTGCCTATCTTACCCTGACTTCTCAGCTTGCCATACGTCTGCAAACAGCTCTGTCTTGGTGGGGCCAATGTCTGTCCCCTCGTCCTCTCCCTCCTCGACCTCGCTGCGGATGAGCCGGCCGTTCTGATCCCGAGCCCACTGAGTTGCGACGCCAGCTGTACTTCGGGTCATCGCGGCCATTGCGGCGTCCTGCAACGCTGCCGCCGCAGCCGAAGCCGCCTTACCAGCAGGCGTGCGCAGTACCGCGTCCGATGCCGTGGCGGCCATCGCTGCGACGCTGTGTCGCAGTGTGCGTGGTTGCAGCGGCGGTAGGAAGACTTGGGCACCTAGCTGCTCTCCGGCCTCGCCTGGGCGCTGCTGGGGTGCGACATTTTCCGTCCCGCGGGAGTTCCACCATGCCGGTGTGTCGCTGCCGGGAGGCGCACCGCCGGGGTTGTCTACGTCTGGCTGGGCAGCACGAGCTTCCTCAGGCGTCCCTCCTGCTGCATTGCTCAGCTGCGCGCTGCTTGTCTGTGGCGCAGCTTTCCTCGCTCTCAATCCAGCCATTGCGAATACTGCAGCTGACGTCAAGCTGCCCAGCAGCAAGCACAATCCGCACACCACCACCACTGGCACACATAAGGTGTAGGGGCTGCCCTTCCCAACAGCCACCCTTGCTCTGTCGTGCTTCAAACCATGGCAGCCATCACCACCTGTACCTGAGTGTGTGTCAGAGGTCTTGCCAGTTTGCTTGCTTGCTGCTTGTGTGCCAGACAGCCCTGCGCACTGCTGCTGCTGCTGTTGCATCGCTGCTGCTGCTGCTGCTGCTGCTGCTGCTGCTGCTGCTGCTGCTGCTGCTGCTGCTGCTGCTGTAGCTGCTGCTGAAGTACCGCTGTGCCTGTCTACCGCCAATGATTTCGGCGGTGACATGTGCTCTGGGTGGCGCCCTCCACCACCTCCAGCCCACGCTGGCAGGTGAACACACAAGCACTGCTCCAGCAGAGGCTGGGCACCCATCTGACTCACACCTAGGCGACAAGCCCGCCTGCCCACTGTGCCTCGCCTTCCAGCTTCAGCATCTGCTCTGCCAATCCCGGTGGTGGCTTCTGATGTAGAGCTTGCTGGCAGGACAGCTACTGCCCCTCTCTCAAGGCCCTGCACTGGGGCAGATCCTGTGAAGGCCAGCTTGCCCAACGCTGGGGTCCCATCTGATCTAGGAACACTGCCAGCTGGTGACACAGCGCTGTCTCCAGTCAAGATGCTGGCTGGTGCGTCTTGCGACTCAGGCTGCGCACAACCTTCACCTACGCAGTTGCTCAGAGGTGTGCCAATGATGGCCGTGGTGAGCGGTGAGGTAGCAGATGGTGGAGGAGGACAAGGGTGGTCAGGCGTCAGCCAGTGCAGGCTGGAGTCCTGTCCAATGTCCCACTCTAGCTCCTGTGCATAGCCTGCAGCACAAGCATGGGCAGTGCAGTAGCATCGGGTCAATTATGGTCACACATGCAGCAATGGTGCACTGCGGCGTGGGTAGAATCAGAGTGTGATGTCAGTGTGATCTGGGTGCGATCTGTGTGGCAGAGAGATTACAAGGTGTGAGGTAGGGGCAGGGGCAGCCTCGCAGTGAGACATCAACAGCAGAGCCAGGCATACAAAGGGCAGGCGGCTGTGCTCGGGAGTGTCAAGTGGTGTCAAGATGGGCAAATGTCAGAGCATGGCAGAGTATAGACAGATACCAGCCTGCCTGACCATGTGCAGGTAGCAGCCAGGTACGTGTCCCCACAAGCCGTCTGCTGTCCACTGCCGGCGATCGTGCCTCCACCACCGCATCCACTCCCAGCAGCATTGGCAGTGCTGGCGAGGGTGGCCCCTGTGTCATGAGTTGCAGTGGGTCCATGTGCACGCCGATGGGTTTGTGGATACTGTCCTGAGTTTGTGGTGATGGTAGGGGCCAAGCCAGCCTATAAGGTAGGGCTGAGTCTCCAGGCTGATCGTGCTGGCTCCAGTTTAGACACAGCTCAGGAGAGGTGATGGGGTCTTGCACTTGCAGGGGTGGTGGGTTTGTAGCTCCCCAGGAGTAGCTAAGCTGTGCTGTTATCGTCACGCAGCAGACCGAATGCAGGCATGCAGACCCAGAGAACGTGACCCGCCTGCATCAAGCATGTCTTACAATCTTGAAAACGGTTGCTGCACCAGACATATAGCATTGCCAGCGCGGCGCCGCACCCGTACAGCAGATACACGGCGTTCACGACTAAGGCATGATCTGAGCTGGGTACAGGGTGGCCTTGGACATACGCCGCGAGGACGAACGACGACAGTAACGCTAGCTGCAGTGCGGAGACCATGTGCAACTGGCGCTACCGGCTCACAGCGTGCAGTCGACGGCGCAGCGGTCACGGAAAACCTGGATGTGTGACATCCTGGTAGGGCACGACTGTTAACGTTAACATGTTTGGGCATGTTAACGTGGTTTAACAAATGTTGAACGTAACGTTCAACATTCTCCCTTTGTTCAACATTCTCCCTTTTGCTTAACAAACCGGGTCATGCTCTAATGTGTGTGAGTAATATGTAGCTATAGGTAGCAGATTGTGGAATCGCCGGTAGTTTCAGGTGCCCTGAAAACGCGAGGCCGAGGCGCTTCAAAGCTCGAGACCGAAGCCAGCAGCCGCGGAGCAGTAGCCTTTACAGCCCCAGCTGATATTACATAATAGCAATAATAGCAACCATATCAGCAGCCGATTCTTGTGGCGCCGTCGTTCGCTTCCAAGCGCGATGGCTGCGCCTGGCGGCGCTGAGACTCCTGCGCACCTGGTTGATGATGCGCGGTCGGAAAAAGCTAATATTAGCGAAACCACTACTAGCTAATATTAGCAACTACCACTACCAGCTATTATTAGCAACTTGGCTCGGAGCTAATACGCCGAGACACGCCCTACTCGCAGCCTGCTTTGATTACAATTCGTTTATTTTGGTGTAGCATGAGGGCTGTACATATTCAAAACCTGTGTACAACTCGCAGCTGCACAACTCCGACACAATCGTTACAATGGCTAGCAATGGAACAACACATGAACCTGTCTTCCTGGTGTTCGGCAGGTCGGGATGGATCGGGGGCTTGCTAGGGGAATTGCTAAAGCAACAGGGTGCTAGGTTTGAGTATGCCACATCGAGGCTGGAGGACCGCGCTGGCATATTGGCTGAGATCGAGCGGGTGCGGTGCTTTGAATTTTGCATCCGCCAGTTGGCCGCTGAATTCTAGAATGGCAACGCAGGTGAAGCCCACGCATGTCCTTAACGCCGCTGGGATGACTGGGCGGCCCAACGTGGACTGGTGCGAAGATCACAAGGTACAGTGTCAGGGGCTCGATGCCTTCCGACCTCGTTGACAACTAGGTTTAGCACATGCATTGCAGGTCGAGACCATTCGTGCCAACGTGATTGGATGCCTCAACCTGGCAGATGTCTGCCACCAGCAAGGCATCCATATGACATATTATGGCACTGGATGCATTTTCCACTATGATGACGAGTTCAAGATTGGTGGCAAGGGCTTCAAGGAGTCAGACAAGCCTAACTTCACAGGCTCCTACTATTCCTACACCAAGGTGCCTGCGCCAGCCCATTTGCCATCTGTCTGCTATCCTACATATCACTGTCAAAAGCTTCTGTATGGCAGATGCGCTGTGAAACACAACCTGTGCACCTCTAGCACCATGTATTCTGCTCTTTCCCAGGCCATGGTCGAGAGCCTTCTCAAGGAGTACCCAAATGTGCTGACTCTACGTGTGCGCATGCCAATTGTGCCGTCATTGACCTACCCTCGCAATTTCATCACAAAGATCATCAAGTATGACAAAGTAGGGTTTTGGAAAGCACTGCAGCAACACTCTTCCTTGTTACATTGAGAGACGTGCAGCTTGTTATCCTCTGCGTGGCTCCCTTCATACCAGGTTGTGAACATCCCTAACTCCATGACGGTGCTGACTGAGCTGCTGCCATACTCCATTGAGATGGTGAGTGCAAGCTATGTCATTCTTGCCTTTCAATACTACACTGCAACCATCCCATGGCTGTGCTGTGCACAAAAACATATTCAATGCATGCAAGGCACTGCAACACCACATGCACAGCTCAACCTACAAATGTGGGGCTCAGGAACAACAGAACATGTACTCTGTGTGCATTCCTTGCAATGCCCAGGCCAAACGTAAGCTGACTGGCATCATGAACTTCACCAATCCTGGTGCTATCAGCCACAATGAGGTGTGTGCATCTCGGATTTTACCATCACAACTTGTATTTGTTGTCTATTTAGCGAGATGCCCACGCGTTTCTTCCCTCCTTGTATTGTGCAAGTTGGTGCACCTGCTCCATGCCACAGATCCTGGAGCTTTACAAGCAGTACATTGATCCCGAGTTCACATGGCAGAATTTTACCATTGAGGAGCAAGCCAAGGTTATTGTGGCTCCTCGCTCAAACAATTTACTCGACACGACTCGGGTGAGTAGACTGCAGCAGGTTCGTCTCCATCTTCCTCCTTGCCAGCACTTTTGCTTGTGAAATAATAGTGCATGCGATCTAAAGTGACATGTGTGATACCTCTGGCTTTCAACAACACAATGACCCTTATGCTGTACAACAATGACTCACAGATTGAGTCGGAGTTTCCTGGCATCTTGCCCATCAAGGACAGCCTTGTCAAGTATGTGTTCGAGCCAAACGCCCTTCAGAAGGAGGAGGTCCGTGCGGCCGTGAAGGAAATGCGTGGGAGGTAGCAATGCCAGCAAGCCATCTACGGGCGGCAGCAACTGGCAGCCAAGAGCCGAGCAACCACGTGTCGGCCTGGCAATGCCACCCAGATGTCCACACACTGTGTGGCGATGAGATCAGATAGGGTGCCATGCAGGGAGCAGCTGTGGGGACTGGCAGCTTAGCAGAGGGACAGTTAAGTAGGTGTTGAGATACTTCAACACTGATTATATTCAGTAGGCACATGTGTGTATGATGTGTGGTATACGGTCCCTAGAGCGCACACCAACTACAGCATCATTAAAACAGAGCATTGTCAGATTGTGTAAGACTTCCATGTATTCTTTGGCAACCAAGTAGCCTATCCGCTGGCGATTTGTGCCGCGTAGCCATTGTCATTGATGGGGGTGAAACTTTTATTAAAAGCACTGGGCCGGTTTTGCTTTATGACGCTCAAGTCGTTAACCAAAAGGCGGCTAGGCCTCTCTCCCTCCAGGTACTTGGAACTGTCCGCAAGGATCAGGAAGAATATGTCTCGAGTATACCATGCAACCCTAAAGCTGGAGACGATCATACGTATGAATTCCAGGCGCCCCCTATTGCATGGTGATATTCTTGATGTTACATCTCATCACACCGATTGAGATAGGGAGTGCCGCGCCGGTCGCTGTGAGCCCAGCTGAAGTTTCTGCTTCCCAGCAGCATGTGGCAGCAGCAGTTGCAGGCCGCAGCAGAGATGAGAAGGTCCCTGCCATCGAGCCAAGCCAGGGCAGCAGGTAGAGCAGCAGCATGGGTAGCTTTCGTGCAAGGTGTGCAGGCAGGTGGGCTGAAGGGCATTAAATGCCAGCAGGTGTGCCCCCCACCGCAGCAGCCCCCCCAGCAGCAACCCCCAGCAGCAGGGGCAAAGCTGGTGGGGCACAGCCTTGGGGCAGGCTGTGCCAGTTGGTGTGCCACCCCAACAGCAGTCGGCACCACCTACCCCTGCGCCACAGGGGCAGGCTCCATCACCTGATGCTACAGCTGGCACTAGCTTCACTCTCCATCCAAGGGCAGGCTGCTTTCACTCCCTGGCGGCACTAGGCTGTCAACCAGGACCTGACCCTGACCTGACCTGACCTGACCTGACCTGAGACCTGACCTGAACCTGACCTGACCTGACCTGACCTGACCTGACCTGACCTGACCTGACCTAACCTGACCTGATCTGACCTGACCTGACCTGAGACCTGACCTGAACCTGACCTGACCTGACCTGACCTGACCTGACCTGACCTGACCTGACCTGACCTGACCTGACCTGACCTGACCTGACCTGACCTGACCTGACCTGACCTGACCTGACCTGACCTGACCTGACTCCTGACCTGACTCCTGACTTGACCTGACCTGCCCTGCCCTGCCCTGCCCTGCCCTGCCCTGCCCTGCCCTGCCCTGCCCTGCCCTGCCCTGCCCTGCCCTGCCCTGCCCTGCCCTGCCCTGCCCTGCCCTGCCCTGCCCTGCCCTGCCCTGCCCTGCCCTGCCCTGCCCTGCCCTGCCCTGCCCTGACCTGCCCTGCCCTGCCCTGACCTGACCTGACCTGACCTGACTCCTGACCTGACTCCTGCCCTGCCCTGCCCTGCCCTGCCCTGCCCTGCCCTGCCCTGCCCTGCCCTGCCCTGCCCTGCCCTGCCCTGACCTGACCTGCCCTGCCCTGCCCTGACCTGACCTGACCTGACCTGACCTGACCTGACCTGACTCCTGACCTGACCTGACCTGACCTAACCTGACCTGATCTGACCTGGCCAACTTTTTGGTAATATACATAACCATCCGTCATGTGTCAGCGCTTGCACCTGGCTCCCACTCACCAGGTGTGATATGCTTGCAAAGCGTGCAGCCAGGAGCTGGTGGAGTCAAAGCAGCCCCCTCGTCCCACACTAGGGCCTCCATTTGACAGTAGGGTGCTGCATGGGGTCTGACCAAGGTGGCCTCAGAGCCAGCACTGAGCCACCACTGGGCTAGGTGGTTCGACACGGGCAAGCAATTCCCTCTCTCACCTCTCACCTCTTACCTCTAACACAGTTCATTTCTCAATCTTTTACCTTTGGGGGTTGGCTTGTGTCCACCCAAGCCCTGCCTCCTAAGTGTAACAACTACTACTACAAGCTTCACAACAAGAGGTGTCAGTTTGAGAGGACTGGAGACAGACGGTGTCAGTGTGTGCGTGCACTACACACGCCCCCTCCCCCCTGCTCCTACCCCACCCCCTGCGGCCAGAAGCAACAGCCGCCCTAGTGCAGCAGCAGCAGCGGCCCATGCAGTGGGACTCCCGCACATAGGCAGGGGCGTAGCTGAGCAGCGTGAGTTTGTGTTTGATCCAGCAACGCAGGTTGGGGTGGGCATCGACCCCGGCGTCACCCAGGCAGTCAGTGCAGCCTCTGGGATCAGGGGACAGGCCAGCTGGTAGCAGATCAGCTGACCAAGGGCCAGGTGAAGCATGCCAGTGGCCTGAACAATGCCCGCTGCACCACCGAGTGGTGGCTAGCACCGATCAAGCCCCACCTCCAGCCTCTGGCAGCAGCAAGCTCAGCCGGCACCTCCCTGGTCGCCAACCTGAAGCACATCCCGTCACCCTGGCCACCCGGGATGCGGTGTGGGAGGTGTACCTGGACCCCGAGTGGGCACGGCAGCGGCTGAGGCTGTACGGAGCCCAAGACCGTGCGCTGGAGCAATTCTTGAAGTAGGTGAGGGTGTGAGGGTGGATGGGTGGATTGTGAACTTGGAAGTGGTGGGATGGCATGAAGTGAAAGAGTAGTTGACTATGCCATGCCTAACCTGGTGCCACCATGTCAGCCATCATGTGTGTGCATTATGTGCATGGCTGCAGTTGGGGAAGGACATGGCTGAGGTGTCCATGGAGCGCCATGGGCGTGCCAAGCGGCTGGTGGTCTTCTTTGGTTCTGCTAGCATTGGCACTGGGGGTGGGTGGGGTGCTGATGCGGTGTTGCGGGCCTGCTGCAAGGTGGTGTGCAGGCCCAGGGGCTCTGACCAGCTGCGGGGCAGGGTGGTGCTTGTGGATGAGGCTGGGCTACAAGCGGCTGTGAGACAAGCCACCCAAAGCCCAGCTGCAGCAGCAGCCTGCTGGTGCACAATGTGTGTAACCCCCCCATCTGAGCTGTCATCAGCTTACAATCAGCGCATGTTTCTTCATGCCAACTCTACACATAGCCCTCGCGGTCAGGCAATAGTGTGGGTGATACACATAGCGGTCAGTGACATAGTCAGGCGTTCCCAACTACCTGAAAACCACCCCCCTGTGATACGAAGCCTGTATCTCCGCAGCCACTCAGTCAAAAATATATGTAAACAGTGCTTTGAACAGAGGAGAGTCATATCTACGAAATAGCTGACGCAGCAAAAACTATCTAGCTCTCAGCGGTGCTCAGTGCCTGTCCAAAGATACACATTTGAATTCATGCGATTTCGCCACATGCGAGACGCGCCGCACTAGCACGCTTCGCCACGCTGTTGTGAGTGGCACCTGCAACACGCAGCAGCAGTCGGAACATGTTTTGCTTTTGGCATGTGGACGCGACGACGGCAGTCGTGACGACTGGATACCACTATGAGCTTTTGGAGCTGCTGCTGGCGCTAGTGCATTACCGGCTGCTCTACTACGCTTAAACAAGGTGCTAGGTGCAGTACGTGGTGTTGTCTCACCTTGCTTTGCTGCCCTCGACTTGTTAGCTGCAGGTGCCCCACGCTTACGGGACGTGCTTGCCGCTGCCAGCTGTTGCTGCTGCTGAGGGGGTGCACCATTCTTCCGTAGCCAGCCTCTGCACACCGCCTCAACACCTCCACTGAGACGGGGTGCTGCTCCAAAACCAGCAGCTGCTGCCTCTGCTTGAAGGTGAGTGGGGAGTGGTGGGGGCGGCGTTTGTGCCGGTAGTTATGCACCTGACACAGGAGGCTGCGTCGAGCGGCCCGTAGGGAGCGATTGGTAGCTGCTGTTCTGGATGCCACCTGCTGCAAAGCCGTATGCTCATCTTGCAGGCGTTGGTGTGCTGCCTGCAGGTCGTCTAGGTCGCCCTGCAACCCATCCACGGTGCCCATAAGGGACTGCTCCACATCCCGTAGCCGCTGCACCTCAGCCTGCAGGTCACGGTTTGTCGCTTGTGCCCTACTGGCTGCAGCCTTGATGTTGTTAGGGCAATGCCGATTGCCAGCCCTTGGCGAGTTGTTTAGTGCATTGAGCTGGGCACTATGCGCCTTGCTCATTCTCTTCTTCATGGTTAGGGAATGAGAGGGGGTGCGTGAGTTGCTGAGCGGGGCTACGGGTGAAGGAGAGGTAGGGGAGAGTGGGTGGGGGAGGTAGGGGATGAGGCTGAGGTAGGGGAGGCTGAGGTAGGGGAGGTAGGGGAGGTAGGGGTGATGTAGGGGAGGTAGGGGAGGTAGGGGAGAGAAGGGGAGGCTGAGGTAGAGAAGGTAGGCTGAGGTAGGAGGTAGGAGGTAGGCGGGTGAAGGAGAGGTAAGGGGAGGGGTGGGAGGCGAGGAGAAGGAGAGGTAGAAGGGAGGAGGCTGATGGCAGGCTGGGCTGCTGGGAGGAGGGGCTACTGGGAGCTGGGCGGAGTAGACGAGGTTGGGAGATGGTGGGTTAAGTTGTGTTGGTGGGGGCCACGTGGCGAAGTTGTAAGCCAAGCTCGGTCGTCTCCTCGTGCACCTGTAGCCATCAGCATGTGTACCTTGTAAGGGGTCAATCTTGTCACATACAGACCCAATGATTGAGTTGCATAGTGCCACGGACGCGTCATTGAGTATGCTATAACAAATCCGAGTGAGGCCAGGTTGTTTGTTCAATGGTGCAAAACATAAAGCGGATAATAGCTGTAGGGGGTGACTAGTCCCTACTGTGGCGCCCACCATTACAGCGATATAGCGCTGCCACACTCGGATTCGTGTTTTGTCACATCCTCGCCAAGCGGCCTGCACCATCAAGAAGCTCGCGCAGCCATGTTTTGCCGGACTTCGGTGGTGTGCGCCACCGACATGTCGTGCATCGCTAACGGATAGCCAAGGACGTAGCTTACCAGTGTAGCTAATCACGGTCTCTGATTGGGACACATCCGGGGTCACATGTGGCTGCCCGCATCGAAAGACTCCGATGGCAATTCCAGTCGAACATTAAACGCGCAATATCGCATTGCAGCAGACGCAGCAATCGTTACATCAAATGATGGAGTAGATGGGCCGCAGTTGCATGAAGATTACCAACCCCATGTTGGGAACGCCTGAGACATAGCCATCGCGGTCAGGCAATAGTGTGGGTGACAGGCAGTCATGCACCATGTCCATGTGCATTAGGTATACTCCACACAGTCCATCAACACTAATTAAGTCGGGCCACTAGTGGTCACCAGTGGTCCCTAGTGGTCCTCCCTAGGGAGGCCCTAGTGTGGGACGTGGGGGCTGCTTCGACTCCGCCGGCTCCTGGCTGCACGCTTTGCAAGCATATCACACCTGCTGAGTGGGAACCAGGTGCAAGTGACACATGACAGATGGTTCTGTATATTACAAGATGATGATAAGGTAATTGATTGGGTTTACTACATTGTGGTGTAACCAACACAATACCTGGCGCAATAAGTGCAGAGTGACAGCCGTCCCACTACCAGGGGTCGGTTTCGTGTTATAGGTGGAGGCGCTTGATGTGCCCGTCGCCATGTAGTGCGCAGTCCCGAAGCTCTTGAGGGTAGGGCAGCCAAGCGCTGCAGACCTCGACCGACATCAGGCTGAGCAGGAGGCCTCCGTACCCCCTGCTACTTGCAAGCTTTCTTGCAGTAATACAGCGCGTCACTGCACTTCCAAGACATTGTTTGTTTCCCCTTGCTCATCATGCTCCATGGGCCACTCCGGCGCCAACCTCCACTCCCCATCAACGACGAACTTCACTCGATACTTGCCCTGCGGCAGTGCGAACTGCAGGCCCTGCGAAAATGCACTCCTAACCACCCCAGGCCATCTTTAACTAATGTTTTCCAGCTGCATGCTGCCAATCAATTGCCCCTGCTTTCAGAGGACAGCTGTGTGCTAGCATGACATCACGTTTTTGCCACTGACCATCATTCAGCATTTCGAATCTTACCGGAAGCAAAGGCACAACCGCCTCAAATGTGCGTAAGACGCTGTCGCTCTCAATGTCAGGGTTGTTCAAATCTAGGCCCCGCGTCCACCCATCAAAGTCACCCACCAGCCGCACCTGCAGCAGCGAAGCAGCATCCTGGACATGATGCCATCACGCAACACAGGGGTCTCCCTACCCACATCAACGCAAGCCGTGGAAAGTTGACGTTGAAATCAATGTTTGGAGCTGGTGCCCTGGCACTTGCCTGTCCTTGCATCGCTGCGCTGCCCTTGAAGAAGCCAGTTCACCTAATGACGAAGGTATGTCATAGGGGTTGGACAACAGCCATCCCAGTACGAAGCCCTGGGTACGCTCGGGCACACAGGGAGCACAGGAGCCCCCTCCTCCTTTGCTGCATGCCTGCCGGGCAGGGCTGACTGCATCTTGCTTCCTGTCACCCCGTGTCCCTCTGTCCGCACCCCTGCCTTCACAACCCCTCACGAGCCTGCCTAGGCGGCCCCAGCCCCTGCTCCGGCCCAGGCCTGCCTGAGCAGACCAGGCCAGGCTGCCCTGCCTGCAGTGTAGCCTCCTCAAGCCTCTTCAGGCATGGCAGGTGGCTACTCTGAGACACCACTCGCAACTGTGCTGTTGGCCTGCCTCCTAGGCAGTGCCTGCTTCAGCCGAGCAATACCTGCAGGGCCGCAAGCAAGAGCCTGGCCTACAGCCCAATGCCTGGGGCTAACAATGGCAAAGCAGCAGCCCCCAACTCAGCTCCTGCATCCCCACCCAGCTAGGACAGGACCTTGAGCTGCCTCAGACTCAGACTCAGACACTACGCCAGCACTGCCTTGCCAGGCTCAAATGCCAATAGCGCTGCGACCAAGCCCAAGCTCGCACTGCTGCCATATAGATGGCTGAGTTGAGATAACGCCGCAGCATTGTGCAGCACACAGGTGAGAGCACATGGGGCCCGCTCAAGCTCAGCTGATGGCCTGCGTTGCCTACGCTTCCCATCAATGGCAGGGATACCCAGGTATTTGGATAGGAACGCAGGAGTAGGCATCAGAGCAGTAGCCGTACCCAGCTTGCCCCCTGCCTTGTGGGCCCACACTGGCCACAGCCAAGGAGCCCAGGAGCTACAGGTGGCCCCCTGCATAGCCTTGCCCTGCCCTCTCCACCAAGCAAGCAGGAGGTGTGGTCTGAGGAGGGGCCCCAATGGCGGCACCTAGGCAGGTTTTGGCCCAACTCAACCCTTCTGCACCTGGCCAGCACCGCATCCTTCCCACAGGTCCCCTGACACTCGAATTAGAGCCTTAGACACTCAAATAGCCCATGCAAGCGCAGGGCTGGTGCCTGCATAAGGCACAGGCTCAGAGTGTGGCAAGTGCAAGGGCTGCTGCTGAGCCCGCCTTCGCCGCATCCTACGAGTTTGTCTTGGCCCCGACGTGATCAACGCCAAACAGTGTGTGGCAGTACCCCAGCCACCTCAACCATCACATTCCGCCATTATCACCTTTGGCAAGAGCGCTGGCTGTGCAAACAGGGCCCGTCGCCCACATGCCCAAGTTAAATCGTGAACCAGCACTTGCCTCCCATGAAACCCAAAATGGCTGGAGATGCTGGAGATTAGCAGGCAGGGTGACACGTAGGCTGGTGGGCGTGGTGCCAATGATCTGGGATGGCACTGCCCAGGCATCAGTGTAGGCTGTGCCCTTGGGTACCCAGCAGTGTCTAGTCACATGCCGCGAACGTGAGGCAGGGTGAGCTCTTGTCAAGCGACCTAGCTTCATGGGTGCTGGCACCTCAAGTTTGCCCGTGTATTGCAGCAACACCAGCTTACAGGCTTTGTTGTCTGTGTCATGCACCAACTCTGATGATGATGATGGGCTGCTGCTGATGATGACGATGGTGACGATGATGGGCTGCTGACGTGTCGATGTAAGGGCCAGTTGCAGCAGCCAGTGCAGCAGCAATGTCACCACTGGCTGGCTGTGGCTATGCAGAAGACCTCACCAGACCTCACTGCCACTGACCTCGCTAGCAGCGCCCACCCAGGTAACTGGCACCTTGCGCGGCACACGCTTGGAGAAGTTCTCCCGCTCCCTCTTCATGGCCTGCACGGCATGGCGCGGTTGACTCAGCCATGGCAAACTGGCTACGTTGAGCTGCTCAAGTTGAGTGGACCCAAGCGGCACTCACCATGGCAGGGAGGTTGGGGAGTCACTGCCAGCATGGTGTAGCAAGCAGTGCCGCAAGTGGGCTGCATGGTGAGCTCAGGTCAAGCCATGGTGACTGGCAGAAGTGCTTATAAGGACTAGCAGTGGCAAATCATATTTGAGCCACGCACCAGTTCAAGGGCATCCAGACGTGAGCGCAGCTTCTTGACCTTGGCAATCGCATCCTCCTGATCCACTCCAAAACGCACCGCTGCCACAGCTGCGTCAGCAAGCCGGCCCGTAGTGCCAAACTCCATGCTGACCTGCGACCCGGGGTGAGGAGGGTTGCAGAGGAGTCAGCTAGGGTCATGACAGCAGGTACAGTGCTGGGAGGTCAAAACACAGGCAGTCAGCACCTGCTCTGACCACCAGTGTGCCCTTACGGCATGACCTGGGTCAACAACCCACTTATAGTATCTTTGCTCACTAACCGAGGAATAGAATCTTGCATCTCGAGTCCCTTTCGGCAACAAGCAAGCTGGCAAGGTAACACCCACCCCCTAACAAACACTATGTGACTGTGTACACTCTTGGGTGTAGCAGCAGTGGCGGCAGCACCCTGTTTTCATCGCATGTCAGCAGCAGGCACTCTGTCAGCCAAGCCCACCTTCTTGAACACTTCAGCAGCTGCCTGCAGGTCTTCGTTGTGGCTGCTGACCTTGTCTTCAAGGTGAGCGATGTACTGTACCAGGCAGCAGGCAAGAGGTGCTTGGCATGCTAGGAGGGCAAGGGGAGCATGTGGCGGTGGGCTACGACCTTGCGGCAGAGTTGGCCCTGGGCCGCTGCACTTGGACCTCCAGCTGCTACAGGCCCTGGGCTTTGGGTCACTATAGCTGGCGCCTTGCACTCACCACATTGGCCTCACTCAGTTTCTCACTCAACTTGTGCTGAGCAGCCACTGAGGCCGAGTACATCTGGACATGGCACAAGATGGCAGCAGTGTCATGCAACATCTAGGGTGGACGCAAGGGTGGAGGCAGTAGCCAGATTGAGAGTGTGGTGAAGGGAAAGCGCAGAAGGAGCATGAGGTTGGTCAGGAAGTGGTAATAAGACACATCTTCCTACGCCCTCCTGACAGCGCTCTTGGTCTCACCCGGGCATCGATCATGCGGGGCGCAGAAGAAGCATACTGGCTTAGCTCTTTCATGGCGCCTTGGCTGCGCTGCTGCATCTGTTCCAATAGCTTCAATTTGGCTGTAGCCTGCATTCCAGCGTATTGTTGACAATGCCGACATGTGCCCACTTTTGTGCTTGGCAGTGATGTGTTCAGGGCACTCATGGCACAGCTTCTGGATTGCCCCCAGGCAACAAAACATGGCATGGGGAACGTGGCGTGTGTTGCAGCAGGAACTGTGATACACACCTAGGAGCCTCTTACCGAAGATACAGGCACTGTTTCCGCTTTGGCAGAGGTGGGGGGGCTGGATGAGTGTGCTTTGGTGCTGCCAGCTTGGTGACTGCTCAAGGCTATTGAAGACCGCCAGTAGTGGAGCCTTTCGACCCCACTTTGTGACAACGCAGTGCCATGTGATGCGACCACCCTACTGCAACAGAGGCTTGGCGGGAGGCTAGAGAAACATGAGCCGGGGGGTGAGAAGCACTGAGAGTGCGGGCAATGCATTGATTGGATAAATAGCTACCTGACTTGAATTCGCAGCTACCTGACTTGAAGCGGGTTAGGCGGTCACGCTGACTTGCAAAAGGTCACAAAAGCGCACTTTTGCAATTCAGCTCAATTCGGCAACACAGGCCATCCTATCATAAACAACGCAGCCCTACGGGGCGCATCTTGCCGACTTGCAGCACACCACAATTTGCGTTGTCCTGTGTCTGTGTGGACGTCAGAATGCAGACGCCGCCTCCTTTCTTGCTTAAAACGTAGGCATCCGGCAGCGTAGCAGCAGTCCAGGAGACAACCCTCATGTGCCGCTGTCCAGCTCCTTTTGCTCGTGTGCTTGTTCATATGAGCTATGCAGCTATGATCTTGTGGACGATAGCGGCACTGACAACATCGTCAGCTGGGGTGCCGACGGAAGCAGGTGGGCGGAGGCTTTGCTGGGAGGTAGCTGGGCTGTGCAGTCAAGTGTGCTCACATCAGCTCCCGTGTTGGCATTGTTCTGCAGTTTCATTGTGTGGAAACCCCCCGAGTTTGCCCGTGACCTTCTTCCTAAGCACTTCAAGCACAACAATTTCTCATCCTTTGTGAGGCAGCTGAACACATATGTAAGTGCACACCCATCAGCCAGTTGAGCATCATGGAGTTGGTCTGCTGGTGCTATCATTATCTCATGTGCGCATGATGCAGGGCTTTCGCAAGGTTGACCCAGACCGGTGGGAGTTTGCCAATGAGCATTTCTTACGTGGCCAGAAGGAGATGCTGCGTGAGATTCATCGACGCAAGCCAGCATCCAGCGCTCAGCCCAGCGGCGGTGGTGCAGGCAATGCAGCCAGCAATTGCAGCCTGGCCAGCCCCAAGTGTGATGCTAGCTTAAGCGCAGCCCTACCCATCCCAATCATCATGCCCACACCAGCCCATGCAGCTGTCGAGGTACGCTTTGCTGATGCAAGCTAGTGCTGCAGCTGCAATTCATATGTTACTAAGGCCGTATGTTGACTAGCTCCTGACAGCCGGACTCTCGATGGGTGACACAGATCTTTATGCCCGCCACCATTCCTAAGAGGCGACTGTGACAGTCATGAGGGGCACGCCACACAACTCTCTTTACTGCAAGAGTTTATGGCAAGCAGGGTGCATGGACATGACATGCTGATGTAGCTTTGTTGATGTAGCACAAGATTGTAGTAGCACTAGGTCGAACTAGACATGTCCATATCGCTCCATGCTGCCACACATATGTGCCCAGGTGGGTGCGTATGGGGGGTTTCACCAGGAGCTGGAGGGGTTGAAGCGCGATAAGAATGTGCTGATGATGGAGCTGGTGCGGCTGCGGCAGGCCCAGACGGTAAGCGGGTAAGCCAGCTGCCGCAGTGGAGAGGCCTCTGCTGCCTGTGCTGCAGCAGGAGGCCCTGGGTGCTCAGGCTTCACATGCTGGGTGACATGTCCTGCTGTCGATTTGTTACTGTAAAGAAGTCGATTGCTGGGTGTAGCCTATGCGCTGATGAGCCTTGCAGCGCACTGGTCCTTGGCCCTGGCCTGCACCTCACTTGCTTGTCACAGAGCTGCATGGCTCATGCCAAATGGTACTGCCTGGCTGGTGCAGGGGTCTGACCAGAAGATCCGTGACCTGCATGAGCGCTTGGAACGCACAGAGCAGCGACAGCAGACCCTAATTAGCTTCTTTGCCAGCGCACTGAAGGACCCACGCATCTTGCAGCGCCTGCTGTCAACCATCACTGCTGCAGGGGTGCAGCGCATCGGGCCAGGTGGGCAGCAGGGGGGCAGGGCCTCTGTCCAGCTGAAGGGGGTTTCCAGGCTGCAGGGCAAGATGTATGGAGCAATCATCATTGTGCATTGTTTCACTACACATGGTAATTTCAGTGCAACTGGATGAATGGGGATTGTGTTGCAGATAGAGTGCAGTTGCCTGGGCAGCTAGGGGGTCTTAAGTTAACAGGGTAAGTAACCCATAGGCTCGAGATGTGTCGTTGTTTGTGATCTTGGGTCTTTAGGAATGTTTTAATGGCCCTGTGAATAGGTGTAGTGTGGCGCAGCGGGGTCATCAAGTGGTGTGATGTGTGTGTGACCTAGGCAAGGGACGGTGATGTGCAGGCCGCAAGAAGAGGCGTGCTCGTGCTGAAGGCTCGTCACTAATGTCTGAGGATGGCAGCGAGCAGCTCGACCTGGAGTTGGACATGCTGGACTCTGACTCACCTGAGCTGGATCCCTTCACAGGTCTGCCTGCCCTGGGAGGCAGAACAAGGCACTGCAACCCCTCACCTCCTCCCTGCCACTTGCTTCCCACTTGCTACCATAGTGCTTTTGACACAGCTGTCTGACATGTGCCTTGTGCCTCCTTGCACTGCAGGGATGCCCTTAGACTTTCAAGAAGGGGATGAGGGCAGTGAAGGAGCCTTGGCCGTTGGTCCCTCTGGCTTTACATTGGCAAGCTCCGCTACAAATGTCCCAGACAACCTGGCTGGCAAGGCTGATGGGGTCAGCAGTGGCGGGAAAGGCAGCCCTGCAGCCCACGGTGCTGCGGACAAAGCAGGCTCAGACGGCCTAAGTAATGGCAACACCTCTCGCCAGATCATCCATTACACACCAAGCAACAACGGTGATTACTCCGACTTTCTGCTGCAGCAGCTGACCAGCAGCCTGGCTGCCAGCCATGTGACAGGAGGCATGCCCACCAGGGCTGCAGGCGGCTTCAGCTGCACCTCTAGCCAGTTCAGATCCAAGCAGCCACAGCCGCAGCAGCCACTTCCTGGAAGGGCACGACCCACCCGATCAGAGTCCAAAAAGGGGTCTGATGAGCTGGCCACGATGCTGCCAGGCCCATCAACCAGTGCCATGGCAGAGCCTAGCAGCAGCACAAGTGCAGACAGTGCACTGGGCGTGCGGTTGTTGCCCTTCAGCAATGAAAGCCAGACACCTGCTGTTGACGCTGTGTCAGCCCCGTCGCAGAGCTTGCCTGCCATGAGCTTCCCTGCTCTGAACCTGCTGCCCTGCCCGCCGCCGCACTCAGCTCTCAGCCTCGACTTACCTGACCTGGGTAGCTCTGCTGGCTTTGATACCACTGCCCTCGGCCTGGCAGCGCCTGCCCTGACCCTCCCCTGCGAAGCTGCCCTGGTGCACCCTGCTCCTGGGGCCCCTCCTCTATCGCCCTCATCTCACCCATGTCCTGCTTTGGACACGTTGGAAGTCTGCATGGTCGAGCCCTCTGGTCAGGTGGGCCACACAAGACCCTCTGTTCACCTCACTGCATTGACGGCTGACATTGTGTTTGCGCCCTGCATGTGGCTGATGCTGTTGCGGCTCACTGGGGCCTGTAGTTGAGGCTGCGGCACGCAATGGCATTGAGCGGATGCTGCTGGCGCCGCCTACCCAGGCGCTACCCCAGCCGGGGTGGCAGCAGCTGGGTCAGCCTGTGCACTCACGCCAGGGGCAGGAGCAGGGGCAGGGGCACCAGGGGCAGGGGTACCAGGCCTTTGTGGGAGACAACCTGAGCCTGGAACACCACCAACATTTCCAGAGGTTGGGGGGTTCAGGGCATGATGCTGACTCAGCTGCAGCTCACACCTTGTCACCTCAAAGCAGCCCAGGGGCCAGCCCCACTGCAGCCAGCCATGACCATGGTAGCCAGGCAGGTGGGGCCAGGGTATCTGCACAAGGGGCTGGTGCACAGGGCCTGTCTGAAGCCCAACTGGTCCAGCTTAGGCTGGCCCCTACTACAGGTGTTGAGCAGCGGCAGCCAGATGGTATGGAGCTGCCTCAAATCCAGTTTCAACACAAACAGCACCCAGCAGCCCAGGGGAGGTCATTGCTTGCTACAGCCCCACTCATGCAGCAGCAGATGCAGCAGCAGCAACCACACCATACAGCGCAGCAGCAGACAACACAGCAGTTGTCTCATCAGCAGCAGCAAGATCAACACCAATATCAGTACCAGCAGCAGTGGCAGCAGCCTGGTGTTGCAGACCTGACATGCCAGTTACAACAGCTACCGCTGCGGACAGTGTCACGTCGCCAGGTGCGGCCTGGTTAGGCTCCCCAGCTCCGGCGCTCATGTTGCCAGCTGCTGGTGGCAGCACTTGCCAGCTGCACGGTGCAGCCGGAACAGCTCCTGCAGCCAGGGGCCCAGCAAGCAACAGCAGAGGCAGGGCAGCGCTTGGGCTTGGGCTGGGGCAGGGCCAGCGGGGTGTTCATAGGTGGAGTAGCCTGCTGGTGTATTGCTCTCTGCCTCAGCACCCCCCACTAAGAGAGTAGAGCACTGGTGGCTGGGTAGCACCTCAGCTACCTCAGCTACCTCAGCTACACACTGCACACACCCTGTTCTTTAAACCTAATGCACCATACTCCTGTGAGATGTGCATGTCAAAAGAGTCTGGCAGCAGCTGTCACGCTTGTATCAGGGTGGTGTCACACATCTGCACAATCAACAATGACAAAGTCGTGCTCCACTCCTGCTCTTGTTGTCCATGTGTGTCAAGGAATATCACTCAGAGCTGAGCCAGTCTGTCCTGCCATGTCAGTGGTGCGTGCCAGTGTTGTCATCAGAACTGAGAATGGCGTGCAGCAGCAACCCTCCAACCTGTCACGCGTGCAGGCCAGGCAACCCCTGACGCCTCAGCCAGAACTAAACACAGAGCTGGGCACTGCTCCTGGTAGGCTGTGCGCTGCTGTGCATGCTGCGCGTAGCAGACTTGACTGTCATGATGCAGCTAAGTAGTGGGTTTAGTGTTGTGCAGAATAGATGGGGAGCTTCAAGGGCTTTTAGGGTCAGGGCCGGCCACCGTAGCCTCACTGCGTGTGCATTATTTCACATAGATGGCAGGAGCTGCCTCCGCATTAGATTGGCTTGCCTGTACGATATGAGTGACAAATGTACACTGTGCATCACCCTCTCTGCTTGTGAATGGTCATCTTGATTGCAATGGTTCCGCAGCTGCCCTGCTGGTGGCTGTGAGCCCTCGCTTTTGTCTCACACCACTGCATGCTGCAGGTGGCGCCAGCGCCTTTGCCAACCCACCGCTGAGTTTGGAGCTCTCGGCGTTTCCATCCACCCCATCTGCCTCCGCAATGCCTGTGAGTCTACGGCTGCAACCCCAGACAGAACTGTACTGCCTGCTGTCTGAGCTGCAGCCATCAAGCAGGCTGCACTACAGCCACCGTCTCGGACCTGGCAGTCAGCTTGGGGCTACCAGGGCATGACCGGAAGGGCACCAAGCTGCTTGTCTGTATGCTTGGCCTGTGCAGCCCAGCGCAGCAAGCCACCAATTGTGTGTTAGGGTTTACTCTCCACACACAAGGCTGCCATGCATTCCTTGCATGCCCACCGCCCCAGGCTGCTCGTCAGCCAAGTGTGTGCAAGTGACAGGCTGCACCAATGCAGGGCCCACAGATGGGCTCCTACCTGGTTTGCTTGGCTTGTTTCTCTATCAAAGGTGCAACCCCAGTTCAGCTGTGCATGCAGCCATGCCACCCACCCCCTGCACCAGTGGCTCGCACTGGCCCTCTGCACCTTTTACGCAGACCTCAAACGGGATGACCGGCAATGCCAGCACTGAGCAGATGCTCATCCCCATCACTTCAACCATGGGCCCGCCTACCTCCAGCTTCCTGCAGCCTGGCTCCATATCTGGCCTGCCTGCCATACCAGTGGGTCAAATAGATGGTGCCGTGGCAGCCAGTCGGTGCGTAGTACTACCAGGGGCACTTCATTGCCACATCCATGTGTGTGGATTGCATGTGTCACAACCCCCTTGAACACATGTCGCTGCAACCCCTGCTGCTGCTCTTGCTGCTGCTGCTGCTCTTGCTGCTGCTCTCCCTGCTCCTGACACAAAAACTGCCCGGCATCAGTGCATTGAAGGTGCCCAGCTGCTGCTCCTGTGCTGCAGGCATCGCTCCACCCACCAGACATTGACAACTTGCTGAGCCTGGGCAACATGGCGTCAGGTGGGTGTCTGCTCCAGCCTGGCTGGAGGATGGCTGACACTGCCTGGATTAGTGATGAAGCAGAAGCGCAAGGATAAATACATGGTATCGGCTTTCAACCCAAAGGGAGCTATATATCCAGCTGTTCAGATGCCTGGCCTGCACAAGGGCTGCTCAGTGTCCATGCTATTTGCAGCTCGTGGCACATCAGACCACTCCTACGGAAGGCTGCTGCGGCATGGGCAGCTGTTCAACCATCTTTGCTATAGATGCAGCTGTCATCCATGAGCACATGGCTGAGCTTGACAAGCAGGACCCTCATCACAGTCCACAGACGCTGGCACACTGGCACCTTGCTCACAGCTGCCTCAGGCCTGCACAGCAGGTTAATGGCACAGTGACCAGCTGCCATGCTCCTGACTGTCAACAAATGGGTAGGACTGGGGTCAGAATTCAAGGAATGGCACAGCAGAGCATCGGGGAAGGGTTTGTGAGCACCCATGGAGTGTCTGTGCGGCGGTGAAGCTGGCGGCAGCGGTTGGCAGGTCATGCCCCTACCTTTACTCGTGCCCTGCCTGTGCTGCTTCATGGAGTATGGGAAGAGGAGGAGAAGCAGTAGCCTAGCTTGTGTTGCCCTGCAGGCGAGCTCATGCTGAACGATGACTCTTTCAAGGACGAGCTGTGGAACATGTTTGGCAGCCCAGGGTTAGACACCTCTGCTCAAGGGCAGGCCCAGATAGCAGCAGCAGAAGACCTGATGGCCGAGCTCATCAAGTCGGAGCCGCGTGAAGACTTCCACATGCAAGTGCGCTGAGCACCACCCATCTTGGCAACATACGCTTTGCATTGTTCACACCCAACGCCAACGCTCCGAAGCAGGGTTCTATGGGCTGGTGAGGGCAAGAGCACACTCATGTGACCAGGGACTGGTCTACGGAAGGAAAAGGGCAGCATACTCCCAGTGACAAGCCTGGTTCGGGTGTCTTGGCTACACAGGTCTTTGATTGTGGGTTGCAATGCACGCCTTGTGGAACTGGTGAAAGAGGCAGGGTGTGTGGGGAGTGAGGATACAAGTTTGCCAATACAGCTGAACCACGTCGTGGTGCATGCAGAGGGGCTGGGGATATAATTTGCATTATTTCGTTCAGAAAACCACTTGCTACTCGATTGTTGCACAGAACCTCTGCCTGCACAGAGTGAAGTGATTTGATGTTTATGAGCATTGATTTCACATGTACTGCATCTAAATGTGCCTGCTGATGCTGGGTAAGCGTGGCGCATCCTTTGACACAAGGTGTTGGGCGGATCCTTGAACTCCCTCTTTGTGCTTAAACCCTCCAGGCTGTCACAACCCTCCGGGCCGTACCTGCTGTCACATTTCTGCGGTCCGTTAGGCATAGGCTTGCGATTTTCCAGATTTCAGATTTTCAGAGAGTTTCATGCAAATGTGAAAGGCTTTCACGCTAGTAAAATCGAGCGGTTGCCGCTGGTTTCTCAGCCTCCCCTTTTGCACGCGGCCTGTATGTAGGCTTGCACACCCCCTCTAACAAGCGGATTGGAGCTCAGATCGGCGCCTATACCCTGCTGTTCCCCCCGCCCCCCGCACACCTCCACTGTCGAGTGCAATCGTTCCAGCACCCGGGCCTCATGCAAGTGTCTCCCATCCTCCACCCACTCCTACCCCCATTTTGCAATCATTCTAGCACCCTGTGTCATACAATGTCCGCTGGGCTGGGCTGGGCTGGGCTGGGCTGGGCTGGGCTGGGCTGGGCTGGGCTGGGCTGGGCTGGGCTGGGTGCTGCCGCTTGGGTGCTGCAGGCTTCATAGCACGGCCTCGAAATAACGTTGGCACGTCCACCCAACCCTCCCCGCCCATCCCCGCCCATCCCATCTCTCCAGCCCTCCCCTCCTCCCACCCACTCCCACACCCTCCCACCCCTTGCAAGCCATGGGCAAGAGGCTGAGCAAAGCTCTCCGTGCCCATCTGAAGGCGTTCAATAGCTCTCCCCAGGCAGGCCACCGACACTGCCCTAATGGTATGAAGGCTGCGGTGGGCAGGGCACATGCTAAGGTGCAGCAGCTGCGGGATGTGGAGCAGCTGACACCTGCAGGCACCACCCCTAAGCTGGCTGCGCCTGCTGGTGCACCCCCTCAGCAGCAACAACAGCTGGCAGCGGCAAGCACGTCCCGTAAGCGTGGGGCACCTGCAGCTAACAAGCCGAGGGCAGCAAAGCAAGGTGAGACAACACCACGTACTGCACCTAGCACCTTGTTTAAGTGGTATCCAGTTGTCACGACTGCCGTCGTCGCGTCCACATGCCAAAAGCAAATCATGTTCCGACTGCTGCTGCGCGTTGCAGGTGCCACTCGCAACAGTGTGGCGAAGCGTGCTAGTGCGGCGCGCCTCGCATGGGGCGAAATCGCATGAATTCAAATGCTTATCTTTGGGCAGGCACTGAGCACCGCTGAGGGCGAGTTTTTGCTGCGTCTACCATCTCATAGCTATGAATCCCCTCTGTTCAAAGCACTGTTTACATACAATTTTGACTGAGTTTTGACTGGTTGGCTGCGGAGATACGGGCTTCCTATCACAGGGGGGTGGTTTTCAGGTACCTGGGAACGCCTGGTCCATTGGTAAAACACTCGAGGACGATGTCATGGATGCAATCGATCTTTTTCGCCATATATATACACACGCGACGACCGATACTAAGGAATGCAACCACAAGGTTCAGTAAGTGATGGAGCACTTGCCGGATTTGTTTCTTGCAGACAAGGCTTTAACATTGTCGTAATCTAGGATTAGTAAAGGTTAGGATAGTAGCAGGCTGCGGGCCGTTGTGAACCTTATCTCGGAAGCTGGGATAAAGTCCAATACTTTAAAAGTGTAATCACCATGACAATCTCTATTGGGTCGCCAGCAAGGACATTCGGGCTCAGACAGTGAGACAAGCAGCAGCAATGGCCACCATCGCAGCCCGCTCAACCAGCTCTGCCGTCTCCTGCGGCCGCCCTGCACGCAGCTGCGTGCAGGTGCGCGCTGCCCTGAAGCCCAGCGTGAAGGCTGCTCCCGCAGTCTCCACCGCTGGCGCCAACCAGATGATGGTCTGGCAGCCCATCAACAACAAGTGCGGACCCTTATCCACTTCCTGAAACCAAGCTCGACCCAGCCTGCGACCCGTCGCAACACGGCATTCACTCCCTCTTCCTCGCAGGCAATACGAGACCTTCTCTTACCTGCCTCCCTTGACATCCGACCAGATTGCTCGCCAGGTCGACTATGTCGTTGGCAACGGTTGGATTCCATGCCTGGAGTTCGCTGACGCTAGCCAGGCCTATGTCAGCAACGCCAGCACAGTGCGCTTTGGCTCCGTGTCCGCTGTGAGTGTCTGATGAGACGGCCCCTATGCCTTTCTCGCCCGTCGCCTGCTGCTCATGTTTCCCAGTCGATTGCTATCCGGACTGACTTCTTTCGTGCTTTACTTTTGCCTGATCGCAGTGCTACTACGACAACAGGTACTGGACACTGTGGAAGCTGCCCATGTTCGGGTGCACCGACCCCTCCGCCGTGCTGACCGAGATCAGCCGCGCCTCCAAGGCCTTCCCCCAGGCATACATTCGCATGGTGTGTAGGAACAGTGGTAGCAGCAGCACTGGATATAGCAGCGTCCGCTGTTCCGCAGCGTATGTTTACAGCGAATTCTAGAAGCTTGTCAAATTTGCCATTCTGAACATGTCTTGTGATGCTGCTGCAGGTCGCCTTCGACAACGTCCGCCAGGTGCAGATCATGTCCTTCCTTGTGCAGCGCCCACGCGCTGCCACTGACTACTGCGAGCTGGGCAAGCGCTCAGTGGCATAAATAGTTCACCGCAGCTGAGGCTGTAATGTGATCTCTTAGTCATCAGCTTTATGTCTGCTGGGCATCGTCCTGTGCATGCTGGGGCAATTGAGCACGATGCTGTGCAAGGCTAGGTCATACCATAGTGCTATTTTGTTGGCAGTAGCTGGAACGCCTTCTGCTGGCTTGATCTGCATCCTAGTATTGAAAGCAGCATCGTGAATGCGTGGTATAAGCCTGATGGTGTCCAACGATGACACGCTTGGCGACCATGACCTTGGCGTCCATTTCCTGATTTGATCCCTTAGTCAGTAACCGGACTAACAATTTGATGTATTTTGTAAGGGCATTGTGGTGGAGTCCGACTGTGGTTCCGTCATGGTTTCCAGTGCAACACGACAGATTGATTTAGTGGCCGTGCGCACTTCACTGAGTTGCATATCGGGCCCCTCGACCCACCGCTGTCACTGCGGGTAGTGTTGCCCCCTGGCGCAGAGCAAATACGAAGGGCCAGATGCATTACCATAACATGACAGCATTGAACCCTCCCATTGAACCGTCACACTTTCAACCCTTTTCACACTGCTGATTACAGTCAAACAAGACTGATAATTCCACTCCGCTACAATCAAATTGAAGCATCCTTGGTCGCACCCTTGATGATCACAAACCCCACACCGGTGGCACCCTGGGCTGGAGGAGGCTGCACCGAGGGAGGGGGGGGGGCAGGATGGAAGCCGGGGGTAGGAGGCCCCACCAGGCACTTGGCCAGCAGCACCAGGACCGCTAGGGACGCAAGTTTGCGCTGCTTGTGGTGGATGCCGATCCTCAGCCTAAGGTGCGCCACAATCTTGTTTTTGACTTATTACGGGCCCTGCAAAGCAACACACACGCACGCCATCATTTGATACATTGCTATCCAGTACAAGTGTCCCGGAGGAGGACCCAGTTCGGCTGCGGATCTAGTACAGGTGACCCGGGACCCAGTTCAGATGCGGCGCGGAGGAGGACCCAGATGCGGCGGAGGAGGACCCGGATGCGGATGACGCGACCCACCTAATGAAGCCCTTCAGGAAGCACTTGACGAACTGGATCCTCGAGCTGGCCGCCTCCTTCAGCCTAGCCTTACGCGCCCTCCCTTGTGGCGATACGGGGCCTACCCATCCCACTGTGTCAGGCTTGTCCTTGAGCTTTGATTTAGGCTGCTTGGGTTTGGACTGTTGGGGTCATCCGCGCCCTTGCGCTTCTTGCCCTTCATCGCGCTCTGTAGTACATGGTACTTCGCGACTTACATTGGCAACTATCACTCTCGCGACTTGCATTGGCAACAGTTACATTGGCAACATCGACAACTTTACACAGCGCATCAGCGCGTAGGGCTTGCATCAGCAGCGGCACCAGGAGAGGTCGAGCTCCTCAAGATCGCAGCCTGGCGGGGCACCCTACAGCGGCACGCCAAAAGGAGCACATGTGCTGAATCCGATGGCTGGCAAGGTCTTGTTGTTGGTCAGCACCTACCACAACTACAAATTCAGGCTGGTCCCTCACCGCAGCTAGTAACAAAGGGAGCAGACAAATTATATTCCATGCTGGCAAGCTGGCATTCACATGGCGCCCCTCATAGCGCATGCACAGCCGCTGCTGGCCCTTGCCGAGCTGGGTCAAAAGCGCACCCCGACCCAGCATGTCCTGCAACTTTACAAACATGCCACAAGTCAATGACTGACAGCTTCAAGGCGGGACAGCAACTGGGGTGTATGCAGGCAGCAACTAAGAGCGTTGCAAGCAGAAGATGAGTTCAGCTTTGGTGGTTGTAGACCTGGTGGTGAGAGCAGGTTGCACCCCAGGCCTAAGCTCCTCCCTCAATGTACGCCAGTTCTGCCGGAGTAGTTTTCTTCTTCTTCCTCAGTTCAAGGCCCATGTAGTGCTGCAGCCAGCAGGGTCAGCCCCCCCAGTACCACAGCTGTGAACACCAGGGGGTTGTCCAGGTTAAAGAATGCGGGCATGGGGGTTTGAAAGCTGGGCTGTAACAGGTCGGGGTTGGGCTGCTCCAGCTGTGGCTGCTGGCTCAGTGCGCCACCTGTCTGAGGGCTGCTGCTGGCCCCCTGCCCCTCTACTCCCTGAGGTTGCTGAGGAGAGCTAAGGTTAGCAGGCGTGCCACCGCTGCTGCTGCTGCTCTGTTGGGGGCTGGCCCAGGCATTCAGCTGCGCCCGCTTCTTCTGCTTCTCCCTCCACTCCGTGTAAAACCTGGCAACAGGCATCACATGCAAGCAAGTCCTCTCGAGCATGCTGCTTGTTGTTTACGCATTCCTATGCATGCGTGTGCCTGCAACCTCACCTAGAGCCACAGTCAGTCGTTAATCTTTTGTAACACACTCGTGATCAAGGTGGGCAGCAGGGGAGGGGAGCAGCAGGCAGGCACACGGGACTGACCGCGCCAACCTCCCCCTGCCCTGCTGCAGCTTTCAAGGCTGTGGGGCGTGAGCATACCCTCTCAGCTGCTTTAGCTTCAATGCAAGCACCAGGAGGCCTGATGGCTAAGGTAGTTGGGGTGGGGTGCATGGCGTGCATGGCCAGCCAGCCAGCAGCCCCCTGGATGGTTGGGGTGTTGAGGCATATGGCACTGACCAGAGTCCTTGCTGCTGCTAGTGCCGACCAGGCCTGCTTGTAGCTTGCAATCTGGTTTGCATTTTGCTGGTGCTGGGTGCTGGTGAGAACGAGCCATAAAACTCTAAACCAAGCAGCGAGAAATCACTGCATGAAAATGAGCCATGACAATCCTGACTTGCTTACAGAAGTCACAGCCTGTGCGCAGGCATGACCGAAATAAGCATGGCCAGGGCCGGGTGCCACTGCTGCTGCTGCTGCTGCTGGGCCCGTATCCTTTGTCAGCCACAGCAAGGCAGGTGATGGCCCACCCCCCCTTGCCAGGCCCATGTCAACAGAAGCATGAGCGCATGAGTGGGCACACCTGAAGCTGTCTGAGGAGTTGGGCCTGCTAGGCATGAAGTGCCAAGGTCAATCCATGCCCCTAGCTGCTGGGTAGCTGCTTACATCAGTCCCTCCAGCAGTGACAGTGGCTGACTGGGAGGTGTGGGGATCTGCTGTGAACTAGTGCAAGTGAACAATTAATCTTGAGACCCAGTCTATGGGCCACCACAGACTGGGCACAGAGCAAAGATGGTCTGTGCTGTGGTTAGGCAAGTGTACAAGGGCAGGGGTTGTGGCATGCAGCCAGTGGCACAGGGTATGTTCTGGCATGGGTGAGGCATGTGCAACGACCCTGGTGCACAGGCTTGCATAGTCCTGGCAAGGCAGCGTCAATGGTGTGCACCCACCACCGCTCAGATTTCCTGGTCGGGTCCTCCTCAATCTCTTGGAGGTATTGCTTTATGCTGCCGCGCCTCTTGGCCTTGGATACTGTTGCTCGTTCTGAGGGGACCACCACAAACCACCAGTACGCGCCACTCAATAGGGTGCTGCTCAAGACGACCAGGGAGGAAGCGAGCTGGGCTGCTCCCTGTGGCTCGAAACCAATCGCTCGAGCCACATGCTCATGCCTCAACTGGCCCCTGAACTGGCGCCGATGCGGGCCAGTCGGTTGTGGGCCGGAGTGCCGAGGCAGTGCTGCAGCAACCTCGAAGGGTGCGCATCTCGCACACGCGCCATGTGCTGTGCTGTGCATGGCTGCAGCGCGAATCGGCGGACCAACCCTCCTAAGGTGCGGTTTGTGTTTAAATTCCATCCTAAGCAGAGTGGCTGTGTGCGGTTCTAGAGCCGCAGTTTCGTGCGTATGACTAGCCTGGCCGGTGAGACGTAACATGCAAGTCTGCGTTTGAGTTTGCCTGGCGTGTTTTCTGGGGCGACCCACAGAGTATGGCAACCTTCGGCGAGGCACCGTGGGCTTTGCTTTTGCCTGGTGCGGTTTGCGGCATGCTTGCACCGTCAGCCAGTACTTGGACCGACTGTCGGATTACTTTTACGCCCGCAGGCAACTGTGCTTCCAGTGCTCGCATCCCAGTGGACGGCATTGGCCTGACGATAGGGAGCGGCTGTGTGCAGGACATGACATTCGGGCGGTACGCTGCCCGGGCGCTACAGCAGCACCGGATTGGGTTTGCATGGCTTCGGTCAATGCAGGCCTGCAGCCTAGATGCGCATAGCAACACTCCGGTGCCGCTCGTGTGCCCCCAGGCATTTGCCTCACTTGGACCTCTGCATGCCAAATGTGGAGCCGTCGCACTGTGCGCTTACATACGAGCGTGTTGATCGCGTCTGCGTTCTGCATGACCTGAGCGAGGCCGGCACTTGGCTGAATGGGCGTCGGCTGGGCCTAGGGCATGCAGTCGACCTGCGCGACGGTGATGTGATCGCACTCGCTCCACCAGCGCAGGTGCGACACACAGACAGCGCAGGTGCGCCGATGCGGCACTACAGGACCCAGGTCCAAGCCCACGCCTAGCTGTGCCTGCTGCTGCAGGGCGGTCAGGCGACGGGGCCCGTCTCCTTCACTTTCTTCTACACCCATGAACAAGCTCAGGAAGTACCTGGCGCTGAGCAGCAGCCAGCTCCAGCCATGCCCCACAAGCGCAGCTCTGCATGGCTTCCCCACCAGAGGCCAAACTGCCCCACCAGGCTCCAGTGCGGCATCTGCAGCCAGGCCCTGGTGCAGGCAGTGACCATGGAGCCCTGCAGCCACAGCTTCTGCGCCACCTGCATGTCTGAGCACATGGGACGCCAGCTGCAGGCTGGGCTGGCACCCCGCTGCCCCCACAGGTGCGTCGCAGGCCACAGCCACAGCCTGCCACACACCCTTGCCTATTCTTGTCATCATCCAGGTTCACCGCCCACCTCTCCCTCTGAAAACAGTTGCTGGAGCTGCTTAGATGCACCTACTAATGTGCATCAGGCTCCTGCTTCTGCTTGGTCTTGAATGTTTAAAGTCATGCAGCTTCTTGTAGGGCTTGGCTTGTTTGCCCTGTGTTCATTTTGGTGTTGGGCCTATGCCTTCATGGCCAGGGCATAAGCCTGGTCAAGCTGCTAGCTCAGCACATTACCCCTGCACACTACCCCTGTGGTAGCTGGAACCCGGAAATGTTATCCGGGCCAATACCTAACCCCCTGCCCCCAGCAAACAGTGCCTAGTGAACACATCACTGAGCTGCAGGCTGCTGGGCCTTGGGTGCTTGGTCTTGCAGCCTCTTGAAGCCCAAGCCAGGGTACTCCTTGCCTAGGGCCGCTGCCCCTGCCGGGGCCAGGGGCCGGTACACATCTTACACGATTAGGATTTGCATTGGGTGACGCAAATGTGTAGGGGTTTCCCAGGCTAGGTGGGGGTTTGCAGAGGAATTGTGTGGGGTCTAGAGGTCTCATCACTCCACCCTCAATCTCAGCAGGGGCCGTGCTCAAGTCATGGCCATGCGGTGTGCAGGTGCAGCCACCCCCAGCAGTTCGTGCGTGCCAACCACCTGCTCCGCAACCTGGTCCAGGCAGCCGGTCCAGCCATCCCGGGGGCTGCCGTCTGCACCTCCACCACCCCTGACCCAGTGCACCGCCCTCCTGCCATGCGACAGCGCAGCCCCCGCCGCAGCAGCAGTGGCGGCAGCCTTGGCAGTGGCACCTCCTTCCTGGACATGTGCACACCTGACAGTGTGTATGACAGCTCGCCAGGGCAGCGGCCCCCGGTGCAGCCAGGGCCTGTTCTTGGCCTCCCTGACTCCCCTGGCGCCCCTGGGCAGGCCGCCGCACTGAGTCAGGGCCCTGCCTCCCCCTCTGCCTGCCTCTGGCCAGTGCTGGAAGCCCTTAGAGCTGACTCCAACAGCCTGCTGCTGGAGGAGGTGCTGCAGCAGGCTGCCTCACGCGCACAGCAGCCCGACTGCATCCCTGCTCAGCCTCGAGCACCAGTACCTCCCTCCTTGCAGCCAAGGCATGGGGTGACCTGGTCGGGAGAGCTGGTGCCTGGTTCGACTCCTGGGTCAGACAGAGTGCCGACCCCTAGCTGGCTGGCTATGGAGTTGGACCAGCCCTTGCCACCACCCGGCCCGGCATCTGCTTGGGACACTGTTGCAGGAGGCCCTGCTCTGCCTAGGCTGAGAGGCCCAGCTGAACGGGGCCAGGGCGTGGCGGCTGGCCCCTGCGCCCATCACTCCCATGCTGACCTGCCTTGCCCGCTGTTGAGCTGGCAGCTAGGGACAGACAGCTCGCCCACCAGCTCCTGCCCCTCCTCAGCCCTCCCCCTGCCTGCGGCTGCGCTGGCCAGGCAGGCATCCACTCAGTCCTGTGGTGCCAGCCCCAGCCCTGCGTCCAGCTCCCATGGCTACTGCACAGAGGCTGGCTGGGACCCTGCCCTGACAGCCTCCGCTCCCTGGCTCACTCAAGTTGGCGGCTTGGCTGGCTTCTCTACTTCACCACCACCTCCCAGACTCAATGACAGTGACGGATACTGTGGGTATGCTGGCACAGGCTGGGCATGCAGCCCCCCCTCCCCTCCCCCCTCCCCCTCCTCCTCCTCCCCCCTCTCATCTTGCATGACAATGACAGCAAAGGACACGTATGGGGCAGAGCAGGGCCAGGGGAGGGCTAGGAGCATGGTAGTGGGCCAGGGCCGCAGCAGGCCCAGGCCCCACCCCAGCCCCAGCCACGGCAGCCCCGGAACAGCTGCCCTCCCCCCTCTCCCTTTCAACGGCAGCAATGGCTGGCGGTTCTATGTAGGTTTGGGCCCGGAGTCCGACCCCACCTGCCCCAACCCCTGCTCCCCCTCTGCACCCCCCGTTCGCTGCCGCCACCAGCATTGCCGCCCTGGATTCAACAGTGACGTCTACCAGGCTGGCTGCGAGTGTGCCTCCCCGCCCTCCTTCACCTCCAGCACCGCTCCCACCCACCACTTCTCCGTGTTCAGCATCACCGCGGCAAGCAGTGTGAGCCAGGTGCCCAGCCCCTCCCCGGCACCCCAGGCGCCCCAGGGCAGCCCCTTCGCCCTCCACGCTGCGCACCTGGTGGTTGCCCGGGAGGCAGGGCTGTGCAGCCTGGGCAGCAGTGGCATGTCAGGCCAGCACCACAGCAATGCCTCCTGCCTGCAGCCCACCAGGGCCGAGGCCCATGGGCAGGGGCAAGAGTGCAGTTCAGGGGCCAGGGGGCAGGCGGCTGGGGGCTGTGGTGGGCTGCTGGGCGGGCCGCAGGGGTTGTTACCAGACCACGTCGTCCCAGCACCGCAAGCACGCCCAGGAGTGTGGCCCACAGCCCCTCCCACAGCTGAGCTCGCTGACCAGCAGCCACCATCTCATGTCAGGGCTGAGGGGGGCGGCAGCCTGACTGCTGCCACACAGCATGGCGGCATGGGATCACATGGGATGAGGGCAGCTCAGCACACTACCCCTCCACCTGGGGGCTGTGGTGACTGGACTGCGGAAGCGTCATCCGGGCCAGTACCAAATGCCTTGTCCCCACCGCCTCATGAAGGTGAGGCGGTTGAGGTTGGCATGGCACACATGCTCTTCACACTTCACATTGTTCTTCACACTTTACATTTTCTCGAACAGTGCCTAGTGAACACATCACTGTGCTACAGGCTGCTGGGCTGTGGGTGCTTGGTCTCGCAGCCTCTTGGAGCCCAAGTCAGGGTACTCCTTGCCTAGGGCCACTGCTGGGGCAGGGGCCGTGCTCAAGTCATGGCCCATGCGGCGTGCAGGTGCAGCCACCCCCAGCAGTTCGTGCGTGCCAACCACCTGCTCCGCAACCTGGTCCAGGCAGCCGGTCCAGCCATCCCGGGGGCTGCCGTCTGCCCCTCCACCACCCCAGAGCAGGGCAGCTCAGCAGGTGCCTCTACCTACTCAGCTGCAGCCTCATCAGCACTGGCAGCAGCAAGAGGAGCAAGAGGAACCCGAAGGGCATGGGCAGCAGTGGCCCTGGCAGCTGCTACGTCTAGCAGGACCCCGGCAGCAGCGGCGGTCAGTAGCCCTATCTGGCCTGGGTACCTCCCGCTCTCTGCTGTCAGCTGCCGCCAGCCTTATCTCCCACAGCACCTCAGGACCTGCCACACCCTCAGCTCATGCCCGCCTTGCTGCCGCCCGCAGCCTGTGGAGTAGCAGCTTTGGGTCCTCTGCAGGGGAGGGGAGGCGCCAGCAAGAGCAGCAGGGGAAGGGCTGGGGCCAACAGGTCAGTGGTGCTGGCTCTCCAAAGCCAAGCGTGTCCCACCCGCCACACATTGCCTGGATGAATCATATGGTGGGGCAGCAATGGCAGCTGGGATCTGCTCAGCCAGCCCCAGGACTTGCAGGACGTACCAGGTTGCAGTTGCCGGGTCAGCCAGGCAGCAAGCAGGGCGCACGCATAGGCAGCAGGGGCGTCCGGTCCGGGTCTTGGCAGTCCTCCGCATCCATCCGCATGGCCCGGCACTATCCCCGCTGCCTGCGCGTGCTAAGCGACGGGAGGGCCGCGGCCCCCGCATGGACCGCGGCGACCCACCCCTCCCAGACGCAGCCCTGCTCCTGCTCTTCGCCGCTGACTGGTCCGACTCGCCCCGGCAGCCCTCGCTTTCCGTCCGCTCGGCTGCCCAACCGCGCAACCACCCTATCTGGTGCCATCGGGTTGCGGCCCAGTGACAGTGCCACAGAGATGGGCGAGCAAGCCGCGGCAGCTGACTCGCAGGCTGCAAGCCATGCAAGGGCCGAGAAGGCAGCCAGCAGCAGCATGGCAGCAGCAGAGCTCTCAGCATTGGCAGTGGCAGCACCACAGGGTAAGCTGCAGGACCAGCTAGTTGTCGCCACAGCAGGGGCAGCAGCGGTGGCAGTGGCACGCGCCAGTATTGGACGAAGCATTGGTGGCAGTTTGAACAGAGGAGCAAAGCCCAGGAGCAGGCTGGGGAGCCAGAAGGGGGGGCCAGGCTCTGACGACCTGCTAGCCGGCTGCTCACCAAAGGCCCAATTGCTAGCCACGGCGAGGCAGCTGTCAAATGAAGGGATTGAGGGGGAGCGTAGGGGGCAGGCTGGGCAGGGAGAGGGTAAGGGAGAACAGGGAGAGGAGGTGGGGCATGGGCTGGGGCACTCTGTTGCACGGCAGACGCCTCCGATTCCGCCAGCTGAGGGTATCCGGCCCCTCACCCATACTCAGCCAACGCCTGAGGACGAGCACCTTCGACCCACCATCAGCTGCCAGGTTGAAGCGTCCCCCAGCTCTCAGCCCTTTCCCCTCCTCCCCTGCCCTTCCCACCGCCCCACTGCTGCTGCCAGGCCGCTGGCCCCCTGCCAGCACACCCTGCCAGCGGACCCCTCACCCTGCACCGACCCCTGCCCTGTGCTGGCTTGCAACACTGGCCGCCAACCCCTGCCCTCACAGTTCATCCTAGCACAGCTCGCCTGCCGTGGCCCCACAGCTGCAGCCGCCCCCTCCCCGCTCTTCACCAGCTCTGCCCATAGCCACGTACCACTGGGAGACAGGCCGGCTGGCCCGCCTGCAGCTGCACCAGCTGGCCAATCGCGGCCACTGTCAGTGCCCAGGTGGTGGACCGTGCTCAGCTGCTCGCCAGCTTCCTCCCCACACAGCGCCTCCCCCTCCCCCCGCCACCTGCGCCTGCCACCTTCGCCCTGGGCACCAGACCCGGCCCTCCTTCCCACCGCCCATCCCTACCATCCCCCAGACCTTCGACCCCAATCCCGGCCAACCCTCCCTCACTCTACGTACCCTGCACAAGGGGGGCCTAACCCCAGGCCGGCTGGGGCTTATGGGCTGCCCTGCTCAGCCCTGGAGCAGGAGATGCCCTCCCGACGCTTGGTGCAGCGCAGCCTTGGGTTGCTGCGGCAGCTGGACAGCTATACTGCGCCCAGCTGCTGCACCCCCTCTTGCAGCAGCACCCACAGCTTAGGCACTCCCCTGTCCAGGCATAGCTCAGGGCAGGAGTGCATGGACGCCCTGTCCATGCAGTGGGGTGGCTGGGGGGAGGGGTCACCTGCTGCTGCAGTCCTGCGACCCCGACGCCAGGCAGAAGGTGGAGCGTGGCCAGTGTTGGCAGCACAGCCGCCCCCGGCCCCAGCCCCCAATGCTGCTAGAGTCGAGCTAGAGCGGGGCGGTGGCTCCGCTCAGCAGCTGCAAGATAGTTGGGACTATGGCAGGGCCAGGGCAGCGGTGGGGCACCCTAGCGGTGGCCAGGAGGGGAGCGGCAGCAGCAAGGCAGAGGGGCAGGCAATGCACCCCTTAGTGGACCTGGGAGACGAGCAGCTGCCGCTGCATGTGGCGAACCTGAAGGCCCAGCTGGTGAGGGGGGGCTTGGGGGAGGTTCCAGGGGGCTGGCTGGTGGCTGGAAGGGGGCGGAGTGCTGTCAGCAGGCTAGGCTGGATGCAAGGAGAAGAGTGCTAGAGGCAGTTGGCTGGTGCAGGGTGGGTAGGGAGGGGTGTATGACTGTGAAGGTCAGCGGGTCAAGCACTGCAGGCAAGAGGGGTGAAGCTGTGGGGTGAATGGTGCTGACGGCTTCATGAGGGGTGGCGAGGGGGCAGCCGTGTGTGACCAGGGCACAGCTGTGTGTGACCAGGGCACAGCCGTGTGTGACCAGGGCACAGCCGTGTGTGACCAGGGCACAGCCGTGTGTGACCAGGGCACAGCTGTGTGTGACCAGGGCACAGCTGTGTGTGACCAGGGCCCAACAGAGCTCAGGTTGAGCACTGAGGCCAGGCCTGCGTGCAGCAAGGCAGCAGAGAGCTGCTGCAGCCCAGCTTTCCACACAGATGCTGCTCTCAGCAGCACCACCTTCAGCTTTCTGTCTGCCTGACCTCCATGCTGCACAGCGTCAGAGCTCTGTCCATGCCCATGCCTACCCAAGCAGAAATAGTTGGGCAGGGCGGTAGGCACTGCTGGCCAGGTCCTCCCAGACCCGCCTCCCCCTTGTTGCCTCCTACTCCACCAGCCTTACCTCCTTCCCTTCCACACCTTCTACTACCCCCATACACACTCCTTCAACACCTGGCATGGCGTCATGTGTGACAGCCAACACTGTGATACATTTTTAAATTCCACACACCGACGTCCACTCTAGCTTGCTGTGCCTTACTGCCTTGCTGTGCAGCTGGAGGATGTTTCCCTTGGCCTGCGGGATGCCGCCAGCACTCCTGCCCCGCTGCAGCCCCCAGGGCCCCTGGTGGCATGGCTGAGCTGCCTGGCCCGCCTGTGCTGGGCTGATGACGAGTCTCGCCAGGCAATGACAGCCTCAGGGGCAGTGCATGCGGTGGTGGCGTGCATGGGCCTCCATGCGGGCAACTCTGCGGTGCAAATGGCTGGTTGCATGGCGCTCATGGCGCTGGTCAGGGGCGAGGGGGACGTGTGCCTAGCCTGCCAGTGGCACATCGCAAAGGTGAGCGATCGCTCAGGGCTCAACCAGCTGGCCTTGCCTGCAACTGGCACCTCACCTGATGTTGGCGAGAAAGCACCGCAAGTGTAGTCTCCCTTTCTGCTTTTTCTTTTTCCCTTTCGGTCTATATTGTCTCCATGCCTTCCACCCGCTGGCAACCCTACAATGGACAAGTTGCTGTGAAGCAGGGATACGAGTTGGGATCAGGGTTTGTGTTAAACAGGCTGCTGTGAGGCAGCCATGGCAGAGCTGAGCAGCCTCTTGCCCTGTGTGACTCCAGGTTGGCGGGGTGGAAGCGGTGGCGGCAGCTATGAAGCTGCACACCCAGGATGCGGGGCTGCAGCTGGCCGCCCTGGCCTGCCTGGTGCCCCTGGCCTTAGAGAACAGCATGATGCAGGTGGGCGGCCCTGGCTCCTCCGCCATGCCCCACCTAGGCCTACCTTCATCTGACTATCACCTCTCACTATCACTCTGCTACTCTCTTGTCTGCCTCAACCCTGTGCCTGCATTGCTGCAGCTGCTGGTTGGCATCGCGGACTGCCGCCATGTACTGCTGTTGCTGCTCACCGCAGGCCAGCTGCTGCTACGAGCTGCTGGGCCAGGTGGTCAAGGTGCTGGATGTCCATGGGGCGGACTCTCGCCTTCAAACCAAGGGGCTGGTGCTGCTGGGCGTGATGGCCCAGGGCAACGAGGCAGTGCTGGTAAGGGGGGTGGTCGGTGCGGTGCATCGACAACTTTACACAGCGCATCAGCGCAACTGTAACCCGGGCTGGTGGAACAGCAGGGGCCGCCAGGGGTCAGGAGCTGAGGGCTGGTGCAAGGCCAGGGGGAGGGGCAGGGAAGGGGCCAGGGGGAGGGGGAGGGGCAAAGGAAGGGGCAGGGGAGGGCAGCGGAGGGGCAAGGGAAGGGGCAGGGGAGGGGCAGTGGAGGCCACTGTTTCTGCTGCTGGTGTGTGCAGGAGCCTGTTCGCCAGCTGCAGCTGGAGGCTGGTGTGTGCGGGCGTGTTGTCACAGCCCTTCAGAGTTATGGGGAGCACACTACCGAGGTGCTGTGGGCGGCCCTGTTTGCTGCCAGCCAGCTGACAGTTGAAGGCAGCTGCTTCAGACAGCAGGTGAGCAGGCCACCTGCAATGTGTCACTCCGTCGCCAAGGGTGGTGGCAGCAGTGGCAGCAGGACAGCGTGATGTGGTGGCAGGCAGCTTGAACCATGGGCTGCGCTGCTCACCCACAGGGCCTAGCAGGGCACATGTTATCCAGGTGTCAACGGCTGGTGGGAGGGTAGCAAGGGCATGCCCCGAGGCTTCTCTCCTCCCTTGGTACACCCGACGGCGAGGGTGTAGTCTTCCTTGCTTTCAGGTGTCAGTGGTGTCAGTGTGGGGCTGAACCCAACGGGGATGGGCAAAAGGCAACCACGGCCAGGTGGCACCAGCACTCGCAGCTTGCGCACCAGGCTGCTGCCTGCCTCTGAGCCTGCCTGCTTTGCCGCCCCTGCAGGCTGCCTCACAGCTGGCAAGGCACAGAGGCATCAGACCCCTGCTGTCACGATGCTTGGCTGCATATGAGGAAAGGTGGGAAGCCAGGGGGTGCCGACCTGTCCTCGGCACATGCTGATGAAGGGCGGCAGCAGAGGAAAGGGAAGGAGCAGCAGGCATGTGCACTGCACCGGGAAGCATCAGCCTCTGCAGGCAGGGCCAATACACATCCACCCCTCCCCCTTCCCCTGCATGGGGATCCAGCTGAGCAGCAAGCTGCACAAGCTGTGCACTGCAGCAGCCTATTAGGTGGGCCAGGAAGCTGCTTGGAGTCCAGGGGTGACTGCCAGCCACCAGCAATGGTGGCTAGATGGGCGCAATGGAGGTGCAGGCACTGATGTAGGGCCAGTCTCAGGCCAGGTGCCTTGAGTCAGGCTGGGCAGCTTAGGACTCGCATCTGCTGCGGCTCTGGACACGAGCTGCCATGCACCCTTGAGCTGCTTCTGCCCCTTGATTCGTCCCTTGTTGCTGGGATGCCCCTCCATCCCTTGTCCCTTCTTCCTGACCAGCTGCTACCTCTTGGCCCCTATCTCTGTGCCACTGCTCTGCCCTATGCTCTTTACTGCTCTGCCCTGAACCTGCAGGCTGGCGCTGCAACAGATGCCCTGTGACCCGTCAGTAGCTGAGGCAGCCCAGGCCCTGACTGGCCTGCTGGAGGCAGCCCACCAGCAGCGCAGGCAGTGGCAGCGGCAGTGGCAGGGAGCGGCCCTGATAGTGCTGAGTGCAGGCGTTGTGTTGGCAGCGGCCAGCAGGGTGAGCGGCTGGTGCTGGTGCCCACAGGCCCGGTGAGCCACCTGTGAGTTTAACTGGGTCAGGGGCCGAAAGATCGCCCACCCCGTCAGCAGGATGTGTGGTGCTGCAAAATCTGCTGCCGTGCAGCTTGCACTGCCATTAGCATGACGCTGGCATCATGTGCGTGATGCATGGCACAGTCAGGCTGGGCCCAGCCATAGGCCGACCATGGTTTGCTGAGGCCTGGTTTGCGCGAATGCAAGTCAAGACGCAAGACATGTGGTGCATGTCAGGGGCGCGTGCTGTGTGCATGGGAATGGGCATGGGATGGGGACGCATGCAGGCAGGAAGAGGGCAGGCAATCCAGAAGCCCCTGACTGGGAATAAAGGCTATGTGGTATGTGTGGTAAAGGTCCCTAGAGCGCACACCAACTACAGCATCTCTTCGGTTACACAGTCAAACATGATGATGAATGAGTTTTGTTTCTGGGAATAAAGGCAGCTTGAATGGTAATGTAAACGATAGTTGAGTCAACTACGAGTTCCGCCTGAAGCTACATCGCTGGCCAGCTGGCCGCCAGGCCAAGAAGAAGCCAGCTTTCAAGCTTCCAGGTCCTCACATATGCCCACTGCTCCCTGGTTCGCCTCTTGGTGGCGCACTTGGAACGAAATGTTTAGCACCGTCCATCACTCCAGCAGAACATATGTGAGAAAGTGTGGTTCATGAAGCTGAATCTCATCTAGCAATTTCCTCAACCCAGACCCAATGCTACCCAGCTTGCCAAGGCCTGCCAAGAGCTAAGACCATGGCCATGCTCTAGAAGCTGCGGTACCACTTCACTTCCTCACACCTTCTCCACTATGGCATGTGGCGCAATGCCTCCGAGGAAGCGGCCCAGTGCCGCGGAGCAAGAGCCCCTTCCGACTGAAAACCCGCGAAATCAAGGTTCGTCGTAGTCGTGGACTGTGGAGACAGACGGTGTCAGCGTGTGCGTGCACTACACCCGCCCCCTCCCCCCTCCTCCTGCCCCACCCTCAGCAGCAGGCCCCTCCAGCAGCAACAGCAGCCCAGCGGCAGCCCCAGGTGCAACAGCAGGTAGCGGCTCATGCGCTGGGACTCCCCCGCATTGGCAAGGGCCTAGCCAAGACGCGACAGTTTGTGTTTGATCCAGCAACGCAGATCGGGGTGGGTATCGACCCCAGCGTCACCCAGGCGGTCAGCGCAACCTCAGGGGTGTGGGACGTGAGTTCTGGCCAGCTGGTAGCTGACCAGGTGGCCCAGTGTAAGCTGACCAATGGCCAGGTCAAGCATGCCGACGGCCTGAATAATGCCCGCTGCACTACCCAGCGATGGTTGGCTCCATTCAAGCCCCACCTCCAGCACCTGGCAGCAGCAAGCTCAGCTGACACCTCCCTGGTGGCCAACCTGAAGCACATCACCGTCACCTTGGCCACCTGGGATGCGGTGTGGGAGGTGTACCTGGACCCCAAGTGGGCACGGCAGCGGCTGAGGCTGTACGGAGCCCAGGATCGGGCGCTGGAGCAGTTCTTCAACAAGGTGAGAGTGGGGGAGGGAGGGTAAGGGACTGGGAGGGAGGGAGGGAGGGAGGGAGGGTAAGGGACTGAGAGGTGGTGGGTTGGGCATGAAGTGAAAGAGGTGTTGCCTGTGCCATGCCTAACCTGGTACCACCATGTCAGCCTCCATGTGTGTGCCTCGTGCGCATGGCTGCAGCTGGAGGAGGGCATGGCGGAGGTGTCCATGGAGCGCCATGGGCGTGCCAAGCAGCTGGTGGTCTTCTTTGGTGCAGCTAGCATTAGCACTGGGGGTGGGTGGGGTGCTGATGCTGTGCTGCGTGCCTGCTGCATGGTGGTGTGCAGGCCCAGGGGCACAGACCAGCGGCGGAGCAGGGTGGTGCTTGCGGATGAGCACCGCACCAACCGGGTCAGCTCAGCAGTGAATGGTCAGCAGCCCTGTGAGAGGCAATTGAACAAGCGCAGGGCCACCAGGCCTGCAGACTGGAAGCCCCTTGCAGGGCAGGTGGAACCCCGCCTGGTGCGCCCAGCCTGGAGCCAGCAGCGTGACCAGCGAGTGCAGGGCCTGATGTGGTGCCCTGTAGTGCCCCCCCGCAATTCCCCACAGGCCCCATGCAGCAGCCAGGAAGCCACACAGGCAGCAGCCTCAGAGCCAGGGCCCAGCACTCCCCCGCCAGCCAAGCGCAGCAAGCCGGCAGCTGAGCCCACCAAGGGCAGAGGCAAGGCCAAGGGCAAGGCTGCCAAGCCCAACCCAGCACTACAGCCAGGCAGGTGGCTGGACAGGGACTGCAATGCAGCGCTGAACATGCCGCGCATTGGAAAGGAGGTGGCGTCCACTGGAACTGTGCTGGTGGCCCGACCAGCTGAAGCTGCCAGCCAAGGGCAAGGAGTACCCTGAGCTGGGGTACAAGCAGTTGCTAGACCGGCCACCCAAGGCCCAACAGCAGCAGCAGCCTGCTGTAGCACAGTAGTGTGTGTCCCCTTTTGAGCTGTCATCGGCTTACAGTAAGTGCATGCAAGTCGTGCCAACTCTAGGCTATAGCCCTGTCACTGGGTCAGGCATTAGTGTAGGTGGAAGGCACCTGTGCCATGTGCAAGGGAATATAACTTCACACAAACGAGACACCACTGCCTTCTGGCCTATGATTCTGCCTTTGCGATGTACTTATTGTCCGCTGGGCAGGGAAGGGAGGTGCTGGTGGTAGTCTTTCAGTCCTTAAATGATGTTGGCCCCGTGAGTTCGACCCTTCACCCTAGAGCACATTTCTGGCTCTTGCTAGGTTCGGACCCGCGACCTCAGCAACCGGAGCGACGTAGGCCACTCGCCCATGGAGTGGGGGTGGGGCCGTCCCCTACCCTTGCGGGATACCACTAGAGTGACTGAGTTCGTGGTCGGCAACAGTGTCCTGTGAGGACAGGTTAGAGGGCTGGGTCTTGGGGGAGGGTCGTTTGTTCATACGGCTTTCAACCCAGAACAACAGTCTTAACTAACATGCCTTCATGTGGAGTTCTGTTGTATGCTTGATTATGCACCTAGCCCTGAAGTGCATTGCGCTAAACCCCGAACCCCTAGAGGGGGAGGAGGGACCAGCAGGCACATGGCCGACTTTTTCTTAGCAGTGCAAGCCATCAACATCATGTACAAAATACGTTGTGGCCGGTATACTGCCCATAAATGGTCCCTTGCAAACTTCTCACCCTCGGCATCACACACCCGTCCCGAAGCCTTATAGGCACACTGCGCACTGCCCTGCATCGATTATCAACATCGCCAGCCCAATGTCAAAACAATAAAGAGAGCAAGCCTGGGTGTCACATATGCACTAAACAGCCGCGGTTGCGCATGTTCAACCTGCCGAGGTACTTGTCATCACCATTGTCATCACCGTTGTCCTTATCATCGTCATTGCCCACAACAGTCATGGCCCACATGCCCCACATGCTGCTGGGGACGCAGCTATGACCCCTTGGCTAACAAGAGCTTTGGCCTTTGGCTGACAAGAGCTATACAGTAGCCAGCCTGCACTATGCTCGCCAGACCCTCCCCCTCCCCAACCCCTGCCTCCAGTGTGGTCTGAAGGCCTGCCTGCCCAGCTACTGCACTCTCGCCCCACTGCACATCGCACTCACCACGAGCTCCACAACAGCACCGACATGACGCCTTGCTTTCTTAATGGACATCTGTTGCTGCCAAGGGCTCCAGAGGGGGTTACTGCCATGTCATTCTGCATCACACTTCCTCATCACACCCCACACCACTTATTATACACCTTACCCCTAACTTGCAGGCTGGAGCTGAGCCCGCAGCGTTCCGTGGTTCCAAGGCTGATTCTTCAGCAGCACCCCATGGCTGACGCCTAGATAGGGTGATGTTGGGCTGGCTCTGGGTGCTGGGGTTGTTCAGAATGGGCAAACAAGTCCAGCCAGGTGGCACAGGACGGCGGGGCATAGTTGGCGGTAAGTGGTAGGGAAGGGCGGGGGGCTGTCTGACCCAGGCTCACTGCTGGCTTTCAGGCCGTAGATGACGGGCAGCATGAGGGCCATCAGCGGGTCCTTGCCTCCCCGCATGGGCCCCTCCAGCAGGAACACGGTGTGAGTGGCGTGGTCCACCAGCCTGCAGCCAGGAGCAGGCAGTGCCAATGCACACTTAACAGGACGGCCACAAACCCCATGGTGCTAGGAGAGTAGGGGTGGTGGACAGGGGCCGGGTGGGCTCATGAGTAACGTTGATGCACTAAGAGCAAGCATTCTCATCCTCGTAATCGTGGCATGGCTACAGGCTCAGCATCAGTAGCATCAGCACACCCCTGCCGCCGGCCTGTCACTCAGCAGGTGACAGCTTGACCCCTGTCGCTGCTCCTTGCCGCGCCCCTTACCTGCAGGTGCTGTCCACACCAGACTCCACCAGTGCCGTGTGCAGCGCCTGTGCCTGGGTGCTAGGCACGCTCTTGTCAGCGGTGCCGTGCACCAGCATGACAGGGGGCATGAAGACGACAGGGGCTGCAGCCTTGCCCCAGCTGCTGGCCACACACTGGGGGGACAGCTTGTCCATGGAGGGCGTGCCACCCAGTGACATGATCTGGGCACAGTAGCATGGCAGGAGGTAAGTGGACAGCTGTGCAGCCACATGCCAGGCTAGCCAATGACCAGCCCACCCCATACATGGGAGATGATGACCAGCGGTAGGAGCAAGGGGACAGCAGTGGTGCCAGCGGTGCGGCAGCGGTAGGTGAAAAACCCACCTGGTCAAACAGGTTGCGGTACAAGCCGCGCTTGTGCAGGTGCTCTGCCAGGCCGGCCATGTCATAGGCGCCGCTGATGCTGATGAAGGCGCGCACATCAGCAGGGTTCCAAGGTGGGTACGCCTGCTCACTGCTGAGCCCACTGGCCATTTGCTCCGCCTGCCACACACGCAGCACATGTGGCATTCCATGACCCGCCCTGTGCCACGCCTGGCCTCCCATCCCGCAGCCTCCTGGCCTGCTCCTTACTAAGCTGGAGGCAGCACGCTCTGCCATGATTACCCCATGTACCACCACCACCATGCGCCCTACAACCCTGCTGTGACCGCCTGATCCTCAACTGGCAACTATTCACAGCCTGCCAGTCAGTTTGGTCTAGCTGCCTGGCATGTGCTGCACAAGGTGTCAGGTCAGTGCAACGGTTGAGGTGGGGCTGAGTAGAGGTAGGTGGCCTAAGGCCAGGCCAGGGAGCGTAAGAGGGCGCTGCAGCCTCCTAGGCTCACCTGTCGCATGAGGGCCAACGCACCCAGCTGCCCGCCAGCGCTCTGCCCCACCAGGACTACATTGTCAGGGTCGCCTCTGTGCATGCCACACTGCAGCAGTTGCAATGCCCACGTGCTCAGTGATGCCTGATCAAGACACCAGCATTGGCTCTAACATTGGCATTGGCTATGTCAGGAGCCAAGGCAGTGGATTCCTCCTGACCACTGACGGACTCCTGACCACTGACAGACTCTCACACCGGGGCTGGCAATGTGAAGGCAGCACCTTATGCGGAGGCATATTGTGACGGCTCACCCTGCGGCAGACCCAGCTGATGCCCGTGTTCACGTCTTGCAGCATGTCCAGCGCATTGCCCTGCTGGCAGCCAGCCCAGCGCATGCTCAGCAAGGCATTGGGGGCATGCTGAGCCACTGGAGATGCGTGCCATGTCAAGCAGTGTCAGGCAGGACATGTCCCCTTAACACGTACATATCACACCCGTCTCAAGCCAGCCCCTGGCATGGACCTGTGCAGCCCCTGGCATGGACCTGTGCAGCCACCTGTGGGAAGTTTCTGTAGTCCAGGCAGGCCACCAGCACCCCGGCTGCACTCAGCCGCTCCGACAGCAGTGCCCCCCAGGCCTTGTACCCGATGGTCCAGGCCCCACCTGCAGCCAGGGGCTGGCCCAGGGCGTCACAAGGTGGAGGCTGTGACATGCAGTGGCGTGGCAGAAGCTGCACGCAGAGCCAGGTCCTGCTGGGCAAAGCATCCTGACAGGGCATAATCAGTGGTGCGGAAAGCTGCAAAAGGCATGCTGTAGGAGACAAGGTCGGTGGAAGCGCAGTCTGCACTGCTTGCAAACCTGCCTGGCTGCTGACCAAAATGCCTGACTGTGAGATGCGTGGGACAGGGCATCCCACCACCGCTGGCCTGCTGGTGCTGGTGTGAATATGGTTTTTTCTGGAGTTGTTCTTCACTTGTGCTATAACACTGTCGTGGTTGAGTGACTGATGCAAGTCGGATGATGGCTGGCAGGTTGTTGGCATACCTGTCACAAAGATGACAACCGGGTGCTGCTGGCCAGGTATGCTTTGCTTAGGCAGGTACCAGTCAAGCATTTGCCGGGGCTGCAGGCAGGCAACCAGGGTATGCAGAGGGTGACTTTGCCAGCCTTGGTGCCAACTGAATAGGTATGGGGTTGCAGGTTCATTGCTTAACTCACCCCTCGCCCATATGCCACATTGCGGATGACTCTTGGTGAGAAGAAGTAAAACACAATCATTTGCAAGAAGCCAGGGAGCAGCAGCATGGCGTAGATGATCAGTCGCCATAAGTTCATGGTCCACCGGTACCCTGGCACGCAAGCAGGAGATACAAAGGGTTCGAGAGCAGGGGAGACATGCATGATAAATTAGCTAAGAGCAACCTCATTGCCTCAGCTTGGCTTCAAGGTTGTGCCCTGCTACAGCTGGTTGCTACGGCAGCAGCCCCCTCTGCTGTCCAAAATCCGACGGTCAGGCAGTCAGGGCCTGCTCTGAGAGACGTACCCACGCCCAGGTAGCTCCACAGCTTCACAGCCAAGCGCAACATCAGCGCGAGGTGCGAGAATAGCTTCTTGGTCGCCGGCCATGGTCCCGTGCCCCAGGAGGCTTTCGTCAAGTCACCCAGGGAATCCCAAGACAAGGTGTGCCGATGCCGCATTCGTGGCACCTTGTTGGGCAGGGGGTTGTGCGAAGAAGCCACAATTGACTGCGCAGGCATTTGCTCTATCCGCTTCGACCTTGGTTCCAAAGAGGTCACTGCGTTTGACTCCATTGGAGACACTGGCCCGGCCATATCGGCCATATCCTTTGGAGCAGCGAGGGCGAGCAAAGAAGGCAATCGACGCACGGGCTCAAGGATGCAGCGCTGCCGAGCAAATGGGCGGATGCGCATAGGGCTTGCTACCGAGTTGCGCTACTCCCGGCCGAGTCACAGTCCGTTGACCGCCGTTACGTTGGTTACAGCATGAAGATGTGCAGAAGATGTGCAGAGAACGGCACTTACTGGTGCGGGGATAGGGTATGGGGGGGCGGGGGGGCTGTAGCAACAGCCCAAGGTTGATCATCCCACTGCCACCACCGTGTCAAAGCACATCGCGCAACGACTCGGAATAAGCGGAAGGGCCCGCAAGCGCACCAAGCGCACCAAGGTCGAGCCGGCAGCTGAGCCCACCAAGGGCAAAGGCAAGGCCCAGGGCAAGGCTGCCAAAGCCAAGCCAGCACCACAGCCAGGCAGGTGGGTAGACAGGGACTGCAATGCAGCGCTGAACATGCAGCGCATTGGGGAGAGCAGGTGGCGCCCACTTAAGCTGTGCTGGTGGCTAGAGCATGCAGCTCTGCCCACTAAGGGTAAGGAGTACCCAGGCCTGGGCTACAAGCGGCTGCAAGACAAGCCACCCAAGACCCAGCCCGCTGCGGCACAGTAGTGTGTGGCCCCCCTTTGTTGAGCTGTAATCAGCTTACACTCAATGCATGCAAGACATGCCAACTCTACATAATAGCCCTCACGGGTCAGGCAATAATGTAGGTGGTAGGCGACCATGTGTATGCCATGTGTATGCCATGTGCATGCCATGAGCATGGGAATTCCACACAGACAAAACACCATTTGGTAGGGGTCCACACTGAGTGTTCCATTGCAAGGAAGGCTCAAGGTTGAGGGCCAAGGTGCTGCTACACGCTTCCTCACCCGGTCAGAATTATGGTAGGGGGTTGGACTGCTGCCCATCCCATCCTCAGCTGCTACACATCCTCAACTTCAGCCTCCTTGCCACATTTGTCTCCACCACCACCCCTTTCACGGGAAGTAGCCTCGCCAGTGATGGCCTAATTGGACTGAGCAAGGTATGGTGGGGCTGTGCAGGCAAGGGAGTGATGAGTTCAGTCTACCGGACCATTGGCTGGGCTGCCAGGCCCTGTCCTGCTGGGAACACAACACTCCCAGCTTGCTTGTGGCTTAACCCCACCCATGTTGCTTCGGGCTGTGTGGGTTTTGCAGTTATGCCTGCATCGTCGCGAAGCAGTCCAAGGCGCTCCTAGTGTTGTGCCATGCAGGTAACTAACACAAGCCTGCAATTAAGTCATTGCATAGATCCTAGGACGTTGCATCGACATTACAATTACATCAACATGACATTCCACACTCGCACCACAACAATTCAACAGCGCAACCACAAAGAGCCGCTTACTCGACAAATGCTACGGTCATGCTCGAGAATATGGGTCAGGAACGCGGTATAAGCGGGCCATGGTTTGAAAGGGCCATGGTGTGGAGGAGTGGGTTGTGGTTTGGAAGCGGTGAAACAAGGGACAATTAGTGCCTTAATCGCTTAGCTGGGGCACTTGAATCCTGCAGGCGCCTTGCCCCCGCTGCATGTGCCTGCACAAACGCAGCAGCAGCAGCAGCAGCACCTTCCCCATGCCCTCTGCTACTCACCTCCCCCTGCTGTGCAGGCTTGCTTGCCACTTGCAGCTCAAAGGGCGGCAGGTGCAGGGCCACATGCGGGCCCACATGCAGCCTGCCTCAGGGATGCGCAGGGGCTAGACATCAGCCAACCAGCAGTGAGGGGTGGTGCGCTCAGGTGGGTGTGAGAAGGGGGCCAGGCCATGGGGTGGCGCAGCAACAGGAGCAGGGGGTTCAGGCAATGGCAGCCCTCACCCGCCGCAAGGCTGATCTCTTGGAAACGGCACTTGTTGGCAAAGGCACTGGTCACTGTAGCGCATCAACATGCACAACCCATTCATTTTCACAGCCACACAACGAAGCTAGCATAGTGAATTGAACAGGCCGGCACACAGTTGGAGCCCTGGCATAGAGCAGTGCCCATGTCCTAGAGCAGGGCTGGTGCTTACGTTGCCTGGAGGTGCCTGCGTCGACCCTGGTCACTGAGTTCACCAGGTCCACCACACTCTGCTTGCACAGGCAGCCCTGCACTCAGCAGCGCCATGCACAAGCTGTTGTTGGGTTAAGCAGGTATGCCAGGCTGCCAATTAAAGCAGTTGCAGCAATTGTGGCAGTTGCAAAGTTGAAGCAGTTGTGGCTAGGCCGGTGGGTGCCAGACACCCGGGTGAAGGCTCTGCACTCAGCAACACGCACAGTGCTCACTGGAGCATTCCTCACCATCACCATCACATGGTGTACGGCAAACATAGCATTCCTGCAGGCTTAGGGCCAGCAGCCTAAGCACCGTTTGTGAACAAGGCTACTGTGTGTGGCTGTGAGCTGTCGATGTAATGATGCATCGCTAGAGCTCCCTGCTGGCAACCTAGGGCTGGCTGGGTGCCAGGCATTGAGGCAGTATGGGTTTGGTCAGGTCCTTGGCTGGGCAGCGCTGCCACAGCTTTGGCTGCCATACAAACATAAGCACCTAAGCTGGGACATACAAAGGGTTTGCTTTGCCTTCTGCCAGGATTACCAATCATATGGCCGTCAATTCTGTGGTCCTGGCTGAGCACAAGCCCATGGCCAACTATGGTGCTTGTCTGTATGCCCCTGGTTGCACTCACTGTGGCAGCAAATGCGCACGCGGCCTTGCAGCAGCCCGAGCTGGGGTTAAACTCAGCCAGAGCCTGGCCAGTCTTTCCACTGGCCACAGCCTGTTGAGCTGCTGCACCCAGGGAAGCAGGGTCGCTGCCACCCTGCAGGTAACAATAACAGGGAACAAGAGCAGGCAAGTAAAAGCTACATGCAGGTAACAAAATAACAGAGAACAGGAGCGGGGAGGTAAAAGTTGAATGCAGATAACACTAAAAGAGAACAAGAGCAGGTAGGTAGGAGTTGAATGCAGGTAACAATAGCAGAGAACAAGAGCAGGTAGGTATAATATGAATTGCTTGTGAGTGCTTGATCCTCCTCAAGTCGAGACAAAACACGAGCAGGCAGGGTGGTCAATTGAGAGTGAGCTCATGTCCTTCATCACCTCTGCACCATTGCTCACGGCACCACAGACAGCCCAGCTGCTCACGAAGATTGCAAACCAAGGCGCAGGTGGCACTGTGGCAGCCAGCTTCGGAACTCACCACTGACACCCCTAGGGTGGCTGATGCCTTGGACAACTCCGCAGAGCAAGCGCTCTGCAGGGACTGTGCTGATGACAGGCACTCTGGGGGTACGTCTTGTGCCGCGGCCAGCCCTGCGCAGCGCGACGGGGCCCGCGAATCAGCCGGGATGTGTCACTGGGCGGCCATCAAGAACAGCGGGGGCCGGCGCGCAGCACGCCAGAAACAAACACCAGGGCCATTTGCGCCAAGCAACGACATCACATGCATAGTCAATAGGGTGAGCGTGTAGGGAGTCATCACAGCCCCGCGGCCTCCGTTGCTTGCGCTCCGGAGAAGCTGCAACGCAGCCACCCGAGTCAGTCTGCCAGCATCGGCAAAGGGGTGGTGGATGGCTTGCTATCATCGTCCAATGACATCGCGAAAGCAGTGACGGCCCCCACCCATCGCTGCCTTTCGCGGTTGGCGTGTCGCGCACTGGCGTCTTGCTTCCGCATTCATGCGCGCGATGCCACTCACCAATTGACGCGAGGAGGACGGACAGGGCCAAGATGCTCGTGGTGCGCGACATTGTGTAGTTGCGGCGGGCTTTCGACTGCTTACTGAACCACCGTATACAGCGAGAGACGGAACTTTCTGCACGGAGACGATCAGGGCTTCAGATCTATTTATAGCTACATCACACAAATACATGTAATCTGCAACATGTAACACATCACCATCAACATCAACACATCACCTGCAACCCGTTCGCACCGACCAGCACAGTTGTTCCCCTACTATTACTACAGGGCAGGGGCTGTGTTATCTGTGATCCGAAATGTTTGCATGCAGCAAGCATCCAGTACCACTACGTGATTCACTAGGTACCCCAACCCGCTTGCGAAGGCCGGGCAATCTATGATGGCATGAAACACATGCACTGATGTAAGCACACATATGCGGTGCACACATGCCACTGTGCTACAGGCTGCTGGGCTTGGGCCTTGGGGGCTCGCTCTCGCAGCTTCTTGAAGCCCAGTGCTGGGTACTCCTTGCCCTTGGCAGGAAGCCTTGCTCGGTGTTGCCACCTGCACAGCTCCAGTGGGCGCCACTTGCTCTCCCTGCACGCTGTAAATTGAGGGCTGCGTTGCAGTCCCTGTCCACACATTTGCCAAGGTCACCAGGGGTGGCCTGGGCCAGCCAAGGGCACCACATGATCCCCCGCACGGGCGCCTCAAACCGCTTGCTCCAGGCTGACCGCAACAAACGGTCTTGCACCTGTCCCGGCTTGGGCTTCCAGCCTTCAGGCCTGGTGGGCTTGCTGCTGTCCAGCTCCTCCTCACAGGGCTGGGGGCTGTTCAAGACAGTGTTGTGAAAATTTCAGATTTTCATTCAGATTTTCAATGAAAATTTTCATCTGAAAATCTGAACGTCTTCACTGAAAATCTGAAAGTGCCGGGTGCTGCCCCCGGTCAGATCGCAGATCGGGTGTTGCAGAGTGATTGGCTGTGCTGTGATTAACTTGGCTGGCGCCAGCGCGCTACAGCCACAGCGGAAGAAGCGCAAGCCAGAAAACGCCACAGATGGCGGATCCACGGACAGCATGGAAGGCTTGCATCTTTTAAAATGGCTTGCATGTCTGACCTTTGGCAACCTAAGTATTTCTGCATTTTAAACAGTGCAGGCCTACAAACAAGTCGCGTTTGAAAGGATAGGCTGAGAACCAGCGGCATCCGCTCAGTTTCACTGGCGATGAAACTCTTTCAGTTTTTCAATGAAACACTTTCATTTTCATTAAAAAATCTGAAAATTGAAAATATGAAAATCTGTAGATTCACAACACTGGTTCAAGATTGAGCTGACCCTGCTGGTGCGGAACTCATCCACTGTCACCACCTTGCCTGGCACCCTGTCGGTTGGCTTGCCGCTGTTGGGCCTCTCCACCACCTTGCGGCAGGCCTGCAGCACGGCCTTGGCCCCCCACCCACCCCGCGTGCCAATGGCTGCATTGCCAAAGAACACCACCACGAGTTAAAGCGCGCGTGAGTTACCGCTATAGCCTCAGCTCCTCTCCACTAGCGCGTGGTGCGATGCGCAGGCCTGGCACGGATTTTATTTTATTTTTTAGAGAGCGAGAATTACAGGCAAACTAGAAAAAGAACCAAAGAGGAAAGGCAAAGAACCAAAGGCAGCACCGTCTGAAAAGAAAAAAGATGGAAAGCCAAACAAGACTGAAGCAACCCAAACAAAGACCACGTCCAAAACGTCAAACACCCTCTCTCTCAAGGAAAAGACGCCCTGCACTCGCCCTACACACCCCCCACACCCCCTCCCAACACCACCCCCACTCCCAACACAGCTCCGCCCCCCCACGTCAAGAACCCTTACCTCAGCCCTCCAGCCCTCAGCCCTCAGCCCTCAGCCCTCCAACCCTACGCCCCCTCCCCAACCTCTCTGAACACGAACACCTCAACCTCCACACGAAGAGACCCAGAACGCTCACAAGGCCCTTGAAACCACTGGTACCCGCTGTGGTACGCTGGGGGGGGGTGGCAGCGGGTGGGTGTGGAGGGGGGGCTGGGGCGGCCTGGCCTGCCAGCTGCTGCTGGCTGTGGGACCCCTGAGCATGCCCTGCCCCCTCTGCCCCAGCCGGGCCACCCCCCGCTGTGGTGCGCTGGGGGGGGGTGGCAGCGGGTGGGTGAGGAGGAGCGTGGGTAAGGGTAACCCTACTTCTAGCTGTGGGGCCCGGGTGGCGGAGGGTACCGTCCTCTCCCCAGACCTGGATCCACCCCCTCCTCCCCCTGGGGTTGGAGAGGTCTCTGGGGAGGGCTGAGAGGGAGCTGTCGCCGGTGGGAGGGAAGAAACTAGGGCCTCTACCAAGTCCCCACACCCTGTGAGGGACCCTGCCAAGGGGCTGGATTTGGGGTGAGCCCCTAGCCTCTCGCTGAAAACTAGAACTGAGTTGCACGCTTGCACGCTCCGGGCTGTGCTACTGCGGGCTGTCGCTACTGCGGGCTGGCACTACTGCGGGCTGGCGCCACTGCGGGCTACTGGTCACCCCCGCCATTGGCTGCACCCCCATGGCTCAAGACATAACATCTAACTCATTTCTGCACGGATGAGGCCGCCGATCGGCGCGATGAGCTGCTAATGGCCTGACTAGAGTGCGGCCAGCCCCAGCGGTTTGCCGGGTGGCTGGCCCCCAACACGCGACGTGTTCTGGCGCCACGCAGATGCTCTTAGCGACCGCTAGAGCCAGCCTGGACCCAGCGCGACGTGATTGGCGCATCCAAACTAATTTTTAAACCAGCATGCAACAGCGCTGAATATCGCATTCTTCAACACGGGCTCAGTCCACATGCGACAGCAACTTCAAAGTGTGATGATTGTTGGTGCCAGTGGTTCCTTAACAGCCAAAAGCAGCTAGAATTAGTCAAAAAGATGCAGAAACTGAGCAGAAATCTGTGTTACCGCCTACACACGAAACGGCCAACACATGAAGGCAACGCGTGTATGTCCTGATTACACGTTAGAAAACCACACAAGGAGCCGCACAGAGCTGGCAGTTCATCATTTGACGTCCTGGTTGGACAGGAAACCGGCCGAGAAAAGTGCCGTATTTAAGGAATTAGACCCGACACGAGTTGCATGCTGTTCGGGTGCAGGGACAGGCCACACGCCATACAAACACCCTTAAACATGTCGTCAACACTAGCACTAGCACTAGAACACATGTCAGGGGGGGTCCTGCGCCCGACAAGAAATTCAAAGTTTTGAAAACCTGGGCCGCTGAGCGCGATAGCTGTTCGCTGATCACAGCCCCACTAAGCAGGCCATTCCCGGCACAACGCGACCGGAATCTTCAACACCCCCGCCCGCCCCGGCACAGGTGCACATCAGCCCGAGCAGCCCGCTAGCTTCGCTTTGATGAGCTGCACCGCCCTGCGCAGAAATCGCTGTAAAACTCTTAAAGACCGGTCGGATGTTATCAGGGGTGCAGCCAATGGCGGGGGTGACCTACTGCAGGCTGGGTACTGCGGGCTGGATACTGCGGGCTGGATTCTGCGGGCTGGATGCGGGCTACTGCGGGCTACTCGATGGCACAAATCTTGTTGGTGCAGGATGGGTTTCGCAAGGTGGCGGAGCAGCCAAGCAGGCCCAGTACAATGACCGGGGTGACCCAGGGTCTTGGTCGGAGGGTGTCGTCTTACTTACATGTGCATGTGGTCTTGTGACCAAGCACTACGGCTCTGGTCCCTCGCTGCACGCCTGTCAAGCCGGGATTACCGGCGAGGTAGAAGTGACAAATGCCAAAGTTTGATGTGTGACGCCGGGATTCTTAAGCACTGCTCTTCCTCTCGTACCTCCACACTCGTCATCGCCAGAAAACAACAGAAGTCTCTAGGCGAAGATGTCGCGATGCATGAACATCCTGGCCGTGGTTTGCCTCGTCGCGGCTGTAGGTAAGCGGGGGTCTCGGACGTGCACTCACTAGCTCCCTAGTAGACCAGAAGCTGTAGACCAGGAGCGTAGTAGACCAGAAACTGGGCCCCGTCAGCTGCACGACGCATTGGCCGCACTCCCATCGCGCTGGATACGTCGCAGCTGCAATTGGATACAGCACACGCGATCGACCGTGGGCCGGTAAATGCTCCGAATCGATACTGATAGGAGGGGGGCCCATGACGGCAGGTTTCGCTGTCCATCACCGCGGGTCGCATCGCCCCTGCCGCCCTTTCGCTGCAGGGTTGCCTCTCCTAGCAGACTCCCCCACTCTAGTGGCTTGCCTGCGTCAGTGCCGCTCGCTTGCACCGCGCAGGTCTGGCCGCAGCACAAGACGTGCCCCCTGAGTGCCTGAGCGGCGCGACGTCCCTGCAAAGCGCTTGCTCCTCTGAACTTTCCAAGGCGTCAGCCACCCTGGGAATTACCGCGGTGGGTTGCCACTTCGCCTGCTTCCCCTGAGCTTTGGCCCACCACAGGGCCTGATGGCAAACTGCCTTGGCTCCCTCCACACCTCTCTGCTCCCTGTCTCGCCACCACTGTGTTGACCCATGCAAGGTACTTGTAGAGAGGAGGGTGGCTGTGATGCTCGTTTTGTGGCATGTCTCTGGCATGTCTCTGGCTATTGAATGGTGTAGGAGTAGTGGTACAACCCACCCACTGACTTTGGTCCTGGCTGACCTGCCTGACTTGCCTGCACCTTCCCTCTCTGGTCGCAGGGTGGCAGTGACGTTTCGGCCCTGGGAGCCGCCGCCAAACAAGCCATCGCCAGTGGGAAAGCCAGCCAGGCTCTAGCTGAGTTCAACCCTAGCGCTGGCTGCTGCAAGGCCGCATGCTCCTTCGCTGCCACAGTGAGTGCGGTCAAGGTCACACACAGCCCAGCCTTGCCAGGGATACGTCGAGTTGTGGGCAGGGTTTACCCACACGAGAGTCCACTGTCTCGCACATCAGTGAGGTACCCAGCAAGGCAAGCCCCCATCATGCATGCGAGCCTCATGCGCCGCAGTACTAAGCACGCACGCTGCTGTGGCTGGAGCACATGCATGTGTCTATGGCTGACGGCTGCAGCTGTGTAAGCCTGCTTGTATTCATGCAGCATCACATGACTTGGTGCATGAGCCATGGTGGGCGTTGCTGGGTGTCTGTTTGCAGGGCTGTCTGTGCAACCAGGGCGTGGTGGACCTGGTCAATGCCGTCACCGGGGTGGATGCCAACACCGCCAAGCAACGTGAGCAGATTCGTGCCCCCTGCTCACTCTGCACAATGCAGTGCGGCTCGGCCCACATGAGGGCGTGCGCACTCCACAAGCCAATGTGTACCACCATCCCAGACGCCTCATTTTGCATGGCGGGTAGATCACTGGAGGCCAACTATCACCTTGTAGGCACTGCCTGCCAGTGTGTCAGCCTGCCTGGCAGCGCTTCGTCAGGTGCACGACCACAGTGCTGGGGCACTTGGTCGGCCTCCTGGCGACTGAATGTGTAACCCCGCATGGGGCATGGTTGCTGTCGCTTCACTGTGCTGTGCCTGTTGACGTGCTGCAGTGACTGGCGCCTTTGCCACCAAGTGCAAGTTCCAGGACGTCAGTCTGGCAGCAGGTGAGGCCAGCTGTGGTCTGAACCCCTGCTGCGGCGTCGTTGTTGTCACCCCTGCTTGCGCCATCAACACTACTGCCTAGCTGTTCGATGCTGGGATCACTGCTGGTACCTTGTGCCAACACCCCACACCAGCCTTAGCTGCCCTGGCATCTGGGCTGTCTGCCACCGCTGCATGGCCTGGCCCTCGACCCACAGCTACCTGAGTGAGCCCCCCTCCCTGCTGACTGGTCCAGCCTCTGAAGCCCTGAGGAAGGCTGCAGGTCAGCTGGCATGCAGGCCTGCACCTCATGCCCTGTGAGCTGCAAGTGGCAAGCAAGTTGGCACAGCGGGGGGAGGGGTGGAGCACAGGGCATGGGCAAGGTGGTGCTGCTGCTGCGTCTGTGCAGGCACATGCAGCGGGGGCAAGGCGCCTGCAGGATTTAAGTGCCCCAGCTGAGCAGGCAGCATGGAGTTGTACCCTCATGGCCCTTGTACCAGCACTGCACATGCATTGCCCTGCACTGCTCCTGCATCGCCCTCCGATAAAATGTTTGGTTGGCTCAGCTGAGGTGCCAGGTGCCTATGGTTGTCGCATTGGCGGAGCGGGCTGTGTACCTGGGATGTGTGGTCCCTGGGCGTCTGTCGTTGCATGTTGAATCGAAGTTTCAAATTTTGTTTGGGGCTGAACCGTCTTACTCCCTGCAGCCAGTGGGCATTCATACTTCACGCGACACAAACGTATCCCTCACAGCATCACCCCTTGCTTGCGTTGCACGGCATTGCATGCCTAGTCGTAGCGGTAGTTGCAGAGTTGGGCAGTTGTGCATGTTGCTGCCGCCGCCGCAATGGCAATGTAACCAAGTTAATCCTGCATAAGTATATGGTGCGCTTCTCATGCACAACTTTGCGACTAGTCTATTCTTGCCACCAGTCTATTCTTAGGAGGCGAAATATCCCTCGCACTGCTGATCACTGTCTGCAGAGCCTAACTGGTGTTATGTGATCGTTCAGTGCCTGCTACCACCAATGCGCTAGTCACATGACATGCTAACGTCCCGGAAACTCCTTGACAAGTCCCATCCTTGGTGGCATGCGTCCCTGACCGATCCCTGACCGTGTCAAGCTTGGTTTAACTGCAGGTGGAGTCAGGCGTTCCCAACATGGGGTTGGTAATCTTCATGCAACTGCGGCCCATCTACTCCATCATTTGATGTAACGTTTGCTGCGTCTGCTGCAATGCGATATTGCGCGTTTAATGTTCGACTGGAATTGCCATCGGAGTCTTTCGATGCGGGCAGCCACATGTGACCCCGGATGTGTCCCAATCAGAGACCGTGGTTATCTACACTGGTAAGCTACGTCCTTGGCTATCCGTTAGCGATGCACGAAGGAACCCCGGTTTGTGTGTGGCAGCGCTGTATCGCTGTAATGGTGGGCGGCATTGTAGGGACTAGTCACCCCCTCCAGCTGGCTACCCCTCCCATTGAACCACCAACCCCCCTAACGATAAGGGACAACGGCTTTTCCGGACTCATTTCTGCACGGGTTGACACGCGGATTGAAGCGTCGGAATGCTGCCGCGCTGAGCCACACGCTGAGCTGGTCGGGCATGTTGCCGGGTATCCGACCCTAGAGAGCCTGCGGACTTGATGTACGCTGACCCAGTAACAGTGAGTCCATGTTTAACGCGATGGATAGTGCGCGATGTGCGAGGAGCCCGACTTCATGTCCAACATCGTGACCAACATGCGCTGGCCCAGGGGCTCTGAAACTAGGAGGAGACCACAGTAGGAGCACAGCAGTGGCAACTGCACCGATCCCTTGTTGATTAGGCTCTAAGAGGTGGGCTAATCCTCCTCCATGCTGGCCACTCTGCTGATGCCAATATGACGACCATCGAACGCAATCGGATGCCCCAGCCCTGCGTCACTGGCTAGGGAACCTATCTGTGGACCCCCTGCCAAGGTCTCAACTCTTGCTGATATTTGCTGATAGGGGTTTTAGAAGCTGGCGTGTGCACATGCCTGCAGCATGCCGACATCCAAGTATCACCCCTACAAGGGGAAGGGCGGGCATGCAGCCCGCTGTGCGCTGTGTGTGAAGACGACACCAGCTGGTCTTGCTGGCTGGGTGGAGATTCATGTGGAGGGGGAGGCAGCCTCCTACCGCTCCGGGCAGAGTGTACGAGCCATCGGCCAGGTCACAACCCAGATGGCTGAAATCATCAAGGCCTGCGACAACTTGGTGCCCGCACTGATTCCATTAGCCCACAGGACTTGCGCTCATTACATGGGCTGCCATTAGCCCTGCTGAACGGAGGTGGAGGCACGCTTGTCACCCAGCACCATACAGTTCCTCAGAGAGAGGGGGGCTGCCAAAGCTGCAGCATGTTGCTGCCCCCCTCACTCCCCCTCTCCCTCCCCATTCCCCTCCCGTAGCTCCAGCCCCAGCCCGCCCCCGCCAGCCCCCCCTCCCGCAGCTGCCACCCGTGCTGCCACAGCGCAACACAGTGCACCACACACCGACAGGGGCAGGGGCAGGGAGAGGGGCAGGAGCAGGGAGAGGGGCAGGAGCAGGGAGAGGGGCAGGAGCAGGGAGAGGGGCAGGAGCAGGTCAGGGCCAGCACCTCCCACCCATGTTCCTGCCACGCATGCGGGGAACCAGCAGCCACAGCAGCAGGAGCCGTGTAAGCGTAGGAAGCGCGGATCAACAGCAGGCCCCCGTGGCAAGCACACTGAGCGCATGGGTCAGGAGGTGATGGAGGTGTTTGAGCGCTGTGGCTCAGCAGACCAGCAGGCTCAGCTGTTGGACAGAGTGCTCACCAGCCCCCAACTGGAGCTGGCAGTGCAACAGGCCATGCAGCAGTGTCCCACCACCAAACAGAGGGTGGCATGCTTACTGCTCGACAGAGTGCAGCTGCTCATGGACTCCGGCACGTGTGGCAAGAAGGGAGGCCAGCACACAGATGACGTGACAGCAAGGAGAGTTTTGGCATGCTTGGTGCCTCCAGAACTGCGGGAGCAGCAGCTTGTGAGTGCCTTTGCTCAACACTCTGGCCTAGACCGCCACTGGGTGTCAGAGGCAGCGCAACAGAATTTAGAGCAGCATGCAAGCATTTGGGACCGGGCAGATAGTCTCCGGCACTTCGCTGCTGTCAGAGCCCCTGACAACAGGGGCTACCAGGGCATCAGCCAGGCAGTGTTCGACTACATTCGCCACTACTACCAAGAGCACAGCAAGCCCTCGCCCTCGTGCAAGGACCAGCGGTCATATCGGGTGTGCCAAACTGCTGGGTGAGTGCCCTACCGCCAAACTGCATGTGCACTGCTGACTGTGCATGAATGCATGCATGCGCCATGCGCAATGCAACCACTAATGTGCTCCAGGCACAAGTCTTGCTGCATGAGTGCCTGCGTGTGTGGTGCTTGCACCATAGGGACGACGAGCGCACACTTGTGAACGAGACCAGGCGTTTCTTCGAGAGCTCACTGTTGGTGATGTGGCTTGAGTTTGATGACGAGCAGCAACATTTGGAGGAGCAATGGCGGCAGAATCAGCATCAGCAAGGAGGACAGCTGCAACAGCCACCCAGCATGCGTGTCAGCCTCAGCACTTTTGTCAGGCTGAGGCCGCCATGGGTGGCACGCCTGACGGCATCACAGCGGCAAGTGTGTGTGTGCAAGACTTGTTGCAACCTGGACAACTTGCTCACAGCACTAGCCCAACACAAAAAGAGCTTACAGCTGCCCCCCGCTGCAGCCATTGCTGCCCCCCTGGCTGCAGCAGGCCCTGCCCCTCAGCCGCCCCCCCTCCAGGGGGGTGCTGCCCCCCCTGTTGCTGAGGAGGAGGTCGAATCCCTCACCGCAGCTGCCTCTCCCTTCATTGACCCACTTGGGGAATTTGAGCAGCAGGCACATAGGTGGCAAGCGGAGCAAGAGCGTCAGCCTTGGCTGGCCCCCCCACCCTTCTCCCCCACCCTTCCCCCACCCTTCCCCACCCCTCCACCCCAGCGGATCAGCACCCATTCTCCACCCTTCCACCCTTCTCCCCCACCCTTCCCCCACCCTTCCCCACCCTCCCGCCCTTCCACCCTTCCCCCAACCTTCTCCCCTCCTCTCTCCCCTCCCGGCCTTCCGCCTGTCCCACTGCCTTCACCCCCTCCCCTACCTCCCTCCTCCCCCCTCCCCGTCCCACCACCTCCCAGCAAAACCCAGCCCCTGAGCGCCACAGCTATGCGGCAGTTGTTCCTGTGTCCTTGTGAGCCTGACCAGCAGCCTAGCCTTGCCTGTTCTTTGCGCACATGTCTCCATTGCAAGTCGCGCAGGGTACAGCTGCAGCCAGATGCAGATGGCAGCGTCATGCTCACTGTGCGTCAATATGGAAAGCCATCATCAGCTGTAGGCAGCAGGCCGGTTGAGCTGCTGTGCATGAGGCTGAGCTTGAGTGTTGCTGTTGGCATGCTGAACAAGCAGATGCCAGAGTACATCAAGCACCACCGGTTGGCACATCATCAGCTGCAGGTTTTCCGTGAGCACCGTGAGGCCGTCAAGGCAGGCCAGGATGGGAAGGTTGTGATTTCATGTGATTGGTCAGAGAAGCTGACTATTGAGCGAAGCGTTGAGATCATGTCAGAGCATTGGCATGCAGCGCAGATAGGCATTCTCGTTGCGTGTGCATACTTCAAGAACAAAGAGGGGGCCTACTATGAGCACACCGTGTATGTGATGACAGATGGGAAGGAGCAGTCGGCAGCCATTACCCAAGCAGCAGTAAACCAGGTGGTGTGTTACTTGCTGGCAGAGCATGACATGGACATGAGGCAGTTGTATATGTGGTCTGATGGGTGTGCAGGGCAGTTCAAGGGCGCCCCAGCCATGCGACAGCATTGGGGCATGGCACAGAGGTTCAGCGTGCCAGTGTGGTGGAGCTATGGGGCTACAGCACACTTTAAGGGCAGGCATGATTCAGAGGGAGGGGTGGTGAAGCAGTGGTTGAGGGGTGAGATCCTGGCTGATTGTGTTGGAAAGTGCAATGCATTGGGGTTTGTGCAGCATTGCAATGCATATCACAAGGCAGCTACTGCTGCTGACCCCAGCAAGGCTCACCGTGCACGAGCAAGTGTGGGTCATCGGTGGTGCTTGGAGCTGAGCACACAGGAGGTAGAGCTTTGCAGTGCTCCACAGCGGGATGCACATGCCTTTGCATCATCCATCCCCGGCTCTATGAGCATGCATAGCTTCTTCTTCCCTGCTGCAGGGATCCAGGTTGAGTGGTCACAGACTGCATGTGCATGTGCCCAATGCATGACCCCCGCACCGAGGGGTGCGTT